>LOEQ01001445.1:65963-80487 GCA_001685075.1 Bramus lutescens
AGAAGAAGAAGAAGAGAGAGAGAGAGAAAGAAGGGAGGGAATGAGGAAGGAAGGCATCATGCTTGGGAATCTAAGAAGCTATTAGTACTAGTGTTCTAGACTTTGGTAAAAGAAAAGGTACCTGATGAAAAAAGAAAAACCACAATGAAACATACTTCCACACTTCTTAGGGTAGCCACTAGCAAACAAAGCCAAAAGAACAAAAACAGAGCTGAGCATGGTGGTCTGCTCCTCTGGAGGAAGAGGCAAGAGGATTGTAAGTTCAAGGCTACCCTGGCTGACAAAATAAGACACTATCCCCAAACAAACAAAAAACCTGGAGGAAAAAATAATGCTGGTGAAGATACAGGTGTGGGATCCCTTGTGTATTGTGGGTGAGAACGTACAAGGGTATAACCATTGTGGGAAGCATTATAGAAGCTAACCCCAAATTAAAGATAGAATTATCATATGATCTGTCAATTCCAGTTCTAAGTTAATACTTAACTGAAAGCAAAAGCTTTAAGAGTATTTGAATATCTTATTATATCATATTCATAATGACGGAAAGAACCTAAATGTTAATCTATAAGAGAATGGATAGAGAAAACAAGGTGTTTACATAGAATATTATTTAACCTTTAAACAGAAAAAAATCCTGATGTAAGCTACCACATATTTAAAACTGGAGAGCATTTTGCCATGTGGGATAAAGCAGTTACAAAAATACTTCAGTATTTAATTTCTGTGTGGTTTCTGCTACCATGGTGCAATAAAAATAGAAAATAAAATGGTGGTTTCCATGAACTAGTGCTAATGAAAGGGGGGAAATTATTATTCAATTGGCAGAGTGCTACATCATGCATATTATGGAGGTCTGAATGAAAGTGACACCCCAAAAACCTTATATATTTCGATGCTTTATCCCAGTTAGTGGAACTGCTTGGGAAGGATTAGGAGGCGTGGCCTTGTTGGAACAAGTATGTCACTAGGTGGGCTCCAAGGTTTCAAAAGGCTGTGCCATTCCCAGTTAGCTCTCTCTGCATCATGCTTGGGGATCAAGATATAAGCTCTCAGCTACTACTCTAGCATCATGCCTGCATGCTTGCTGCCATGGTGGTCATGGACTCTAACCCTCTGGAATTGTGATTCCCCCAAATGAATTGTTTTCTTTTTCTAAGTTGCTATGGTCAAGGGTTTTTTTTTTCATGGCAATAGAAAAGTAACTAATAAGTAACAAGATCATATTAGGCATCCAAGTCAGAAATCAGAGAGTAATGGTTGTTTGTGCTTTGCTTTTTCTCCTTTTCATTCATCCCAGGACTTCAGCCAATGGGCTGGTGCCACCCCCAGTGAAGAGGTCTTTTGACATCAGCTAACCTAACCTACATAACCTCTCTGTGGTATATCCAGAAACCTGTACCCAGATGATTCTTGAGCTTATCAGGTTGACAGTCAGCACTAAACATTATACACTTGCCATGACTCCGTATCCCCTCAGAGTAAGAACTGAAGTCTTCTCAGTGGCCCCACAGCAGCCCACAGAGCTCACTCTTCCAGCCACACTAGTCTCCTTAAAATTCCCTGAAATCCATGCACACTGAAATGCCAAGGTTTTCCTACCAGTTTCTTCTGTTTATAACATCTCCCTTATTCTGATATCCAGATAGCTTGTTTCTTCTTTGTTCAAACCTATTTTCTCCTGTCATAGTGAGACTTTTTTTGATGATACAGTTTAAAGGCACACCAAACCCGTCCCTGGTGTGTGTGTGTGTGTGTGTGTGTGTGTGTGCACTTTAAAGATTTTTTAAATTATTTTAATTATTCATTTGCATGTGTGTATATCTTTGTATGTATGCTACATACATGCAGTTAGCCTTCAGATTCCCTGGAGATGGAGTTAAAAGACAGTTGTCAACCAGCTGATAAGCATCCTGGGAACAGAACTTGGAGCCTCCACAAGAGCAGTCTGTGCTCTTGACCACTGAGTCATCTCCCCAGCTCTTGCATATTCACTTTGTTCTAGATAAGCTAGACAGAACAGAAGTGAATGCAACATGGTACCTACCTTTAAGGAGCTCGTAATCTCATCAAGACATACGAAAATAAACAAATGAAGATAGCAGGAAAAGATGAAGAGCATAGATGATGAAAATGAAGAGATTTGTGAGTATGAGGGATGGCCCTGGGCTGAGGTAGAGGTAGGGAAGGATGCTACTTGAGGCGCCTTCTTCTGACTCTTCGTCTCCAACTGCTGTCTGCATAGCTTCTGCCACACAAATGTTGACTAAGGGGTGACGTCAAGCCCTGCTTCAGTGGCTCTTCATCCTGTCTGCCTCCATACAGGGTGGAATCACATTTCAATGCATGGTAAAGTAGGTTCCTCAAATCCTAACTTCCTGCCCAGACTCGCCCACTGCCATTCTCCTGCAAAGAGCCTTTCCTTCTGAACATAATGATGGTAATATGGGGGTAAATGTGTCCGTTCGAGTATTTTTTTTATCTTAGATTTGTTAATATGTGCGTGACTGTTTTACCTACATGTATGTATATTCACCACACGCATGCCTAGTAACCTGGGAAGTCAGATGAGAGCTTTGAATGGTCAGGAACTGGAGCTACGGAGGGTTGTGAACCATCATGTGAGCACTAAGAACTAAACCCGAGAGCTGGAGAGATGGCTCAGAGGTTAAGAGCACTGCCTGCTCTTACAGAGGTCCTGAGTTCAATTCCCAGCAACCACATGGTGGCTCACAACCATCTGCAATGAGATCTGGTGCCCTCTTCTGGCCTGCAGGTATACATGCAGGCAGAACACTATATACATAATAATTAAATAAAGTCTAAATAAAGTCTTAAAGAAAATGTTAGGGCTGGAGAGATGACTCGGAGGTTAAGAGCATTGCCTACTCTTCCAAAGGTCCCGAGTTCAATTCCCAGCAANCATACATGGAGGCTGAACATTGTGTACATAATAAATAAATAAATCTTAAAAAAATTACTAGCTATCTAAGAGAGACATACATGGATCTAAATAGGAAAAGAGAAAAAACAAGATCTCCTGAGAAACTGGTAGCAAGGGTGTCATAAGAAAGGGTAGAAGGGAAGAGGGGAGAAAGGGAGAGGAGCATAGAAAAGGTATAGCACAATAACATTTTAAAAAATTGACTGAAAAAGAAAAGAGAATTATTAGGTATGAGTGGTGGTGCACAGCTATAATCCCAGCGCTTGAGGTTTCAGCACTGAGACCCTGAGTGGAAGGTTAGCCTAGACTACACAATAAAAACCCATATTTGAAGACAAAAAGACGGGGGCAGCTGGTGAGATGGCTCATTGGTTAAGAACACTTGTTGCTCTTGCAAAGGGACTGGGTTGGATTCCCAGCACCTACATGGTGGCTCATAACCATCCCTAATTCATTACAGCTCCAGGGGATTTAACTCCCTCTTCTGACCTCCAAGAGTACCTACCAGATACAGACATATATGAAAGCAAAACTCAAACTCATAAAATAAACCTCAAAAAAAGAAAAAAAACAATTCACTGTACTCTCGGCCAGCGGCTTGGACATGTAGTTCACTGAACAAGGAACGCATTTCCAGCCTGGGAGGCATAGTGGCGAGAGCAACACACTACTCTGTGGAAAGAGGTAGAGAACACACAAAGGGATGGATATGTATAATATCGAGGATACAGAAGCAGCAGATAAAACTGCTGTCAAAGGTCAGCAGAATTGAGTGGCTAGAGGTCAAAGCAGGAGGCTTTCAATGAAGATTCCCTCCCACCTCGTCTCTGAACTATGAATGCCGTTCCTAATCAAAAGCTAAAAAAAAAAGAAAGCAAGAAAGAAATCAGAAAGTGACTAATAGTTGTAGCTCATTAATAGGATGTTGTGATTCATGAGTCAAAAGACTTCACATCACTAATTAGTGGCAGACTCCTGTGAGGCAACCTAGAATTTTGCACATACATTTGAAGATCATTGTTCCTTTTCTGCCAGGATAGAAACCAGTAGTTTCTGTGTCGCCTGGTGGGGGAGTAGAGCTGCCACAACTCCACAGCACTTAGCATAAGGAAACCAGACAGCACCAATTACCCATTCAGCTATAATTACAGCTAATATCACAGCTTCATGACTGTCGCTACAGTCCTCCCAAGTCCGCCTTTCTACGGATCTTGATTCTCCCACACAGAATGAATTCATTCAGAAAACAGCTAAGTTGCTGGCCAGATCACGATTCTGGGTGCTCACAGAGCTGTTGGCTAAGCAGGTGCTCAGAAACAGGACCTCCCTAAGAACCCGTCAGAGATCGCAAAACTCACCATCCTCTGAAGCCAGGAGTAAAAACTTCTCAGAAGTGAAAATCTGCTTCTTTTCATCTACGATCAGCTGCCAAAAGTTGCTCAGTTTGGCCTCTGCAAGAAAACAAAGGTCACCCCATGCCCCCCACAGCGTGGCTCTTCTAAGCTGAAGCTGCTGGGCAGGCTCTATGAAAGACACTCCATGAAGACCATTCCCAAGCTCACTGTTCTCCTAGTCTGAAACCAAGCGTCAGTCCTTCTGGCCTCACTTGCGGTCTGCACAACTGTAGGGTTCTCTGCTGCCTGCAGCTTCTCCTCTGGAATTCCCACTACCCAGGAGCCTGTCGGGAACACCTGAGGTTCACACGATGCAGCTCTCCCTGCCTTTTCCTAATTGTGGCCGTTCCTTCATGAGAGTCACATCCTTGTAGCTTCTCATAGATCAAATGCTTCCTCCTTCATGAAACTTTTCCCAAAACTCATTCCTCAAACAAAGACTCAACCTCCTTCAGTGACTCACATCTCTGTCCTCCCACCCCAGAGCACGCACCCTGAGATGTGCTGAGTGAGGCTGTGTTTGTGTGTATCTCCGCCCAGGGAGCCATAGGTCTTGTTTTATACAGTGGGTGCAAGGTCAGGCAAGCGCACAGGCAGAGAGGGAGACCCTAGAGTTAGATGCTGTGCACCCACTCCAAAGGCCCGTATGCTGAAGATATGATCCTCAGCTTATGGCACCACAGGCGGGTGGTAAAATCTTCAGGAGACGGGGCCTGGGGGACATAGGTCAGTCACCAATGCACACTACGGAGAGAGATGCTGAGACCTGTGTCTTTGCTTTGCTTCCCAGCCACCAAGAGGTAAGCAGCTCTGCTCAGCCACACACTCCCTGCCTGACATGGATCCAAAGACAATGGGCAACTGCTCGCCATGTGACTGGGCCTCTGAGACCATGGACCACAACAAATCTTTCATCCTGAGCTGAACTTCTCAAGTAGTCTATTACAGTGACAAAGGCAACTAACAAAAAGGACTCCAACGAAGGCAGAAAAGGATGGGGAGGCTCTGACTTGAATCATTCCCATGTATGCTTGGTGGATGACACAGCATGTTACCAAGCATGTTTCTCTCTGCTCTTGACTGTAGACATGATGTGACCAGCTCTTTGAAGTTTCTGCCTTAACTTTCCCACAATGGCAGCGTATAACCTGGAGTTGTAGCTGAAATGAACCTGTCTCCCCAAGAAGCTTTCGGTCAGGGTGCTTTATTGCAGAAACAGGAATGAACTAGAGCATCCTATGAATATGTAAGTAATTCAAACACGAAATCTAGAAAGATGACTTAGTGGTTAAGAGTACCAGCTACTCTTGCAGAGGACCCAGGTTCCTAACACCTACATGGCAGCTCACAACTGTCTACAACTCCAGTTACAAGGAATCTGACACCTTCCTCCAACTTCTGTGGTACTGAGCACCTGTGCTGCACATACATGCAGGCGAAACACTCATACACATAAAATAAATAAGTACAACAATTAAAAAAACAAACACAAAGTCCTAATGCTCAACCACACAGTACAAGCATCACAGACAAGCCCAGCACAAAGCACTGGAGTAACAGAGGCAAGAACAGCGAGTCGAGGACAAATGCAGCCTTGGCTGCACTTCTATTGTGACCCCAAGCTCACCTCTGCAGATAACAGGCAGCCCTGGAGCTGACAGCAGACAGGCTGCTAAGCATCCAACACTCAACCAAGGACTCTGTCACCTGGCACCCCGGACGCATGCAGACCCTTACCAGCCTGTGAGTCAGCCACGGAAAGCTTGGAGAGCAGCAACGCTGCAGCGACCCCTTCGGTGACTGTGGGAACCTGAGTGTTCTGGGAGGCTGCCTTCTCTACTGTCTGCATGAGCAAGGGCAGAAAGTCCAAGGCCTGCAGGAGTGTGTCACCTGTGGAGACAGAAGCATCTTAGAGACGACCTGGTCTACAGAAGTGACGCGATTATTTGAGAAGACATTACCCACCCGAGTGTGGACTGGCTAAAACCCTTCAGTTAATTTCCTGAGTATCTCAAAGAACCAGAGAAAGAATCTGGGATTTAAACTCTATAGTCATAAAAATTAAAGATAAAAGAATCTTATTAATCTTATCATCAGCTGCTCTTCCACAGGATAAGGAAACAGAGAGGCAAAGTAAACTGTCCAGGGTTGACAACAGCTGGTTGACAAAGAACCACTACTAACTACAAGCCTAGCCATTCCAATCTGGTGGTTCTTCCCACAACAAGACAACCTCTAGCCAATCTGCTAACCTGTGATATAAACACACTAAAAATAAATGAATAAGCTAGGCATGGTGGTGCAAGCCTTCATTCCCAGCAGACGGATTTCTGTGAGTTCCAGGACAGCCAGAGCTATGTAGAGAAGAAACCCTATCTCTAAGTAAATTATATAAAAAAAAAGTTACAACTACACCTAAAAACACCCATTTTGCTTTTTATAACTACTCATGTATTCCAGGTTGGCCTCAAATTCAGTATGTAGCCAAAGATGACCTGGAACTCCTGCCTCTACCTCCCAAGTTCTGGGATTGCAGGTCTAAATCACAATATCCAGCTGTGCTGTCACTAAGGCATGGTCCCTGTCAAGTCAAGACAAGCACTCTGACAGATTCTTGTTCCTACTCCTAACATGTGTGGGCACAAAGCCCATTTCCTCTGTCTCAAGAAGGCTTTGGAATCTTCTTGACGTTTTCCATAAATTTAATTCATAAATTAGTAATTTATATTTATAATTTAGTAGTTCATAAATTTAAAATCAACACATCATTTAATAGAAATGCAAGCCTATATCAGAGAGAGGAATCAATATCAAGAGGATTTTAGTAGCAGGGCGGTGGTGGCGCACGCCTTTAATCCCAGCACTTGGGAGGCAGAGGCAGATGGATCTCTGGGAGTTCGAGGCCAACCTGGTCTACAAGAGCTAGTTCCAGGACAGTCTCCAAAGCTACAGAGAGACCCTGTCTCAAAAAACCAAAAGAAAGAGGATTTTAGTAAAGAAATCAAATTTCCCCTGGCTATTTGGGTTGGAGAAGATAGGATGCCAGTATCAGTAGCTGTGTTTAGCACTGACGAGATGAAAGTGGCAATTTTTTAAAGGGTTCAAAATCAAGTTTACATAGCATTAACCTTTTAAATTCATAATCTCAGTACAACAACAGGTCCTTTCTGAATAAAATTCAACAAGGGAGCCTAGTATGGTGGCACATACCTTAAAGCCCAGCACTTGGGAGGCAGAGGCAGGTGGATCTGTGAGTTTGAGGCCAGCCTGGTCTACAAAGTGAGTTCCAGGAATGCCAAGGTTACACAGAGAAATCCTATGTCAAAAACCAAAAATCAAAATAAAAGCCAAAAATGAAAATAAAAACCAACCAACAAAGAAAAATCCAACAAGGGAAGGAGTGACGACTGTGAAGACAGGAACAAGGACTCAGAGAAAATGAGGTCTCGTCAGGGAACCAGAAGAGAAGCCCTGAGCAGGGAGCATGACCTGGGCTCAGTCACCCCTTCACTGGAGGCCTGGCTGTCTTACCTCGGAAAGAGGACAACATGCACTGCAGGTAGGCGTGCCTCACTGCGGATGTGGAAGTTTTAAGGCTGAAAACTCTCTTGAGCCAGTCAGTAAGCTTCTTGGGCACTTCTGTAGTGAGCCGGTTGCACCAGAGTGCCAGGACAGAGATGGCATGTACCAGGGTACCTTCATGCACTAGGGTAAACGGCACAAGTCCAGTCAGTATGACGTCTTATAACTATACCAAATCACTGCAAGCCTTGGGAGAAGGCAAGCCGGGGTCCCAGGGGAGGAAGCAGTGACATTTCAGACATTCCCAGCCCTGCTAACTCAAGGAGGTGTGCCTTTAGAAAGGCTTTAAGAAGACTGCCTGGAAAACCATGGTCAAGAATGAGTCTAAACTGCATGCTCCTCATGCCACAAGGAATTACCTTCCTGCTGGAGGAATGGGATGAACAGCTCAGCCACACACCCATTCAGAACTTGACTAGAAGGCCCAGATACCACGTGATGACTGAGGCTTCCAATCCCTGAAAAGCAGATTTTCTGGTTGTTCCCTCCCCTGCACAAGCCACAGCAGACAAGCCTTCCTGCCACTGCCATCAGGGTACACCAGGTAACAGACCTCTTCTGGGCACCCCAGCAGCCATGCTTTCCCCTGGCCATTACAGACACTCCTTCAATTCTCTTCCAGTCTCTCCTTTTACAGAAACCAGGCCTCTTGCCGCACAGGCCAACAGCAGAGTACTGGTAGGCAAGCTGGCACAGCCAACACTGCTGGGCATCAGGGTTCAAAGGACTCGCCTTATCTGACAGGACAATAGCTTCCCTCGTTACTACAGCACACTGCCATGACCCGGGAGGATCCCTACCTGAAAGGACACTCATCTTCTGGGCTATGATAGTTAGCTTTCCTTCTGAGCCTGTGAGGAAGGAACAAAAGCGATCGTTCATGTTGGCCCCATGTCATGACACACATGTAGACTCCCAAAGCAGCCTTTCTGGTATGAAGCTGGGTTTAAATAGCACTTTATGGCCTTTTGTTTTCCGACTAAAAGTACTACATTCTTTGCTGAGCAGTGGTGGCACACACCTTTAATCCCAGCTCTCAGGAGGCAGAGATAGGCAGATCTCTGTGAGTTTGAGACGAGCCTGGTCTACAGAGCAAGTTCCAGGACAGCCAGGGCTACATAGAGAAACCCTGTCTTGAGAAACCAAACAAACAAAAGTACTACATGCTTACAGAAAATACAAAAAGAAAAATGTGCTACATCAGCATGTTCCCATTACTCAAAGACACCATTAACATCTTCATCTCTTCCTTTCCTTTTCTCCTCCCATGCATACAAAAATCACAGTCTTAAAACCACTGGCATCACCATCTTTACCGCTATGGGTGTGCTTCCGCCACATGTGGAAGTGTGCCTCATCAAAAGCTTCCCCCGGAATAGACTGAGAATCAAATTCCTACCACATCCTGGCTCCAAGGCTAGGGGAACATCTGCTGTGTGTCACCTGCAGTGCCGACAAGGCTGCTCACCTCCAAGGATTGCAAACAGGTGCTTGGTCAGGGCCTCAGTGGCGGAGGAGTCACTGCACTGGCGGGCCAGGTTGCGCAGTGCCAGCACAGCTTCATCCATCAGGCGGGGGCTGTTGGACTTCAGCTGATCTGGACACACAGAGTCACAGATCAGGGGTTGCAACAGCTAAACATGAAGACTTTCGTCCTGGCTCTTTACCCAGTCTCAGAAAAGAAACTCCTCCCCGTGTTGGTGGTTAAAACCTTATTCCTTTTTTCATTTTAACATTTATTTAGTTATGTCTAGGGGGAAAGGGGGTACCATGGCACACATGTACAGGTCAGAAAACAGTTTGTAGGAGTAGGTTCTCTCCTTTCATCATATGTTCCCAGCACCGCACTTGACTTGGTACACATGGCAGAAACCAACTTTAACTCAAGGAGCTGTCTTGTTGATGCTAAAGTTTACTTCTAACATAAACTGTGTCCCACCCCCTCTGAGCAAAAAACTACCGAATACAACCAAAACTCACAGTGCAGCAAGTGGCTGCAGAGGGGTCAGTATACTCACTAGCCAAGCCTTTCACGATGTCCAGGGCATACTGGCTGAGATCAAGTGTCACTGATGCCAGGAGACTGGAGATGGCTAAGGGGACAGAAAGAAATGCTCATCAGTTTCAAGTGCCAGTGCCTATTTCGCCCCACTCCCCAGAAGACGCCATCTGGAGTCTCCTGTTTAGCTCCATAGTAACATGACCGCCTTTTGCCTCTGCAAGGTCACAAGGTTATCAACCCATAAGCTAAAGCTCTGCTTTTCACACCAAACTGTCCGAGCTGTCTAGAGAAAAGATTCTTAATCTCAAATATCTCCAGAAGATTCTACAGCCTCCATAATTACAGTTAGTATTCTAAGTAAGAGGATACTTTTCTATAGTTTTCTTTTGCCTTTTTTTTTTTGAGACAGGGTTTCACTATAGCTATCAAACCTGTCCTAGACCTGGATCTTGTGCACCAGGCTGGCCTCGAACTCACAGAGATCCATCCTGCCTGTCTCTGCCTCCCGAGTGTTAGGATTAAAGGTGTGCATCACCATCACCTAGCTTTCCACAGTTTTTTTTAACAAGACAGCACCTGATGGAGCTCAGCAATGAAGGGCACTGGTTGCTTTTCCAGGATCAACATCAGCCAGCTCACAACTGCCTAGAACTCTGGTTTCTAGGGGATCTGATGCCCTCTTCCAGATTCTGTGGGCACACACACTCAGACACACAGGTTTGCATGCTCATGCTCATAAACATGCACACATGCATACACAAGCATGCACACACACACTCATGAAAATAATTTTGTTGTTGTTGTTTTTCGAGACAGGGCTTCTCTGTGTAACAGTTCTGACTGTCCCAGAACTACTAGCTCTTGTAGACCAGGCTGGCCTTGAATTCACAGAGATCCACCTGCCTCTGTCTCCCTGCTGGGATTAAAGATGTGTGGCACCGGTGCCCGGCTATGAAAATAAATTTTAAAAGAAAGCCCATGTATTTCAGCATATTCTGAAGGGAGTTCCTGTCTTGCCCACGGCCCTCATCAGGTAGCAGTGAACATATCTCATACTTAGAACACAGTGCTTCTGCTGTGAAGCCAACAGCAACAGAGCTGCTCAGGCAGCGCATCCCCTCCCACCCACCTGTTCAGCAAGAACCTACTTTCAATAACATTCTCCGGGCTCCTCAGCAAGGATTTTTGTATGGTAGGCAGAATCAGATCCTTAAACTCCGAGTGGGACATGAACCGGAGCAAGGGGGCACAGTTGTCCTACAAAATAAAGAGTTAAATACCCAGGCTCATGGGAAAGACTGAGAGGAAAGAGTAGGGTGGCATCCAGAATTTAAACCAGGATTTGATACTGTCTGGGTGGTAGGTGTGCAATCCACTCACTCACCAACAAATACTTCGGAGGCTTCACTTTGCTCATCAGAATGTTCTTCACGTAGAAATCTAGCAGAGTATTCTACAGGACACAAGGTCCCAAGACTTCAGTATTAAGCAAGGGTCCCATTTCCCATGGCTTCCTACACTCCCATGCTCGCTACTGAAAGGTGGGGAGCAGTCACTTCCATGGCTCCTGACATAAAGTTCAAAGACTTTGGCAGGTCTTTGACACCCCTGCCTGCTCAGAGCTAGTGACAACAGAAAGCTCTCTTACCCACTCCCACAGATGAACCTCACTTGCCTTCTCGATGCTCTTCCTACCTGCTCTCTGCCCAAAATGTCCTGCCCCACCTGTTTACTGATCAACTTCTCTTTACTCCCTAAGTCCCTTCATTACAGAGACGCATTCCCTGACCACAGTACCAGTCAGATACCCATCTTGCATATTTCCTTTGACATACTTATCAGATACAATTAATAGGGGACAATCTATCTTATGTCAGCATCTTCTCTGATTCAGTTCCACAAAGATCACAGTCTTCTGCTCACTGCTGCACCCCGACTCCTGGTACAATGCTTGGTGTGTGGTAGCTACCCTCAGAGGTGAACAGTAAAGTCTCTCACCCCAGTGATTACACCAGGATTCACACAGGCTACCGCTACAGGCCACAAGGACAAAGCAAGTTTCCATGGCTGTCCTCCAGAACCCTGATGCAGCAAACCCACTGTCAGTAGTCGCTAGACACTTGCCTTATGCTGGCTGACCACGTCCATCTCTTTGTGATTCGTGCAGAACTGCACCAGCAGCCCCAGCATGCCAGCATAGTTTTGGTTGGGTTCTAGGCTAAAGATAGCGGAAAAGTACCGTTCCACCAGGTCAGGGTTCTGAAGAGGAGGTAGAAGACTGGTGAGTTAGACCGGAGAGGTACAAAGGCACGGCCTCCTACTTCCCACCAGCTCCATTCACCTCCTTCCACAGTTTAGTGAGCTTCTTCATCGCACCATCCACAGCATGCTTGTGGGAGCCACCCAGCACCTCCAGCAGTAGCAGACACTGCACCTCCACCTGCCAGCACAAGGAAACGCCAAATCACGATATGACTCAGAAATGTTCTGTGACCCTCACAGACTGCCACAGACATCCACCAGGCCTTCTAGACTCCAGCTCCATCTCCACCCCACCCACTCCAACCCAACCCTCTTGTCTCTACCAACTCCTTGTCCCTAAATCTTCCCCCTTTCTTTTTCATGTGTAAAGAGCTGTTGCCTGCGTGTATGTTTGAACACCATATATATACACATATATACACACCCACATAAACATACAAACATACATACACACATACATAAACATACACACACACACAGAGAAATCCTTGGAGGTCAGAAAAGGCTATCAGATTCCCTGAAACTGGGGTTACAGACAGTTGTGGAACACCACGTGGGTGCTGGGAATCAGACCTGAGTCTTCCCCAAGAACAGCCTGAGATCTTAATTTCTGAGCTATCTCTCCAGCCCCCTAAATCCTGTCTTTCACCTAACACTGTTCATTCATGCATTTATTTAATAAATATTTGTTAAACACTTACTATGAGCCACAGTATACACAAGGAGAACAAGGTGCATTCTGGCACCTTATAGTTCAGGGAGAAAAAAATAATATTGAACAAACAAAGACACAAATGGGAATGTAGCTCAGAACATAGCATGCACAAAGCCCAAAGTTCACTCCAATAACAAAAAATTTTAAAAAGATACAATAAACATACATCAGTAAGACAGCTGCCATTCAGGAACAGAACAAGAAATCCTAGTTAATATACTTATCTGCCTAGACTTGTCCTTCATTAAGGACCAAATCCTACAGTCAAGCATGGTGGACACCTTTGATCTCAGTACTCAGAAGGCAGAGTCAGCCAGATCATAGTGAGTTCCAGGTCAGCCTGTTCTACACATTGAGTTTGAGGTCAGTCAAGGCTACACAGTGAGACATTGGCTTAAAAATGACAAAAGAATACATGTTTTGTTTTTTTGAGAAAGGGTTTCTTAAGCCTTGGCTATCCTAGAACTAGCTCTATAGACCAGGGTGACCTCAAACTCAAGAGAGGTCTGTCTGCCTCTTCCTCCCAGTACTGAGATTAAAGGCATGTATCACCACCACCCAGCAGAAAAAAAAAATCTTAAGGAAATAAAAAAGACCACAGATACTCAATGAACAGTAACTAAACAGCAGACATTGTGCTAAGCTCTGCAGGAAGTAAAGTGACGCTCAGCATGGTGGTGCACACCTTTAATCCCAACCCTCAGGAGGAAAAGTTCCAGACCAGCTAAGGTCCTGGTTAAATCTGCAGCACTGGGACCAAGAACTGTCAGATACACAGAAAACATTTCTATAGTCATAAGAACCAGTAGCACAGGCACCACGGTGGCTAGGAACAGATACATCCTTCTCTGCTACCATACCCTTCCCTACTTACTACGCCAATAGCGTACCCTTCTATACATGTTGCAGAGTTGCATCATTAAACAAGCTTACCCGAATCCCATTCAGAATCATATCAGGGTTCCCTCTCTGAGTTGCTCCAGTCCTTGCTCAAGAGTTCCCTTCTCCTCACAGAAGCCTTGCTCCCACCATCCTCAGCCACATGCCCTCCCCTCCAGCCTGCTTGTCCTTAGCATTGCACCAGACTCCATCTTCTCCAACAGTGCATAAGTTCCACAAAAGCATAGGTAGGTTTCTCAGCCTAATTCACACAGCAGCCCCAGCTTTTAGCACAGTGCCAGCCAGTGAATGGCGAATTAACATATGTATATAACAGACAACAGAATCAGGAAAGGAAAAGCCCAGATTCTAGCCACTGCAACAAGTCACATGCTCCTGACAGTCTGTCCTGTAATACAACACTTTGCAGCTGGACCCTCCTACTCACTAAGCTAACTGCCAGCACAGGTAGCAGCTGTCAAGATCTCAATGGAGATAAGCCAGAGAACTTGCCTGCTAGTAACCACCTTAGTAGAAAGCCATTTGTTAACAACGAAACCCACACTCTGTAGCAGGTTCCAGAGTCATCTGTATCTACATGCATTACACTCTACAGTGTCTATGGCCATTGCAAATCTCTCTAGAATGCCTCTCTAAAGAAGGTAGGTAAGTGGCTCTGTCAAATCTCATGGCCAGGGCTGGAGAGATGGCTCAGTGGTTAAGAGCGCTGCTTGCTCTTCCAAAGG
>LOEQ01001445.1:102088-120749 GCA_001685075.1 Bramus lutescens
TGGTCCAGGACTGGCTGCTCCCGTTCCATCCTTTGGAATAGGAGCTATGGAGTCTCCCATAGCTCTAACAGGGTCTTGTCCCTCTGCCCCAAATCCTACTAGGATCCCTTCACCAACTTAGGGAATTCTTCCCAGAACCCCTCCCCGCAAAGCATGAATCCCACCTGAGAGGGGGAACAGCAGACTTTGCCCCAGTCACCGGGAAGTTTGAGGGAGCGATGCGCCCAGTAGAATCGAGACCAGAGACCCTTATGTATGATCTTCCTGGTCAAAATCAGACAACAGCTTTCCTGAGAAGGCAGAAGAAAGAGCCCCAGAGAAGCAATGAGGCGGCTGAGAGTGTTCAGTGGGTTCTCTTTGTTGTCAGAAAGTTCATGGGGAGCAGAGTGGCTCCTGATGGCTTACTCAGGCAGGAAGCAGACCCCAAATATATACTTTCCCCTTTGCCTCCCTTGGGAACAGGACACACGAGGTTCAAAATTCCAGGTCCAAAAGGGCTGAGCACCCTTAGACCAGTTCTTACTGGAGAGCCTGCTGGCCTGGGCAGTAAGGGAGCATCTGAAAATACAGCAGTTTGCAAACAGTCCTGGGACTGTGACGTTGCAGAAGGAGTCTCAACTCACTTCTGCTAAGAAACAAAATAAACAAATTGTTCCCCCATCCCAAGCCCTCAGTAAAAGCCAAGGCCACCGGCAGCACCGGTGACAGTGGACAAAGACAAGAATACAAAAGGGGACCTTCTTTAAATCTCTTCAAAATCATTTTGTGCAGAGAAGTAAAAGCAAGTTGAGCAATACGAAGTTGAACCTCAGTGTAGAAATCTATCAAAATCGGTACAGTGTTGAGGCACGGGAGACCCTCCCCGCCTCACAACGTCCCCAGAGATAGAGATGTGGCTATATAAAACATTATTGCTGGAGAAGNNNCTCTCTTGGTAATCCCGGGACGGTCACCCAGACCCTGGGAGACTGGGCGGTGGACCCCAAATTGCCTTTGGTGGCCCACAGGTGAGTTTATGCTGGCATTGTGTTAAGGGGCCCGGTGTCCCCAGTATGCTCAGGGTAAATGAGAGAAATAAGGATAAAAGAGCCCCTAGCTGACCCTCTCTGCATGCCCACTCTGATTCCACTGCTGAGAGGTGATTGTGAGGCTCCGCTGTGGGTGCTGGCTCAAATGTGGACACACCTGGGGACAGCTGGGCCCCAGGCTCCACCTCTGGTGAAGATGAAGTGCACAGAGCCTGTGAGAGCCATAAAAGGGAAAGAAGGACCCTGAAGCTCTGGTGGGAGGTGAGGAACAAGCACGACCTCCACGGTCCTGTCCTGCATCTGCACCTGCCAAGACAAGGTTCCAGTTTCTGTTGGATTGGCCCGTCATCCCTGGGCGAGGTCCCTGGGTCACAGTAGCAGTGGGGGGCGCTGGCTGGGGACGGTGGTGGGAATGGCCTAGCAGAAGAGCTTCACAAAGCAGCTCTGGCAGTAAGGCTTGTCGTTCTGCTCCTTAAAGGTGCCCTTGTTGAGCTGCTTGAGGCAAAAGGCACAGACAAAGTGCTCGGGGTGGAACTTCTTGGCCATGGCGGTGATACAGCGACCAGTGATGGGCTTCTGGCAGCCAGAGCACAGAGAACCACGCCGCTCATGGTAATGCACCTCACAGTATGGCTGCCCGTCGTGCTCAAAGAAGCTGCCATTGACAAAAGGCGTGAAGCATTCCTGTCAGGCACAAGAGGGAAAAGGCTCACGAACTGTCCCTGGTGGTTGGTGCGCAGAGGACTGTCACCTCCATGGGACCGTCACCTCTGTGGTGGCCCCTACTTGCTTGTCATTTCCTATGTGCTAGGCTAAATGCTTAATTTTCCCCTGGAGGAAGAAGAGGAATTAAGTGAGGTGACCCAACCATGATCCTACTAAACTGTATGGCCTGTATTCACAGAGCTGAGAGTTCTGGATTTAAGCAGGTGGTCAGAAAGTTGCTGCCAGAAACTGACACAATTTTTAAAAAAAAGAAAGAAAAAGAAAAGGAATCTGAGCTTAAATTCTGCATCCTGGATTCCATCAGGAGATTAGAGTGCATGGACGGGTGTGCAAGGCAAAGGCCACAACTGTTTCCCAGGCTTACTTGTCCAAAAGCCTTTGCTCGGTCCCAGCCACACCTGCGGGGCTCCCTGACCACGGGTCAGCCCGGAAACGCTGCCCACTTCTGCTGAGCCCCAGGGTTTGCAGCATCTCATTTGATCCTCTCATGCTCTGCTCAGGATGACCAGTCCTGAGGCCTCCACAGCTCTGGCACAGTAGGCATCTCTAACTCACTCCTTGTCATGAAATACATAAGTGCACCCACCCCAGCTCACTCTCTGAGAGCCCTGCCTTCTCCTGCTGCCTGCTCCCAGACCCACTGGCTGCAGTAGAAATGCCTTACCCTGCACACAAAGCATTCTGGGTGCCAGAGGGTGTTGAGGGCTGAAATGTAGTTCTCCAGGATGGCACGGGCACAGCCGCCACACTTGGGCGCAAACATGTCAAAATAATCTTTCCGACAGTAGGCTTTGCCATCCTTCTCATGGAACCCTGAGAATTGGGGGTGGGGTGGGGTAGATTAGGGCCTCTAGATGTGGAGCAACACTGATTCCACCATCAGTGAGGTCATCCCAGAGGTGCACAGGCACGTCTGCCTTCCAGCCCAGCCATACCTTCTGGACCGAAGAAGGCTCCACACTGGGCACAGAAGAAGTGCTCCGGGTGCCACGTCCGGTCAAGAGCTGTTACTACTTTCTGTGAAAGCAGAAAAAGGGATGGATCATGGGCAAGGTTCACTCCTTCCCACCTCAGCCCTGTTCAAAGCCAAAGAACAGGGTACTTCCAAAGGGGTCTCTGCCAACTGCAAACACGAAGTATTCAGAGCTGCTGAAGTCTAAATCTGTGCTTTTCACTGTGATTCATGGAAGTAGAGGAGCAGACTCCAGGCATCTCCTTAACATCACACTGGGACAGTGAGACAGATGGCACCCAGCTCCTTGTCTATTGGTCTCCTAATCCCCAGGGCCGCAGCAGCAGAACCCCGGGATGGGAGGTAGAAGGGAGCTAGAGCTACCTAACGTGCACCAGGACTGCTGTGACTCACCAGGGCCAGGCTCGGTCCTGTCACTTCCTGTCTGGGCTGACTCTCTAAACAGAAGACTGAGTGCCCCGCTGCTCACGCACCCTAGCGCCCACCATGTGTGCACTCACATCCAGGATGGGTCCATTACAGTAGTAACAGCGTGGGGAGAAGAGGCTGTGGTAGTCCTTTTCACAGTACGGCTGTCCATCCCGCTCGAAGAAGTTCCGGGACCCAATCTCTTCCTGGCAGTGGGTGCAGACAAAGTGCTCGGGGTGCCATGTCTTCCCCATGGCAGTCACAACCTGAGAAGACAGACACAAAGTGACTCGGGGTGAAGACAGGAGCCAAGATCCCGGAGCTTACCTCCTCCCCTCTTCTTACCTGCCCCGCAATGGGCTTCTTGCAGGCCCCACAGACCCCTTTGGCAACCGTGGCGACCCCCAGCTTGTTCAGGTCAGACTGCAGACTTCCCAGCATGCTGTCTAGCTGGCTCCCAGGCTTTGAGAGTCCCCCAGGGGGTGGGCTGCTCCCAGTTTTCCCCTGAGCCATAAACTGTGGGCACAGACAAGGCAGTCAGATTTCTAAGGCCTGGGGTGGGCAACTCACAGCAGAACACCCATGAGCCTTTGCATGGGCTGACTGAGACAAAAGGTAGTATCCTCTGGGGTGGGGGTGGGGGTGGTTACATCAGCAGGCAGTCCTGGGGTTAAGGAGGGCTTCCAGTACCCAGCTGTATGACCAAGCCCAGGAAAACATGCCAAGCAAGAACTCAGCCCCCAGCCCAAGCACTGACCCCTCCCTCGTCCTGCCCTTCAGGGCTGCTCTGCCTGCTGCTGGGGGGCCAGCCGGNCGCTCTCCATCCACTCTCTGTTCCAGGCCGTGCATCTTAGATGGGAAAGAAGGGAGGAGAAGACATTGTTTAAAGACTAAGACTGAGGCCTCGTCACTGGGTTATTTCACACAGGGAGTGCAGGTTCAGAGGATCTCTCACTGCTGGCAATACCAAAAATGAGAGTGGGAGGAGGGGAGAGACAGAGAGAAGGCATGGGGCAGGAGAACAGGATCAGTGTTTCTAAGTGCCCCAGGGAAGGGACGGGGAGGGGATCTCCTGACATCAGGCCTAGATACCAGGCTCAGGAAGCCCCGGGCAGCTTCACCAAGGACTCAGCTACCCTGACGCTTCCACAACATCCTCCCTCAGTCTGAGGTGGCTCAGGGATGACACAAGGTACAGGTAGGACAGAGGCTGGGACCCCTGGGAGGCCNCCTGCATCGGGCGGAAGAGTGGGTCCTCGCTGGTCTGGCAGCCCACAGACCTCACGGTGTGGGGCACAAGAGTGAGGCCAGGAGGCCCATGCCTGTCCTCCTCCTGGGGCTTTCTCCCTGCACTCTGGACCCCAGGAGAAGCACAGGCATGAGCCAAGGGCCCTGGACAGGAGGGAGTGGGCAGGCTGGGCTGGAGAGGTGAGCTGCTGGCCAAGGTGTCGGGGTGATGCTTGAGGAAAGGGTCAGGAGGAGGAGCCACAACAGAGAGGGTTCTTCTCAGAGGAATGGGAGAGTCAGGAGGGTAGATGACCTGGGAGAAGAGAGGGGAGAGAAAACGGAAGGCAAGAACTCAACACCAGACAGCAGAGGGCAGAGTCGTGTGACCAGCCTTGTCATAAGGCCATGAAACGCAAAAACCAACCCACCACCCCAAAATCTTTTTCAGCCAGCACTGGAGTTGAGGAAACCTCCAGACCCCACTTCCCAGACCTTGGCTCTGGCATTTGCTGGCTACCTTCTCCACCAGCTGCCCCCCGGCCCGCCTCCCACGTGGCTGCACAGTGATGACAACGCCTTCAGTCAGCCAGTCCTGGGCAGAGGCCCCTGCCACCTCCTCTGCCTCCAGCTGGATGCCCAGCCGGCCCTGCAGCTCTGCAATGAGCTGTTCTTGGGATGGGGTTCTGCTCAGGGTGGCGGGGTCCAGCCGGCGGCGAGGGGAGGGCTCCCGGGACATGGGATGGACGTGGCCTGTCTCCCGGCTCCTCCTGATCACAGAGCGGATCTGGGGGTGGGAGGGCAAAGCTGTCAATGCAGTTTGGGCCACACTGGGGGTCACAGGGGAGGTGAGAGCAGCAAAATGAAGGGCAGCAGAGCTGAGGGAGAAAGCAGGAGGCAGTAGGCAGGTAGGGCTGGCTCGGGGCACAGCAGCTCAAGAGTCCTATAGCCCAGCATTCACACTCAAGTCAGCTTCTAACCTTGTACACTTAACTTCCAGGGACCTCTGTCTCTCTGCCCTTAAAATGGGATAGCGGCATTTTCCCAGCTAACCTCATGGGGCTATCACAGTAGTTATTTATCGTTCCTGTCGCCCTTCCCTCTTTCCTTACAATTCAAATAGAAAAGTAGAGGCCTCTTTCTCTCTCGTTTTTGTTTTTGTTTGTTTTTTCAAGAGAGGGTTTCTCCGTAGCTTTGGAGCCTGTCCAGAACTCGCTCTGTAGACCAAGTGGGCCTCGACCTCCCAGAGATCCGCCTATTTCTGCCTCCTGAGTGCTGGGATTAAAGGCGTGCGCCACCAGCGCCTGGCTTCTTTCCACCTTCTAACCAGTGTTTTCCTAGTTTATATTGTAACTTGCTCATCTGCAGTGTTGGGGGTGCTGCAGAGACGGTATGAAGTTCGAATCATATAAGAATCAAGTAAGAGCCAGGCAAGAAGGCACACAATTATAATCCAAGCACTCAGGAGGCTGAGGCAGGACGGACAGCCAGGAGCAGAGGAAGGAAAGTCAGGCACTGTTTCATCTACTTTTCAGGAATTAACTCATCCAATTTTCTGGATGACCTTAGAAAATGCACTATTATTACTCCCATTTTAAAGAGAAAGTTGAGCCTCTGGGTGGTTCCCCAAGGTCCCATGTTTAACAGATGTTGCGAGAATTGTATGTGGGTCTGTGTGGTTCCCAAAGTCATGGCTGTATCCTTCTGTACAGTGAAGCTGGAACAGCTCTCCTAAAGGCAGTCTTAGGCAGGGCCTGGAACAACACTGCCCTCACAGGATCACTGCTGAACACGTCCTTAGGGCCACCGTCCTTGACACTTTCTACCCAGGCAGACATTTGTCAGGGCTGCATGCAGTTAGCAAGGAGTGGCCCACACTCAAGTCCTGCCAGGGTCATGCCTAGTGGTTGCTCAAGCTGGTGCCTGCCTGGCTAGCGGTGGAAATCCTCTCCGAGGTGGTGTGTGTGCCCATGACCACAGCATGAGGAAACTCCGGCTCTTCCTTCCTGGCCTCCAGAGCGGCCTTGGTGGCACCTCCTGGGTTCTTTGGGTTCTGGAGTGCCTGGGTTGGTTCCCCCAGGCTTCCCCTCGAGGGAATCTTCCCACCTAACTGCTCCTTGTCAGCTGGGGCAGGGTAACTGCTTTTCAGGCCCCCTGGTTCTGACTGTGCTTGCTCCTGCTGGCCATATTCCTTGGTGAGACTCCAGGTGTCTGGGAACACGGCCTGCCGGTCCACTGCCACAATAGCTGGCTCAATTCCTTCCAGAAAGCTGTAAGCCACTCCATGGGGAATCTCAGGCCTGGATGCTGACACAGCCTGTGGCCATCTCCAAATGGGAGCCACAGTCCCCTCTGAACACACATGGTTGGCCAGTGGCCCCTGGGATCCTGTGCTGGCAGCAGGGGGTGGAGTGTGGCAGAGGGGAGTCCTAAAAGGCTCATTCATGGACTCCATGAGGTCATTCCTAACTAGAGCCTGGCTCTTAGCACCAAATGATTGCTGAGAACCCTCCATAGAAGGGCACCTTGAGTTCTGAGTGACAGGTGTCCCCTCGAGACTGACCAAATCAAGCCTTCTGGTAGCCACCAAAGGTAGAAGGACCTGACTATTTCCTTCTCTATTGAGGACCTCTGGGGTGTGGCCTTCAGGGGAGGATTTAGTGGGGGGAGGAGGATCAAAGGTGAGGGGTGGAGATGGAGGAGAGCTGGGCAGCAGCCCCTGGGAGCTCAGCACCACAGCAGAAGAACTAGTCTGGAGGAGAAAGACAAAGGGAAAGAGAGAGACATGGGGAGAGGTGAGGCAAGGCAACAGGCAGGCATGGCCTGAGAGCCACCATCTCTACGCTGGCTGCAATACTCAGACCCAGACTCTTCGGAAAGAGTCCAACCCTAGAAATGCTTGCCTGAGCTTCATGTCCTTGCAATCTTAGGAGGCCCAAACAACAGAAAGTAGGCACAAAGTCATGCTTACAAAGTCACCCAGAGTAAGCACCAAGGAGACTTACGATTAGGTATGCAATGGGGAGAGAGCTCCAGAGCTGGTTCCAGGTGCTAACCAAGAGGAAGCTGGCATGGCCCCAGGTCCATGCTCCACCCACCCCACTGTATCTCCCAGCTTTCCTATATCCTCAAGGCCTTTCTCTAGGGCTCAAGAGAAACTTGCCTTCATGTGGCACTGGGCTAGAAGGTCCAAGGAAGTAACTACAGCCTCAGGGGATGGGCACCAGCACAGCCAGTGCCTAGATCCCAGCTTGCTTCTCAGTGGCTGCTCATCACCTATTAACAAGGCTTACCAACCTGGACTCTACCCGCCACCCAATCTCCCACCTCCTTGTGAGCTCCAAGTATGAGTCCAGCTGAAGGGAGGCAGGAGGTACCTTCTGGGTCAAGAATGGACAGACCGCCTGGCTCCCTTCTCATAATCCCTAAACTGTGCCCACAGGTCTCTCTGGCTGGCCCATGTGGAGCTGAAGTCAGCAACTACTGGAGAGTTCTGTCAGCATTAATCCCTAACAAGACACTACATCTTCTAAATAAAACNAGATCCCAGCTTGCTTCTCAGTGGCTGCTCATCACCTATTAACAAGGCTTACCAACCTGGACTCTACCCGCCACCCAATCTCCCACCTCCTTGTGAGCTCCAAGTATGAGTCCAGCTGAAGGGAGGCAGGAGGTACCTTCTGGGTCAAGAATGGACAGACCGCCTGGCTCCCTTCTCATAATCCCTAAACTGTGCCCACAGGTCTCTCTGGCTGGCCCATGTGGAGCTGAAGTCAGCAACTACTGGAGAGTTCTGTCAGCATTAATCCCTAACAAGACACTACATCTTCTAAATAAAACGTTGTGGACTGGCAGGCCTGGAAAGCCTGGGAGGGGAAGGTGGGACACCTCATGCTGACTGGTCAGGGGCTTGGCAGGTTAGGTTTTCCACAGACAGGGCTCTGAGGATTCAGGCCCTTAAAGAACGTGGAAGGTAGAAGGGCTGGAGACGCTGGTAAATCCCATCCTGACAGGCCGAAAGAAAGCGGCGTTCTGAGGACAGCTAGCGTGGGAGATATAGCGCTGGGGCAAGTGACCTCTCAGGCACAGGATCTGATCCCACGAGGCCCAACAAGACACAACCTCCCCCACCAAGGGCAGCTATCAACAGAGGGCTCTTTGTCACTGTGTCCCTGCCTCCTGATCCCCTCAACCTAGTGGCTGGGATCACCAGTAGAGGGAGGAAATGTCCCAGCTAAAAGCATTTCTGGTTTCCCTGCCTTCACTGGCTGCTAAGGAGCTCAGTCTCATATCCTGCCTAGCCCACCTCTCCCAGGGCCCTTAGGAGCCGCAGGCCATACTGAGGTAGGGTAATGGATGGGGCAGAGAAGACAGAGGGACCACAGTGTACCTTAAAATCTGACAGTGAAGCCATGAGCTCGTCCAGCTCCCTGGTAGCAGAGGAGGCCGAGATGCGTGTCTGCTGCTGGCTGGAGGTGACTCGCTGTGGGCTGCTTGTCTCACCCTGGTTCACAGTGATGGCCGGGCTGCAGGATAGGCATGGTGTCGGTGTGGAGCCCAAGGGCTAGCCCCAGGCTCCACAGGGGAGCAGATCAACACCTCTGACTCCAGAGAAGACCACCAGCACCCTGCACCTTAGGGATCCCCATCCCTGGGAAAGAGCAACTGACTAAGAAACAGTGCTGAGGTGAGGTGAGGTGACCAGAAGGCAGGTGGCTGAAATAGTGCCACCAACAGGAAGACAGGGGCAAGCTTACCCAGTGAACAAAGTACCACTATATACCCTCTATAACACTCTACACAGATGTGAATTACACATGCTGATATCAATAAACACTGACATTAACATAGGCAGGTGCAGTGGCTCTTACCTGTACACACAGCACTTGGGAGGCTAAGGCAGGAGGATTACTACATAGTGAGATCCAGAACAGTCTGGGCTATAGAAGGAGACCCTACCTCAAAATAAACAAACAAGACCTGATATTATTAGTGCTTCCTACGAGTGCCACAGCTGTGAGCCAAAACATTATATACTATTTGGTCTCTGTTTACTATGTGGGACCATCCCCATTCTCCTTGTCTGCCTAACCAGTCTTTCAGTTTATGACATAGTTTTGCGCCATGGTTTCATGTAGTCCAGAACATACTTATGTAGCCCAGATTGGCCTTGAACCTGAGATCCCTAAGCTTCAAACTCCCAAATGCTGGAATCGTAACCATGTCCCACTTTGGCTTACTCCAATTTATAAAGGGATACAAGTAAGACTTGAGAGCCGAATGTAGTAACTGGTACAGCAGGATTTAAACCTGTGATACATCCGTCAGTAGACCTGTGCTAACAGTCTGTGCCACAGGCGGCCTCTGCGTGTACTTCACTGATGGTAGCTGGTGTGGCAGGGAGAGTACCCACAGGACTCACCCAAGAGCCTGGCAAGTAACAGACACTTAAGGGAAAAGGTGACTTCAGGGCTGAGTGACAGGTACCATAGCCTGGAGCCTGTCTGGTTAAGATTTTCAAGAGTTTCCCCAGCCTGGGAAGAGCCAGGTGGATACTCACACAGGGCTGGGCACAGAACTCTCCAGTTCATCCAAGAGGCTCTCCACGCTGGGCCGAACGTCCTCCAGGCCCCGGCCTCCATTTCGTTTTGGCTTCTCTTTCATCAGAGGCCCAGCTTTTCCTCCCAGAGAACTGTTATTCTCTGGGAAGCCATAAAGGGGGCTCAAGGCTCCAGGCAGTGGGGGGCTCGAATTGGACTCATCTCGGAGACAAGGAGACAAAATGGTTGCTCATTCCTCAGTCCTCCAGAAACCCAAAGGCCCCCAAGTAGCCTAGAGACCCACTCATACCTGCAGAGAAGCCTGGAGGATTATGCTGCACGGCATTCAGCTCTAGCAACAGCCGGTCCAGCTCCGAGAGGTTGCTGCCCAGAGAGGAGCTCATCACAGTGGGTGAAGGCTCCGCCGACTTCTGCTTGTTGGGGAAGCTTTGAGAAGCAGAGGAGAGAAGTGAGGCTTGCCCCTCGCCTCGCCTGGCACTGGAGGTGGCAGGCCCCAGATTCTCGAGGCCCAGGGGGTGGAATGTCACAAAGCTTCCTCAGTAAGAAGGCGGAGGGTAGGGAAGGAATGTGGGGAGGGAGGAGGAAGGAAACTGCTTCAGTTCCTCAACTGCAGTTGCTGCAACAGCAGAGCGGGTCCTATCAGAGATGGCAGGAACAGGGCGAGGGGAGCCAGTGGACAGGCACAGGGCCTTGGGGCCTAGAGTTTTCCAGAAGTGGGGCTGATGTGGGGTGCTGGGTCTGTACCTGTAGACGTGCTCTTCCTCGCCTGCTCGGGAACACAGAGAGCTGTCCTGAGGGTTGGAGGCACCACAAGTTTTAGCACTGGAACTGTACACGGGTGACGGGGATGGAGGCTGCAGAACAAAGAGTTCTCAGGAGAGAGGGGAACAGGAGACAGGAGCGGCCGGCCACCCCCAGGCAGTGACTGCTCACAGCCTGTCTCACCAGGGAATTTCCACAGCTAGTCGGGTGATTAATACGTGGTCACTGGACCCTCACATGGTGGGTGGGAAGGGCAGAGTATGGCTGGACAGCCCAGGACCCCAGTCCTCCCCAGTGGCTCACCATGTCCTTAGCAGATCAGCTCGTGTTACCCCTTAGCCCTGAGGGTTTCTCAGACCCCACCTTACCTGCTGGTGAGCGTATAGGGAACCACTAGGCTGCCACTGGTCTAAGGGGTCAAGGATGGTGCCATTGAGGGCCTCGCTAGATGGGGGTGGTGGGACAGGAGGTGGCACTGCAATCTCCTGGTAGGTGTGGTTTCCAGTCGGGTATGAGTAGGGGGGCTCCTCTGACAAGAACACGGGTCGTTTGGAGATATGGGAGGTGGTAGATTCCAAGTCCGCCAGCAGGGCGTCTGCAAAGAGAAGCATCAACCAGTGAGAGCTGACCCTGCTGGGCACTGTCCCTGGGAACCTGAACCTGAAGAGGTCCTATCTGGCAGGCATCTGCCGCATCAACAGAAGTGACCTGGGGTTCCCACATCGGCTGCCCTGTCCCCTCTTCTCTCAGGAGTTAGGGGCTGGGCTCTGCAGTCCTCCTGATAAGGCTATGCTGCTGCCTGGTGTAAGCAAGAAATGTCTGCTGGAACTCTATTCTGCAGGGCAGCTGGGAGAACCGGGCGGGAGGAGCCTCATGTCACGTCATGGCACAGGGAGGGGCTGGGTAGAGATAGCCAGGCACTCTCTGAACGGCTAAGAACCTCAGTCTGAAGACAGGAAGTGGCCCTAGGGAGCACCTGTCCTCCAGGTGGGAGCAGAATTCCTGCTCTTAGCTCCTCCCTAGGCCCCAGGCTATGGGTAAGGTATGGGGGGGGGCTGGCATGAAGCCAGCTCAGCAGTTGCCACCTTCTCAAACAAGCCAGGGACAAGACTGCTCTGCTGAATGCTTCTGCCAAAGCCTGGCTATCAGCCCAGCCCTAGAAACTCCAGGGCTCTAGGACTCTGCTTTTAACTGCGGGGTTGAAGGGGTCAGCCCTCGAAGACAAACTGCCATTACTCTGCTGGCATGTGGTAGGCAACAAGGGGCCCAGGCTCTTGACAGGAAGGGCTATCTAGAGGGGCAGGCAGGAGTTGGAGGTATGGGCCTTCCTGCTGTGTGCTCCCGTCTTGGGACCCTCCACAGTGCCACGGCCTGGATAGAGTCCAGCCCCAAACGCCACACCCTCCTTCCTGCACTGCTCACTGACTTGTTCACTCTTGGCTTCTCAGGCCCTCGTGAGTGACAATCAAGAGCAGTGGCCACACTGATCACCACTGACTAGAGGGATCGACACATGTGGTCACAACTGCCCCTTCTGGTGACTTAAAAGGCTGAGGAGAGTAGGCTTGGAAGCCAGAGGTACCTACACCAGGTAAGAAAGCTGGAAAGAGCAGGATCACATGACAAGCCTCAGACACCAAGCCTGCAGGAGGCTACTATGATTACAAGGTGACAAGATGACACCAAATCTAAGGAGCTCAACTTCCTACAAGCCAGGCTGTCACTCTGGTCGCTCTGATCCTTGCTGGCCGCCCTGTCCCTCGCCCGATTCCCATGCAGAGAGCAGAGAAGAGGGAAGCAAGGCCCTTAGCGAGGCCTATGAGGTCATGCCCTCACCTAGAAGCCCTGACTACCCATCGCTAAGGTGGGCACACCTACCCCTGGCTCCTGTAGTGTGGCTGGGTGGAGAAGCAGGTCCAAGGTCAAGACCCTGGGTCCCAGTCTCCTGCAGCTGAGCTGAAGAAATTCTGCTCCTGCGGCCCCACCCCCTCAAGGTCCCCTGGAGGAGCTCTGACTTCCTGCCTTCAACAAACCGGAACTACATGGAATCTATGTGTGTCTAGGTAAGGGCGTAAAAGGAACTAATGTCTAAAGCCAATCCCAGAGGCACACCTGCTGTCCATTTCCTCTGGGCCCAACCCAAAGTAGGCGGAACCCCTCTTCCTCCACCAGGGACTAAGCCTGCTGGGAAACCCTGCAGGGCTCCGAAGAGCAGGCCACAAATACAGCCCTGATGGGGCTGGCAAGAGCCATGGCCAGTCTTGGACACCAACCAGGGCCAGGAACTTGCCACCCTCCTTAACAACACTACCATAGAGGGCCAAGCTGAGGTCCCCACTGCCTCCCCAGTTCCAAACACTCCAAGGAAGACAATAACCTTCCCTGCTAGGCAGTGAGTCAGGGGTTCATTGTCCACTCACCAAGTTCCCGTGCCCTGCACCATGGTGTGATGGTCTCTATTGGTTTATGGGCTGAATTCTAGTTTGGTTTCTTTTTTTTTTTTTCTATTCTGTTTTTATGGTACTAGAGATAGAACCTGGAGCCTTGTGCATAGCAATGTCCACCACTGAACTACACCCACTCCTTGGGGTCTGAAACACGGTCCTGTCATATAAAACAGGTGGCCACAAACTCTCAACTCTCCTGCCTCCATCACTACACCAGCTTCCATGAGCCTTTTTCTTTTATATGTGTGTGTGTGTGTGTGTTTGTGTGTGTGTGTGTGAGAGAGAGAGAGACAGAGAAAACGCTTATGTGGGGGTTGGAAGTCTGGTCAGGTATGTTCTTATATCACATGCCACTTCGTTTTTGTGGATAGCCTTTTTACTCTTTTTTTCTTTTTCCTTTATATTGTATGTGTCTGGGGGTATTTTTTGCCTGCATGTTTGTTTATGCACTATGTGTGTGCTTGCTTGGTGTTCACAAGGCCAGAAGACAATTGAACTTGGGTCCTCTAAAAGAATAGTCAGTGCTCTTAACCACTGACCCATTTCTCCAGCTTCTATTCTTTTATTTTTATTTTTTTAACAGTGTGTGCAGGTATGGGGGTAGTGACAACTTCGCTGGTTGCTTGGTTTTCTGAGACAGGGTTTCCCTGTGTAGCCCTGGCTGTCCTGGAATTCACTCTGTAGAACAGGCTACCCTCGGACCTGAGATCCGCCGGCCTCTGCCTCCTGAGTGCTGGGATTAAAGGCATGCATCACCACCATCCCGCCCAGAAGACAATTTTGTAGAGTTGGTTCTCTTCCACATTTTCATGGGTTCGAGGGATTAAATTCAAGTCACCAAGCTTACAGCACCTTTACCCACTGAGCAATCTCACCACCCCATCTTTTCATCTTTTGTTGTTGTTTTTAGAGACATGGTCTTTGTAGTCCTGGCTGTCCTGGAGTTAGTTAGTTAGTTTGTTTGTTTATTTATTTATTATGTATACAATATTCTGTCTGTGTGCCTGCAGGCCAGAAGNCTCAGGACCTTTGGAAGAGCAGGCAATGCTCTTAACCTCTGAGCCATCTTTCCAACCCAATACTTTGTTTAAGATAGGGTTTTACTAAACTGGATGGCCACCAAGTCCCTGGGGGCCCCAGCACCACTGAGGTTCAGGCACACACTGCCAGCTGGAGCTCTAGCTCAGATCCTCATGTTTGCACATCACACACTTGAGCTAAGTCACTGCCCCAGATTGCTTCCTGCCTTCCTTCCAATTTACGGAGGTTTGGGGCCGGCAGGATGGCTTAGCATGTTTACTACTACATCTGATGACTTGAATCTGAGAGACTCTGGAACCCATACGGTAGAAGCAAAGAACAACTCTTGCAAGTTGTCCTCTGACCACCACTACACGTGCACACACCAAATAAAATACAATTAAAAAATTTAAAAGAAAAGGGGGGACTGGATAGATAGCTGAGGTGTTGTTAGGAGAACACACTGTCCACATAGAAGCCCCGAGTTTGGCTTCCAGCATCCACACCAGGCAGCTTACAACCTGCTCTGGGGTTCTCCAAAGCTTCTGGCCTCTGCAGGTATCTGTGATCGCATACACAAACACACAGAGACATAACCTCAAACACACAGTCAAAAAGAAATCTTTACAAGTACAAAAAAATAAAAAAAGAACCATTCAGAGTTTCCAGAGGAGCTCTACATGGTATGGATAGTAGATGAAGGGGCAGATCATAAACTCAAGCCTAGCTCAGCTCTAGGACGGACTGGTGAGAGACTTCCACAGTAAAAAGCATTGGCTGCTCCTGCAGAGGACCTAGGTCAGTCCTCAGCACCAACAAGGTGGCTCACAACTGCCTGTTTACTATAGGGACAAGGGAAACTCAATACCCTCTCTCGGACTCCATGGGCCCTGCATGTATTTAGTGCACCTACATATATGCAGACTAAACACCCATACATATAAAATAATTTTCCGATTTACATGACTTATTTATTTCTGTGAACGTGCACACGAGTACAGAAGTCAGAGGACACATCACAGACCCGACCGCTCCTTCTGCTTTGTGACAGGACCTGCACTGCTGCACTGCACGGCAGCGTCTGTGCTGGGACTTCATGCACACACCGGTCTATCTGCACTGCACGGCAGCGTCTGTGCTGGGACTGCATGCACACACTGGTCTATCTGCACTGCATGGCAGCGTCTGTGCTGGGACTGCATGCACACACTGGTCTATCTGCACTGCACGGCAGCGTCTGTGCTGGGACTGCACGCACACATCGGTCTATCTGCACTGCATGGCAGTGTCTGTGCTGGGACTGCATGCACACACAGGTCTATGTGGATTTACATGGGTGCTAGGGATGGAGCTCAGGCTGCTGGGCTTGTCTAGCAAACGATGTTACCCACTGAGCCGCCCCCCTGGCCCTCATTGTGAAGTTCTTACTCTGCAGTATTATTGAGGTTTATGAGGGCTAGCCCACGGGAAAGGCATTGGTTATGACGACAGACCTATTTACTTTGTGACATTCAGAAAAAGACGCTTGGTCTTTTCTGAGTAAAACCTGAGTAAGATGTGAAGACAGCTTGAACCAGAGCCACAGGACAAGAAAGGTGCAGTCAGCTGGGCTGGTGGTGCAGCCTCTAGTCCCAGCACCCAGGAGGCAGAGGCAGGAGGATCTGCTTGGTTTGAAGCCAGCCTGGTCTACACAGTGAGTTCCAGGGGCTACACAAAGAAACCTTGTCTCCAAAGAGTAGCATCTAAAATGCTGTGTGTGTGTGTGTGTGTGTGTGTGCATGTGTGTGTGTGTGTGAAGGAGAAAGCACAGTATTTCCCAATTTCCTCCAAATGTTTGCTTACCTGAGAGAGAGGAACTTGAGCAGGTACTTAAATAGGCACAAGCTCTGACAAGGCTTCCTCTCCTCTCTGCACCCTCAGTCCTGCCTGGTGGCTTAACTAGAGTTGGAGTCCCTGTGCCCCAAAGCTCCCCACAAGTTGCTATAGGAATATAGGAAGCAGTCAAAACACAAACCCTGGGGCTATGGATTCCTACAGTAAAGGCTGGCATTTCCCATAACCAGAAAACTGGTTAAAGGCTAAAGGCCCCTCCTCAAGCTCAACAAGCTCCTCCCCTGGATTGAGTAAACATAGCCAAGATGTTCAACAAAGCAATCTACCTGCCAGGACTTTCCCCCAGATTTCAGCCATGGTGACGACCTTTGCCTAGTTCTAAATATACAGGGGGTACTAGAAACCCCTTCACCTCATGCACAAAGATCAGAACAGACCCACCACTACCTGCATCCTTCTCACAAGCTAGAGAGGCCTCAAAGTTCTTCAACATCACATTGCTAAATTGCCGGGTCCAACTCAAATGTAAGGCCTGAAGTTTGAGAGGGAAAGCAGAGGTCACTGAGCAAGATCATGCAACCCTGCATACAGAAGGGCAAAGAGAAGGTAGGCAGGGTGCAAAGTGCCCAGCTGCCCAGAGGCAAAAATCACTGTGCTATGTATGCACTTTGAGTGAGGGTGTGGACCATCTGCTGTTGACCACCAGAGGGAGCCATTGGTCTATCACCTTTCTGCCATCCCGTGTAACCTCAAACAACCACAGAATTTTCTTGCTGAGCTGGGGAAAGACTCGGGAGTCCCCAGCTAGAGTGAGAGGTTTCAGTATCAAGACAAGCAGGCTGAGTTAGAGGCACAGCGCTAGCTTGTAAAGTGGCTTGAGTACCAAGACCCTGGGCATGCAAACCAGAACATATGGAGGTGCAACTGAAGGGTGGCATGAAGTTCAAGGGCTCCATGGGCGCAGAGGGACACACTGAGTCACTTCTACTCTCTGCAAATGTAGGGTACAAGTACCCCCCCTTTCTATTTTATCCCTATGCCTGGCTCAAGCAACAGATCAAAGCAACAGCAGCTTCAGGTCAGGAGGCTGTTCCAAGGCAGGCTGGATAACACAGTGCACAGGTGGCCAGGCCAAAACAAAGAGGTCTTCAGTAGGCTGAGGCAGGAGGATTGTTGCAACCATGGGCCAGCAGCCAGGCCCTGTCTCAAAACAAACTAACAGCAATCTTTTTTTGCTTTGTTTTTGTTTGTTTGTTTGTTTTTTGAGACAGGGTTTCTCAGTAGCTTTGGGGCCTGTCTTGGAACTCGCTCTGTAGAACAGGCTGGCCTCAAACTCACAGGGATCCACCTGCCTCTGCCTCCCCAGTGCTGGGATTAAAGCTGTGCCAGCACTGCCCACAACAATAAAACAATGATGATAATTAAAGCAGGAAGGGCCCTTCTAGGCTCTGGTAACCAAGATAGAAACATACAGGCCTGCAGCCCTTAGGGGTTCACATGAAGGCAAGGGAGGCACCACTTGGCCCAAAGCCTACCTGAGGAGGAGCTAACAAGGGGCTCACCAGACTGCTCTGACCACATTCCTCAGCAAATGCTACAGCTGGGCCCCTCAAGATCCTTTGCCAGCAAAGAGGCATAGGTGCAGGTACCCAGAGTCCCTCAAGTCCCCAACAAGAGGAATGTCTACCAGACTATCCTCTGAGGACTCGAGCTGATCAACAGATACACAGCCCCCAACAATGGATGAAAGAAAATCAGTGGGACTAAGAAACAGAGCTCAGTAACAGAATTCCCCCCTCCCCTCTCTGCTTTTAAATTCATTTATGGAGGAGGAAGAGCCCTCATTCAAATGCCCAGGTGTGGGTGAGCAGGCCAGAAGAAAACTTCTGGAGAGTCATTTCTCTCCTCTACTACATGGACCCCAAGGACTTAGGTTGTCAAACACCTCAGAATTTGGTAGTAAGTACCTCAGAACTCTTGTTTAGCAATCCAGGGTTCAGTCTCTAGCGCCTCACCCCTGCTCCAGCTCAGAGCAGAGAAGCCAGGGCTCTTTCACATGCTGGTCCCTTTTTCCTGACAGTCCCTAACCACACTCTGGGTATGTGGTCAAGACTGTCAAAAAAGCAGAGTCTGGACGCTGGCCAGGTACCAAGGAAGGTGAGTTAAAGGTCCAATGAAGACGATTCAAGTTATGTGGGAGACGGAGTTGGGCCTCGAGACAGGCACGGATATTACAGCTGGCATGCAGGGATTTGGAGACAGATGGCCTGCTCACTAGCTGAATAGATGTTTCGGAAAACTGAGGCACAAACACCTACATACCCCATTTCAAACACACAATTAGGGTCAAACAAGAAAGCAGGCACTCCCTGGCCCTGGGCAGCCAGTGAAGCTCCTACCAGGAGAAGAAAGGACATCTAGTGCTGGGCCGGCAGGCAGGCATCATTCTGGCCAACACAAGACCCTGGAGGGAAACCTGTGATGGCTGCTCTTGGTTGTCCACTTGACTACGTTTGGAATTAACTAACACCCAAGGGGCTGGGAATACCTGTGAGGGACTTTTCCTTATTTAAACCACTTGAAGTGGGGAAATCCATTTTCAATCTGAATTTTTTTTTTCTGAACTAGCACTGATGTAGGAGGGTCATCTGTCTATGTGTTACTTTCATTGGTTAATAA
>LOEQ01001445.1:201308-215311 GCA_001685075.1 Bramus lutescens
CCCCCACTCCCTCAAGCCCACACTACCCAACTCCCTCCTGTGGAGCAACATTCTTTCCCCCTCCCTTCCCAATTCAGAGGTTCAAGTTCAACTTCCACCTTACCCCCCCATCACTCCACTCCTGGACCCCTCTTCGTACTGGGCTAGCCTCTCCCATGCTCCCCTTTCTCTTCCAAATCTCTCAGATAGAAAAGCAGCTAGGTTCCTTTTCTACTAATCCTTCTGCTTACCCATTTTATCTCTTAGTACCAAATATTAGGAAAGAGTTAAGAAAGGTTGAGGAGGGTCCCCAAACCTCTATATGGAAAATGGCCTTTAAAGTTTTTAATGCCTGAGAAAAATCAGCTGAGTCTTCCGGACAGACAAAGCTGCAACAATCTACAGGCCCAGGCCTTAGCAGCTGCCCTGAGGTCACAGGAATGGGGACAAGGGAAGCCAAACATAAAGCTCTACCCTGGTGGAGCCCAGGCTAAGCCAACGTCACAGGCAAACTGTTTCAAGAGCAGCCCAAATGGTCACATGGCACGATATTGCACTACACCTGCTCCAAGGTTGTGCCATATTTGCCAGCAACCTGGACACTGGAAATCACAATGCCCCCGTGTGGGCTTGTCCTCTATGCCAAGCCACGGAGGTCCAGCCTCATCACCATTGGCAAGTGAAACTGTGCCAGCCAGCCCTTGAACGTCTCAGCCTTGCAGAGGATTGATGCTGCCCAGACTTGGTTTGTCCTGTGACCCTATCCAAGCCTAAGGTAAAGCTGCAGGTAGTGGGTAAGTCCACTACTTTTATTCTCACTTAGGCCTTAAGTTTCCCTCACCAATTTCAGCTATGGGGGTAGACAGGACCCGCTCCTCCCCACTTAAAACTTTGCCATTGCCCTGCATTCTTGCAGGACAATTTTTTCTCTCTCATTCTTTCTTAGTGATACCAGCTTGCCCAGCACCTCTACTGGGTGGAGATATCCTTAGTTGCTTCCCCAGAGTTTTGTTCCTCTTTATGGAGCCCCTTTTGATCTCACCCATCTTCAAGATTCTATTTTACAGGTTCACTCCTTCCAGACGTGTGCCCAGGCCAACCTACAACGGGCTCTCTATATACGTCAGTCTCTACACCAGCTTTGCGGACACCAACTGGGCAAAGATTGGCAGGTTAATTTCACTCATACGCCTACTCACAAAAAACTTTGTTATCTCTTAACACTTGTGGACACTTTTACAGGATGGTGAGAAGCGTTTCCGGTCTCCAGGGAAACAGCAGATGTGGTGGCTCAGCAACTCCTGGACCACATCACTCCTCGGCTTGGTGTCCCACACACCATCCAGATGGACAATGGACTCATCAAGCAACAGCTAACCAAGCTCTCCATTGAACTCAGGTTATCTTGGCCCTCCCTTCTTCCCATTGCCCTGACTCACCTCACAGCCACCCCATGTTCCCCTTGCATCTATCCTAGCCCCCTGACCCTGAGAGTTAGCACTCAGGACTCCAAATCCCAGCAGGCCAGGTCCTGACCTCCAGGTCCTGACCCCTCCCAAAAGAGGAACATGTGGTCTCCTTTTCTTCCTCCCGGTGTTTGCATGGCTTCCCGGTTTCCCCTTGGGGCCACCCGAGAGCGCAGAACTCCCATTAAACCTGGACATCACTTAATTTGGCTTGTTTTAGTTTGGCTTAAGTAGGATTTTGTGTCAGCGGAGAGCTCACGTTAGGAAATATTCCCAACAGTCTTCACACTCAAGCTCCGCTACTCTCCCATCCGGACTATGGACAGTCACTACTAACTACTACCTGGGCAGGGGGCCTCTAGCTGTACCCGTTACTCAACACACCTGGCCTTGGGAGGGGCAAGGCCTGAGCTTTGGAACAGGAGTAGGAATGGGGCTGGGGCTGGAAGGGCAGATGACTGGGCAGCTGGTCACTTAAGCAAAAGAGAGGCTGAGAACCACGTAGTTTTTAACCAGGCAATGAGAAATTTCTTCCTAAATCTGCTTGACCAGGGAACCAGAGATTAGCCTGGCTTCACCTGTGGGGTCCCATGTTAGAGAAAGGTAGAGAAGACAACGTGTCTCCTTATGTTTGTTGCAAAGTTAGGCGGCTGTGTCCTTTAGCGGGACAATTATCCTGGGGTGTGTCTTTAGGCACAGTGAAGACTGGGAACACACCGGGATGTAATCCTGCCTTCAGGTCATTTGCTGTCAGTCCAGTTAGGTTTCCTCTATCCCATGTCCTGGATTGAGCACACAGCAGAAGCACTTTGAGTCCAGTATTTTCAGGACCAAGATGTTCCTTTAGTGCCCATGTGACACTGCTTCTTCCTCGCCTCTCTTCCCTCCCACCTCTCTGTCTTCCCTTTCCTTACCTGCACCCCTACCCTCCTTCCCTGCCTCATCTCTCCACCCTCCTTCCCCATTTTGTCCCCCCCCATGTATTTCATGCTGGTTTCTTGTTTTTTTGTTTTGTTTTTCCAGATAGGGTGTCTTCGTGTAGTATTCTAGATTGTCCTGGAACTCACTCTTTAGACCAGGTTGACCTTGTTAGACCAGGTTGACCCTGTACTGAAGAGATTTGCCTTCCTCTGCCTCTGCATTACAGAGTGCTGGGATGAAAATCATGGCTGGCTTGGCTCATCACCCCTTCTTCAAGGTGTTCTGTTAATGGCAATGTCTTTCCCCATTAATTCTCAGCTTCTAGGTCTAGAGGGAATGGTGTTCTCTGAACAGCTAGTTGTTTTTGGTACACAGAGAATATAGTCACCAAAGCCCAGTTTCTTTCTTTCTTTCTTTCTTTCTTTCTTTCTTTCTTTCTTTCTTTCTCACTTTCTTCCTTTTGTTGGTTTTTCAAGACAGGGTTTCTCTGTATCTTTGGATCCGATACTGGAACTAGCATTTGTATACCAGGCTGCCTTGAACTCACAGAGATTCCCCTATCTCTGCCTTCTGAGTGCTGGGATTAAAAGGCGTGTGCCACCACCAACTGGCCAAAGCCAAATCCTTTCAATAGGTGCTTTATTCTGGGTGGTGGTAGGCCATGCCTTTAATCCCAGCACTTGAGAGGTAGAGGCACATGAATCTCTGTGTGTTTCAGGCTGGCTGGTCTACAGAGCAAGTTCCAGTACAGGCTACAAAGCTATAGAGAAACCCTGTACATGGTCTCCAGAGAGTTCCAGGACAACTAGGGCTGCACAGAGAAACCCTGTTAGGAAAAAAAACAAATAAACTAAATAATAAACAAAACAAAATACATGATGTCTGGTGATTATGCATTTCTCCTACTCATGCCGAGTGAGATGCTCTGCTCATGTCCTGTCCCTCCCCAGTGCAGACGCTCTGGTCTCTCGTCAGATGGATCACTCACTTGTCTAAGTGATCAGTAATGCAGTTCAAGCTGACTGTGTCACAGGAGCGGCCATAGTTGCTATACTTCCTCAAGGAATAATTTCCGGGGATGCTGCACTTGGTCATATTGCAGAAGTGCTTCCCAGCCTGAGGGCTGATGCTGAGTGCAGTAGCGCCTGCTGCAAGGATGCACAGCACACTCCAATCAATCCCACTTGGCTCTACCCGGGGTCTGAGGCCTGCCTGCCAGCTTCCTCCTTGACTCCTCCCAGCTGCTGCATAGGGAGAGCAGTGAATAGAGGGGTGTGTGTGTGTGTGTGTATTTGCGCGCGCGCGCGTGTGTGTATGTGTCCTGGCCTGCACACAGGGTGGCAAGCACATACTTGGGAGAACTCATCAATGTGACACTACACAAGAGGAGATCTGAGGACAGCTTTAGGGAGCTGCTTTTCTCCTTCCACTATATAGGTCTTGGAGACCAAACTCAAGTCACCAGGCCTAAGCAGGAAGGTGTCTAACTTTGTAAGTGGTAAGCCTGTCCCAAGAACCTGATACAGCCTTTGAGGTAGATCCATTTACAAATTCAGTCTTTCACTAATGAACTATGTAATTAAGGTGTGAATGAGAGAAAGAGAAGGAGAGAGAGAGAGAGAGAGAGAGAGAGAGAGAGAGAGAGAACACTTGTATGTACATGTGGAGGTCAGAGGATAACTCTGTGGAATCGGTTCTCCCCTTCTACCATTTAATAGGTTGCAGGAATTGAACTCAGGTCCACAGTCTTGCTTCATAGACTCTACCTTACCAGCCTATAAACTTCATTTAAAACTGGGAATGTAGGCAGGGGATGGCGGTGGTACACCCTTTTAATGCCTTTAATTTCAGGAATCAGGAGGCAGAGGCAGGTGAATGTCTGGTCTACAGATAGAGTTTCAGGACAGCCTGCCTCATACAAAAAAAAAACCCTGTCTAAAAAAGTCAATAAGAAAAGAGAAGGAAGGAAAGAAAAAGCGACAGCTCATGCCTAACAGATGTGTCCACAGGTCAATATGATGGAGGCCATCCTTCAGCTGAGGTTTTCCTTACCCAGTGCATGAAGCTGGCAATCAACCATTATAGGGGTTGGAGAGATGGATCAACACTTAAGAACATTTTCTGCTCTTGCTGAGGACCTGAATTCAACTCTCACAACCACACAGTGGCTGGCGAACAATGCCTGCTGTCCCAATGCCCTCTTGTCCCCGGGGTTGGCCATCTCTCACATGCCCTCTAACTTAGCACCCCAGCACCTCCTTTTCCTCATTTCTCACCTCTTCCCTGGACAAGAACCATGTAGGGCTGAGCTGAGTCAGTTGTCTCCACAGTCAAGCTCCCCCAACCCTTCCAGCGTGTCTCTGGACAGCCACTGCCAGCTGCTGCCAGTCACTGAGCCTGCACAGGAGGCTCTAGCTGCACCTGATGCTCAGCAGTACAGACCTTGGAAGGGTTGAGGCCTGAGCTATGGGGCACGAGTGGGGATTGGGGTGGGGGTGGAAAGGCAGAGGACTGGACACTGTTCAGTAAAGGAAAGAACAGGAACCATGTACCTTAAACCAGGCAACGAGACATCTTATTCCTAAATATAGTAAACCAGGGAACCAGAGATCAACCTGGCTTCACCTGTACGGTCCTGAGAGAGGGAAAGGTGGAGGAGAGGATGAGTTCTGTTTTTTTGTTTGTTTTTGTTTTAAGCTAGATTGCTATGTACTTTAGCGGGACAGTTATCCTGTGGCATTTGTTTAGGTACAGTGAAGACTCCAAGGTGACCAACATGAAATCATGCCTTCAGGGCATGTACTGTCAGGCTTGGTTGCCTTTATCCAACTTCCGATGATGAGCACACACCGGAAATGCTCTGAGTCCAGTATTTTTAGGAGCAAGGTGCCCACATGACATTGCTTCTTTCTCTCTTCTCTCCCCTTGTTGGGAGAGACCACTGGTTTGTTCCTGGCTGCCCAGACCCAAAATAATCCCTCAGAAACTATATTATTTGCAATACTGTTTGACCAATAGCTTAAGCGTATTGCTAGCCAGCTCTTATACCTTAAGTTAACCCATTTCCATTATTTTATATTTTACCATGAGGTTTGTGGCCCAATGCATCTGTCTCAGGTGGCAGCAACATGGCTTCTCCCTGACTCCGCCTACTCTCTGCTCCTCTATCTGCTTGGAACTCCTGCCTTGCCCTATTCTGCTAAGCCAGTGGCCAAAACAGATTTATTCATTAACCAATAAAAGCAACACAAAGACAGAAGGACTTCTCACACCACCCCTATTACCTCTCTGTCTTCTCTTTCCTTCTCTCCCCACCCCTCCCCTACTCTCCTGTCCTTTTCCCTGCCTCATCCCTCCCTCACCGTCTGCTTTTGGTGCTTCCTTCACCGTATATATCTCAGGCTGGCTGCTCCTCCTCCTCCTCTTCTTCCTCCTTCTCTTTTTTGGGTTTTTTCCACACAGGGTTTCTTTGTGTAATAATCCTGCTTGTCCTGGAGCTCACTTTTTGGACCAGGTTGGCCTTGAATTCAAGTGATCTCCTGCCTCTGCTGCTTCCTTGCATCTCAGAGTGCTGGGATGAAAGTCATGACTGGGATCTTCACCCCGTCTTCAAAGAGCTCCTCTAATGATAATGTCTTTGCTATCCACCAGAAAATTCTGAGTTTCCCCACCACCTTTAGGGCTACCCAGTCTCAGGGAGGGTCTCTGAGCCCTGTCCCCTTCAGTCACTCGTCTCCTCCAGTTCCAGTACCTTCGCTTTTGAGTCCTGCTGTTCAGGGCATTCATTCTTTCAGTGACCACCTTCCTACAGTAGGCACATCCGTCTTTCTGTAGCCTAGGCCTGTTGTGCAGTCCCTGCTTCTGGCCCTTCCATTTACACAGCGAGTCTCCAAAGGCTCTTGCCTGTCTCCTAACCTCTGGGCTGCTTGACACAGCTAGAAGGATTTTGGTGAGCCCCTGCAAAACTTTCGTAAGCCCCTTTGTCTGTCTTTCTTCTGGGGTTTCCCTATTATTGAATACTGTCTGAGCAACTGGAATGCATTCAGCCAACCTCTTTCCTTTAAAACCTTTTATTCTCTGCAACTTACAACAGATGTCTGGTGCTGACTGATTGACAAAAGCCAGGCTGACTGCAGAGCAATTCTCTGGTGCTTCCGGATCTAAGAGTGTATAGGTCTTATAAGCTTCTATTAGCTTCTCTAGGAATTAGGAATGTTCCTGGAGTTTCTTCAGGACTCTGGTATACCTGACTAACTTTAGGCAAATTTGTGGGCCACCTAGCAGCACCCCAGAAACCCCCCATTAGAGTCTGGTGGTAGACTCTCAGCCTCTCCCTACCTTCTTCTGTGTGGAAATCCCAATAGGGTCACATCACAGGAAACCCAACATTTATGAGGTCTACATTGGTGGCTGCTCTTCTATCTGGGCCTGGAACCTATTTCCAAGCCTCTGTTTTGATCCGGTCCCTCTCCTCAGTAGTGAAGAGGACCCAGAGCAGTTGGAAAAAAAATCATCCCATGTGGTCATCTGGTGAATGAAAAGGACAGAATCCAACAGGTCAACTAGCCTTGCAGGATTTATAGAAACTTAGGATTTTGTAATTTCTAATTATAAAGGTTGCTAGTGGCTAAGGGATGAGCTGGTGCCTGCTCCCAGCATCAGGTTGGCTCACAGAGTGCCATGGAAAGGTCATGGAGTCAGCCCCGGTGAGTAGCTCCTTCCTCCCTTGGAGAATGCCTGCCTATGTGGGGTCCTCCTCCACCCCTCCCACTCTACCTCCAGGATCTCTCATCCTGGGGCGCATGGGGGCAAGGTGGTGGGATAGAAAAGAACTCCTTCTCCAAGTCACCTGGAGAAGGAAAGACAGGGTACAGGCAGTGGTCTGTCCCCCTCTCCTTTAAAGAGTATGAATCCTTTCCCAACACAAACATGTTGTAGTGAATCATCAGCTTTTTTTTTAATTAAGAAAAACAACCAGAATTAAAATAACATAATCAAATCTCACACCTCCTCTGGCCTTCTACAACTTACTATATACTCTTCAGGTTCCTGTCTCTGTTCCTCTGGTTCAGCCAGACATTCTTACTTCAGACAACCTCCTCTTTTCTTTCTTATTTCAGTCTCTGCCTTTCCTCCCCAGACAACAAACATGACATCTGGAGCTGATTGGTGTAGGAAGATTAATCTGGGGCTGATTGGTGGAAGGTCCTAGTGGTTAGGGACTTCCAAGTAGCAGGGATAGAGAGAACTATCTTTAGTTATCAGGAGACTGGGGGGCTCCTGCTGAGCCAGCAAAGGGGCTTTGGGGTTCTGCTGAGCCAGCAGCAGACTGTGGTTTTTTGAGGATTGTCTGTTCAGCTGTCCCATTTTAGTGAGCAGAAAGTAAGGCTTAGGTTCTGTCAGGCTACTAGAAAAGCCTAGTCTGCCCACCCCTCCCAGTTCCCTCAGGTTGAAGTGAGAGAGGACGAGGGAGAGATGAGCAGGAACAGCAGATAGAGGCAGTTCGGGCTGCCGGGGCCTTTAATGTTGTCCTGCAGCAGACAGGTAGCTAGGGCTTCTCTCCCGTTTGATAGGTCTGTCACTGAATGGCAGAACCGCAGGTGGGACTACATGGACCCTCAATGGGCTGAGCCACAAAGAAGTCCCAATGGCCATCTTTTCAACACAGGGAACTCGAGGTGGCCAGGCATGGTGCCTACACTCAGAGCTCATTTACACCCCCCACCTAGTAGGAAAGTGTGCTCCTGATGGGATTTTGGATTTTCAGTTTCTGACAGAGGTTTGTCATACCAAGTTAGCTTTTTTCCTTTCTTTTTGTTTGTTTTGATGTGGGCTTCTGCATAGCACACGCTGGCCTGGAATTTGGCATCGTCTTGCCTTAGAGCTGGGATAACTGCAGTGTAGGCCTGATGTGCCCTGCCTTCCCTCCATCCTCAGGTCGACAATTTCTAGAATTGTGAACTCCTCCTGTGAGCACAGCAGGCCCTGCCCAGAAGATTCCGGAGTCAGGGGTATGCAGTGCAGGAAAAGAAAATTGCATGGAGTCTGTGACACTAGTGATGCTAAACCTTAGTCTTCTGAGGCGATGATGAGATTTGAAGCAGTGAATTTAAATCAAAATTAGTTTTGAGTTTAACTCAGTGAAACTCAAAACTAATTTATTTTCTCTCTCTCTCTCTCCTTCCTCCCTCCCTCCCTCCCTCCTTCTCTCTGAGACAGGATCTCATTCTATGGCTACTTTGGCCTGGAATTCACAGAAATCTGCCTGCTTCAGTCTCCCAAGTTCTGGGATCACACACAAACATATATGCATGCTCGCTCTCTGTCTCTCTCTCTCTGTCTGTCTCTCTCCCCCCCCTCTCACACACATACACACACACACACACACACACACGCACACGTGAACACCACCCTTCACATAGAGACCTAATGATTCCTTAGCTCAGTGTGGTAAACCAGCAGCTTGTGAATACATAAATACACAAATCTCATGACTACAAAGACCCACAAGTGTGATCATTTGGACCTTGCTTATTAAGAGGGCAGGGCATTATTCAGACCCATGAGCGCCTGTCAAAGCCCATTCTTTAATCACAGTGGTAGGAGAGGGGTGGGTCTCCCTGGGCTTTACTCACTTAGTTCTCACCCCAGTGACTCTGAGACCCAGGAGCCCCAGTGTCCTGGGGTGTGAGAACATTCATGTCTTCTTGACACACTCAGTCATGTGTTCTACCTGAGCCTTCAGACCCAATGATGCTGGTCTACGATTCTAGTCTTGCCCCTTCAGAAACACCCCAAGATACAGAGAGACAGTTTTACTATCAATGCCCAGAGGTCCCCCATATCTCCTGTCATGCTGTGGGCCCAGCATGTCAGACCGCCTCTACCCACACTAACGTAAGTCCATATGTGATATGTCATGGCCGCATCCCATGCCTCCATGAAGGAATGGCTTCTTTCTGTAAGAGCAGAAAGGCAGCAGGGGTGTGGCTCAGCTGGGAAGGACTTGTCTGGAGTATTCCAGTGAGAGACCGTGGGTGTGGCTCAGTAGCAAAGTGCTTACCCAGCATGCATAAGGCCTGATATGAAAGAATCATCCTGAGTTGTCTGTGGTTTTGATATCAAAGCCAAGAAAACAGCCGAGGTCATTGTGGCTAAGCTGTTCTCTGTTTTCTAGCGATTCTCCGCTTCCATTTTGGATGGCCTTCGTACAAGCCCAAGGTGAGGGTGGGATTTGTTCCCGTCAGTGGAGATCCAGCTTTCCCAATTCCCTCTGCAGAAGCGCCCTTCTCCCCATTATGTGTTCTTGGTAACCTGGTCAGAAGCCACTTAACCATTCTGATAGTTGATCGTCTCAAACATACGTTCAGGCCGTGTGAATCCAGAGGAAACTCCACAGATGGGGAGGAGCGCTGACAGCAGACTGTGGAGTGTTGATCAGTGAAGGCAGCAGTCAGAAGACATTTCTATGAATGCCCTCGACATGCCCAAAGGTGTTTCCACAGAGGGTCTGAGGCTGGTGAAATTGGTCATGAGATGAGCCATCGTGGGCCATTAGAAGGAACCACAAGAGATAGCTAGAGGGTGAAGGCAGTGGCTGGCACAGCAGCTTCCTCCCCACACCCTGACCTGAATTGAGCTTCAGTGTTGAACCCATTGAGTGTAGATGAAGTGGCTTCCTGGAGAACTAAACCCTGTGGTCAAATGGCGGATAGAGCAAGGCTTCCCCTCAATGGGCATGTACTACTTAGTCAGTAGATGGGCACCAGAGAGGAGGGAGTGCCCAACCTTGGGCAGAAGGTCAAAGTTGAAGACTGGTCTTAGAAACCCAAAGTGTCTGTCATCAAGCCTGCCAAAGGCCTGGTACTTAGAGCCAAAGGGCTCTTGGGCAGGTCCAGTCTGGAGCCTGACACTGCTCAACATGACAGTCACAGTGTTGGCTGTGGACATCTTCCTCCAGCTGAGAGATGATCTCCAGTAACCCTGTCGTCATGGAGATATGATCTTGCCACCTGTTGCTCCTCCCTTAGGCTGCTCATCACTCCTCCTGTACCCTACTGTCAACCTCATGGTCCACACAAGGGGTAATTCCAGCATGGAGACATGGGTTATGGACATTACGTGTTGCATGTAGACTTGGTTTAGTGTGGGGTACATGATGGCTCACATGATGAATGCCCTTAGCTTGGCAGGAGACATGGGAACCCATGTTGTATAAAGGCTGCTTGATTGTTCCTGGCTGCCCAGAACTGAAATAATCACACAGAAGCTGTATTAATTACAACACTGCTTGGCCTATTAGCTTATGCATATTTCTAGCCCACTCTTATCTCTTAAATTAACCCATTTCTATTATTTTATATTTTACCACAAGGNAAGCTGTATTAATTACAACACTGCTTGGCCTATTAGCTTATGCATATTTCTAGCCCACTCTTATCTCTTAAATTAACCCATTTCTATTATTTTATATTTTACCACAAGGCTCATTGCCTACTGGCAAGGTTCTGGCTGGCAGCTTGTGTCTTTCCCTTCTGGCAGAGACATGGTGTCTCCCTGACTCCACCTCCTTTTTCCCAGCATTTAGTTTAGGTTTCCCTGCCTACCATTGTTCTGCCCTGCTATAGACTCAAAGCATTTTCTTTATTCATTAACCAATAAAAGCAACACATATACAGAAGGACTTCCCACACCAGTCCTAGAGGCATTGTTTGTTAAAACCTTCTCTGTTCATCTGGGATGTTTCAGAAGAGGCAAGACAGGAATCTTAGACCAACATCACCAGGGTCACCAGGGGCTCAGATCGAGCACAATGCAGAGGGTGATTTGTTCTGAGGTCTAGGGGACATGCGTCTTCTCACACTCCGGGACACTGGGGCTCCTGGTTCTCAGGGCTATTAGAGTAAGAACTGAATGAACGAGGGCTGGAAGGACACACACACACACACACACACACACACACACACACACAGTTATTAAGAGAATGGGCACTGGGGACAGGAGCAGGCTTTGGGAGCAGGTGCCCTGTGCAATGCCCTGAACTCTTAAGTAAGCAGGGTACAAGAGTTGAGCACACATGGTTGTCTTTGGATCTGACAAATGAGCTGCTGGTTCACAACACTGAACTATGGAACCATCAGGTCTCTGTATGGAGGGTGTGTGTGTGTGTGATTCCAGAACTCGGGAGACTGAGGCAGGAGGATGCCTGTGAGTTCCAGGTCAGACTGTGCCACATGAGCTTTTGTCTCAGAAAAAGGAAGCAGACACCCATTGTAATTTAACTCAGTGCATCAAAAGTTCCTTGTCACCACAGACAACCATGTTTGTTTTTATGACCACCAGTGTCACAAATCCAATGCACTTTTGTCATGCATTTCCTCAAAACCCCGCCTGCATGTTGCAGCCACCATGCATCTTCATGTGCACTGCTCACAGTCCCAGGTCCCCACAGCCATGCACAGCTACACAACAGCATCTGAGTCAGATGGGGCAGGTCTTGAGTCTTGTCTTGGGGATGTGGACAGAAGGAACCAAGGATGCTGTCTTGGGTCTATGTGAGTTAAGAGACCTGGGAGGATCCCAATCTATGTGGCATTATAACTGTACTGAATTGGTTTTGCTCTGTCCACTGCTGAGTGCTCAGTGTCTGATGCATGTGGTATGTGCTCAATAAACACATCTAGTTGAACCACGAACACACATACACACCTATAAGTCTATGACTCGTCTCACACACCCTCATGGCATCTGCTGTGCTTTATTGTTGTTGATCAGACATTGGATAGATCCTCCTAACCGGGGCACAGACAGAAGTCAAGCTTGACTTTTCTCCTCCCATTCCAAATCTCTTGTCCCCCAGAGAACATTGTCAGAGGATAAGGCAGATGAAGCAGGCTGAGGAAGGGTGTCTATGACGGGCAAGGATGGAAGGGTGGGTGGGAAGGGGTCAGAAGCCTGGAGTCTGACCCTACATTAGACTGCACTGGGGCCTTAAGTAAGGAGGGTACATACCCTGTTTACTTAAAAGTACAGGTGATTGCACAGGGACACCTGCTCCCAAAGTGAGCTTCCTTGGGCATCCTGCCCTTTCTGGTCGAGGCCTGCAGCAGAGGAGCACATCTCCTAACTCCAGAACCTTCTATGTGGTTGCTTTTGTGCTCATAGGAGGATGCAATTCCAGTTCTCGTCCACCTGAGGATGGAGGGAAGGCAGAGCACATCAGGTCTACACTGCTGTCAACCCAGCACTAAGGCGAGCTCTAGGCTAGTCTGGGTTACACAGCAAAGCCCACAACAAAACAAAAACAAACAACAAACAAAACAAAGCACAAACAAAGAAACAAAACAAAAGCAAAGAAAAACAAGGGCCTGAGGAAGCAAGCTCCATGGGAACATGAGCAGATCCACTTCAGGGACACTGGTGGACCAGGACTGAGCCAGTGACCTGGGCCAGAGCAGATCTGAGACAGGGAACTCCACAGGAACAGGTACAGGGGAGCAACCGCTGAGCAAGTGAGCCAGAGCCAGAGACTATTGAGGGTCCAGATGTGAATCTGGGACCTTCAAGGATATAGACCTAAGCCAGGACCCCTGTGGGTCTGGGCATGAATCTAGGACTTCTGAGGAACTAGGTCTGAGCCAAGTCCTCTGTGGTTCTGGGCAGGAATCTGGGACCTCAGAGGGAGTAAGCCTGAGCCAGATCCTCTGCTCAGATCTGGGCACATGTGAGCCTGGGATCTCTGAGGGAGTAGACCAGAGCCATAGATTTTGCAGGACGAATTCCAAGCCACGGACCTCTGCAGGAGTGGATCCAGACCAGGATTTACAGAAATAGGTCAAAGCTGACAACCTAGGCTAGAGTAGGCCTGAGATAGCAAACTCCAAGGAAGTGGAGCAAAGCCCGGGAGCACTAAGCGACCACCAGGAACACGGAACAACCATCTGGGCCTTGGATTCGCTGGCACCTAGAAGATTAATCAACAGAATCACAGACAGCCCCAACCACACCTATTAGAGGAAAAGATGAGTAGAAAAGGTAAGAACACTACATTACAAAGAGCAACATGACACCCGTAAAACCTAAAGACCCCACAACAGCAAGACTTGAACAACCAAATATAGATGAAGCAGAAGAAAATGAGCTAAAAATAACTTCAGGAGAAAATTTTGAAACTCTTAAAGAGGAAATGAGAAATTCCCTCAAAGAAATGGAGGAAAAGATAAACAAAATATTGGAAGACATCAGCAAATCCCTTATAGAAAACCAAGAAAAAGAAATCAAACATATGAAAGAAACTATTCGAGACTTGAAAACTGAAATAGAGACAATAAAGAAAACACAAGCCTAGGGAATTATAGAAACAGAAATCATGAGAAAACGATCAGGAACCACAAACACAAACATGAACAGCAGAATACATGAGATGGAAGAGAGAATCTCAAGTGTTGAAGATACAATAGAGAAAATACTCATCAGTCAAAGAAAACATTAATTCTAACAAAAGCTTAACCCAAAATATCCAGGAAATATGGGACACCATGAAAAGGCCAAACCTAAGAATAATAGGGATAGAAGAAGGAAAAAAAGTTCAACTCAAAAGCACAGAAAATATATTTCACAAAATCATAGAAGAAAACT
>LOEQ01001446.1:0-28442 GCA_001685075.1 Bramus lutescens
AGCGGCGGTGATGGCGGTGGTAGCATAAAGGGTATGGGCGGTGGGCCAGGTCTTGTAGAGGAGATGGGCAAAGGTAACTTTTAGTTACCCGAGGGAGCTCAAACAAGTTTGTTTCTTGACTACTCCGCATTAGTCTCTTACATGTGTTCTTTGCAGCAGGAAATCCTGGGGGACTGTGGGGCGGAGGCTGGGGCTACGGTCTGGAGGGCTCTACTTTCTGCAGGGTCAAGGGTGGCTTACTGTGGGCCACTGTGGCCTCTGATCCCTAAAGAAACTAAATAACCATTGTCCCAGCCTGTGGCTACACAATTTGTGACCTATGGAGGGGGTGTGTCCCTCCAGTCTGTGGAGTTCAACCTCCCAGGGACCAGAACTGCTGCTGTCTCTAGTACCCTGGGTAGAATTTAGTTTCTGTCAGAAAGAAGATCTTATGGGCCATAGAGGAATTCTCTAGGGTCCCTGACCCTGGATAATAAGGGTTGAGGCCTGGAACAGGACTTTAGGTGTTCTCTTGAGCTCTGAGGTGCCCAGGGAAGTCTGGACTTGGAGGAATGGGTGACCCTGGAAAGCAAGGCTCACAGGAGTGTCAGCAGTCCCATTGCACTAACCATTGGATTCTTGACCTGGGCCCTGCTCAGCATGGCCTGAGAGTGGGGGTTCGATGGGTGGTGCTGGCTCTGCTGCTTAGGGAGGGGTGGCCAGCTGGGGGGCAGGGAGGTTGGCGACTGGTCCCTTTGGATGCACATGCTCCACGGTGGGTGGGGTAGAGCTATCTGCCATCTTGGCCAGTGCTTGGAGGCCAGAGTAGGAGTGGCAATGGTGATGTGCTCTTGGGCTGGCCCCACCCCCATGATGTCATAACATGGAAACCAAGTCCAGTGTCCAGCGTTGGCCCCTGCTGCTGTGGGTGTGGTCAAGCTGCAGTTGCGCCTATGGGTGGGTGGTCCTAGAGGGTTTCTTACAGTTCAAAGCCACCACGGGGTGCCTTCCTGAGCTCCACTGAGTTTCTCCACACTCAAATGGTTTATGACCTCAGCAATTCAAGTGCTCCTGTTTTCACAGGTCAAATAAATAGTGAGAAAGCTGCCTTTCAAATTTCAATTGCGTTTTCAATTAAGAGGAGATAGGTATCTTCGGTGCAGAGGAGCATCTTGGGACCAGGGGTGTGGCTTGGGATCTCTAACTCAAAGCCTGCATTTCTTTTTTTCAGTTACCAATGGGGATCCCAGTGGGGAAGTCGATGTTGGTGCTTCTCATCTCTTTGGCCTTCGCCTTGTGCTGCATTGCTGCTTACCGCCCCAGCGAGACCCTGTGCGGTGGGGAGCTTGTTGACACGCTTCAGTTTGTCTGTTCGGACCGCGGCTTTTACTTTAGTAAGTAACTCCAGAGAAATGGGGAGGGGGGGAAGGTCAGGCCTCCCTGGGTGGGGTGACAGTTAAGGTACACTGGTTTGGCCTGGGCTTTTGCTTCCCCTCCCCCTTGGGCAGGGCTATGGTCTCACACTCAAAAGTCTGATTGCTTTAAAAGTTAATAAAAAAGGAAGCCAAATGCAGTTGTTGGGTTTTGACCAGGTTGAGAGTGTACATGCAGATGGGAGTACAAGGGGAGAGCTTGACCATCCAAATTCAGGGGTTCCCAGAGCTACAACACGGGATGCTTATCTGCTTTCATTATTGCTCACACTTCTCTTGATTCCCCAGCCTGGGGGTGGGGACTGAGGCTTGTGCTCCCTGCTTACAGAAGACAGTGATGGGGGACCCAGGTGGGACATGCCTGGGAGGGCAGGGGCACCAGAATGGATGACTCTCCTTGCTGGCATGGGCCATTCTATCTTCCTCACCTGGTCCTGGACTCGAGGCCTCCTCTTCTGCACCTCTACCTACCTGCCTGTGAACTGCTCTGATTGTGCTCCCGCTTGCTTCAAACCTCTGGAAACCACTCCTGCTCTTGGGCACTCTGAAGCTTCTCTGCGCCCTCTGGCACTGCAGGGCCAGCCCTTGCTACAGGAGCCACTCCTGCACAGAGGGGCTTCCAGAATAGAGGGTCCAAGGTGAAGCCTTCAATGGCTCTACCCCCAGCCCAGCCTCGGACCTGAGTGCGTGGGGGAGAGGGGGAAGACGGGAGAAGAGAAGGGAGTTGGTTTTGGGTGCCTCACTCCTCCCCTCCCGTCTTGTTCTCTCCTACCCTATCTTCCCTGTCTCAGCTCAGTGCTGGGGGTTGGGGTGGGCCCCTCAGGCTCAAGGTGGCACCAGGCCAGGGCCCCAAGTCCAGGGACCACACCTGTGTCCACCATAGCTCCCTTGTGGGGCTCACCCTCTCCTCCTCCCTGTTTTCCAAACCACTCCAGTGTGGCCTCTGGTCTCCATGGAGTTTGTGGGACAGAGAGGCTGTGCCTTGTTAGTTGCACAAAGGCACCAGAGGTCAGGGGCTGGTCCTGCAGCATGCACCTTCATTTCTCCTTTCTGGGCATCTTGGCCCACCTGACTCACACTTCTACCTCATCCCCGCAGAGCGCAGAGCAATCTAGTGTTAGGCCAGGACCTAGTGGGAGGGCTGGGGTAGTTCCTATCTTCTGCAGCCTTCCCTGTGGGGTTGGGGAGGCTGCCCCAGTGGGTGCTGACCCCAGCTGGTGCTGATTAAAGCTCACTGTCCTGTGGAACTTCCAGGCAGGCCTTCAAGCCGTGCCAACCGTCGCAGCCGTGGCATCGTGGAAGAGTGCTGCTTCCGCCGCTGTGACCTGAACCTCCTGGAGACATACTGTGCCACCCCCGCCAAGTCCGAGAGGGATGTGTCAACTCTCCAGACCGTTCTTCCGGTGAGGCTTGGGGAGAGGGCAGATTTTTAGGTAGTGGGTGAGGTTGGGGGAGTGGTGGGGTGGGACAAAGACCATCAGCTTCTTGATTTAGGGTATCACGGAGTCCACTCACATATCATTGTTGGCCCCTGCCCATGAACATAGATATTTGTGGGGAGTTGCCACGAGCTGGTGTGACTCTAGTGGGGATGGGGGCAGATGAGACCTGACTGGGTACTCAGGCTAACATGATACCCTGACGCCCGCTGACCAGCGCCTCCTCTTCAGGACGACTTCCCCAGATACCCCGTGGGCAAGTTTTTCCAATACGACACCTGGAGAAAGTCCGCCCAACGCCTGCGCAGAGGCCTGCCTGCCCTCCTGCGTGCCCGCCGGGGTCGCATGCTCACCAGAGAACTCCAAGCGTTCAGAGAGGCCAACCGTCACCGTCCCCTGATCGCCTTACCACCCAAAGATCCCGCCCACGGGGGAGCCTCTTCGGAGATGTCCAGCAGTCATCAGTGAACCAAAATGTTTGGTAATTCTGCAATGTAGCACCATAATTCTGTGACCTCCTCTTGAGCAGGGACAGTTCCATCACGTCTCACACTAAGATCTCTCTGCACCACTTCCTCCCCTAGGCTTCTCCCCACCTACCCCATGCCCCGCCTCCCCACATCAGGCTGCTCCCCTGGCCCCATACCATTGGGCAACTCTTCAAAACTAAACTGATTGGCTCTAAACAACCCAAGTAACTCCCCACCCCAAATTGTTCTAAAAGAAAAACTTTAAAACATACAGTCCCTTTAAAAAACAAATTGGCTTTGGATTGGCTCTAAACAACCCAAGTAACTCCCCTCCCAATTGTTCTAAAAGAAAAACTTTAAAACATACAGTCCCTTTAAAAAACAAATTGGCTTTTTAAAAACACCAGAACTGTTAACTTAAAAATTTAGTAACAAAAAATCAATTTGGCTAAAAACATACTAAAAATTAATTAGCTTAGAAACAATTGGCAAAATAAGATAATTTGGCACCCCCCTTCCTCTTCTTCCCATTTGGATCTTTAGTCAAATTGGCTTAGACTTGGATCTCAGAACCCAAGAAGAAAGGAAGGGGACCCAAAGTTTTCCAGGTGGCATGTCATTACTTCAGCGCTATCTCCTTGTCACCACGCAGACAGAGTGCCTTAGCGCAAGCTGACTGAGAACAACAGCAGCCACCCAAACTTTCTTCACTGGCCATTCCATCATAAATGTCACCATGTCACCACAGGGCTGGGTGAAAAAAAGGAACGCAAGAAGAGGAACAGAGCATGAAAACTGAAAACAAAACTTAATTGGCACAAGTCCCCCAATCCCAAAATCTTATTTTTTTGGTACCTACCTAGAATGGAGATGTTTCTACTTATCCCTACAGATACACAGACATGCACACACAAACAAACACAAGTATGCGCCATATATGCACACACATAAGCACACTCACTTACATAGTTATACACACCCCTCACAATTAGATGAGAACATTGAAATGGCTGAATAGCTTCTATTCAGACCACATTGCCCAAACCAAGATTCATTCCCAATTCCCTGAGCAGTTTGCATGATTTGAGCTCCCCTCCCAGTCCATCTAGTTTCTGCTGCTGCTTGTGGGCCCTGTGTATGACCAGGCTGTAAATTCTATCTTTCCCAGGGAGGAGGTGTTCCTACAAGGCTCACTTCCATCTGGGCGCCTGTCCCCAGGGTCCCCTACAGCATGAGCCCAGTGCTCCCCAGCCCCCCACACCCTGTGGGCCAATGCCTTGTGTGTGTTGGCCTACTCCAATGTAGAATAAGTTTGGCCTGATAAGGAGATGGCACTGCCAAGTAAGACATGCAGCCCAAGTAGCCTGACCCCTGGGTGTGTTCCAGGAGGAAAGATCTGGGGGACATCCCCTGCCCTGAGCACACCTATGGGCCATCTCTGTCAGTCTCCTGGGGATCCTCCACTTTTTAGGGGCTCCCCAGGAGACTCACACTGATGGTGGGGAGTGTGGGAAGTCTGGCGGTTGGAGGGGTGGGTNGGAGCTGTGGGTAGGAAGTGGTCCCAGAGAGGTTTTAGATGGAAGAATCAGGAGGAGGCATAGGTCAACTTGCAGAATTACAGAAGAATTGGGAGCCCAAATTTTACGCCAATTGATCTATTCCCCTCTTTTTGTTTCTTGGGGCATCTTTCCTTTTTTTTCTTTTTCTTTTTTTTTTTGATCCCTCCTTAGCTTTTTATGCGCTCATAATCAAATTGTACCCACTCCCTAAGTAACAGGGGAGCAGTGATGAAGTAATGAATGCGCTGAGCCATCATCACCAACTACCACCATGTCCTGCTCTCCGCCATTTATCGCCTTTAATTGATTTTTGTTTTTAATCTATCTCTGTCGCTTGGCCTGAGTTGGGAGTGGAGTCTCTGTGGGGTGCTGGCCACACACTCACAGAGAAACAAAAGGAATTGAGAAGGCCACTGTCTGGCCTGACTTCTGAGGACAGTGGCTGGTCCCCAGGAGTTCTGAGTAGTGGAGGGGGCATGGGACAGTGTCCCCTCAGGTGTTAGGAAGGTGCTCGGAGGCCACAAAGATGGGGCCCCCATCTGGTTACTGCCAGTTGGGGGGGAAGGGGATGTTGATGTGAGAGTAGACAGGTTCAATCAGGTGGGAGCAAGTGGCTGCTTTCTGAGCACTTGGGGAGTCATCCCCCTGTCCCTCAGTGTCATCTCACCCATTCCTCAGCACCCCACCTTGTCCCCAGGAGGTCTGGAGCTCTACAGACCTCCTGTGGCCAGGGTGTGGTGAGGCCTGGAGCTGGGGAAGCTAGGAGGCTTTAAAGCCTGCAGAGCCAGGAGAGCTGTCCACATGGGGTCACCTGGACCCCGAGGCCCGAGGGTCTGGCAAGCCATAGCAGCCACTCCATGGTGCCTAAGACTGTGGTAGGGACCAGGGCGGCTGGAGGTTTACCTCACCCCCACTTCTGCCTCCAGTGCAGTCCCCCTGCCCAACAGTCCACTAGCAGTCTAGAGGCCTGAGGCTTCTGGGCCCAAGTGACAGGACTGGCATCACCCTGGGGGCGGTGTGTGTCAGCCCAACTGTGGCACAGAAGGTTCCTTGGCAAGTGCCTGAAGAATGGGCCATTCGGAACATTGGACAGAAACTTAAAAAAAGTAAATTGTTATAATTGGAGAATGTGAATTGGCCTGATACCCAAAATATCTCGAGGCACCCTAAATTACCGGCCCATTTGACTGGACACCCACCCACCCAGTGTTAATTTGCCTCGCCGGGATGGGTGCTCTAAGGGGCATTTGCCAACTACCCTCTGTGTCCCCAAATTTGCAGTTCTCCCCATTCATAGATCACCCTGATGCAGGCACCTCCCTGACCTCCCATGCCTAGTGTGGCCCTCCATCTTGTCTCTTCCATGCTGTCTTCAGCGAGATCCCCTCTTGGGTCCCTCCCTTTGTCATCACCTGAAGACTCCCCACGCGTCAAATGCCATATGTCACCTGTGCCACTGTCTGTCACCTATCAGTGGCTCCAGGTGTTTGCCTCAACTCAGTCCCTTTAACATGCTATTTCTGTCAAAATCCAAAGGCTTGGGTTTTGTTTTTAACCTGTTAACGCTTGCAAACCTAATAAAGCATTTAAAATACTATTTTCTGAGTTCTTTGTTATTTTATTTGTGGGTGAGAAGTTGGGTGGGAAGGAAGGAAAGAAGGGTGCCTGCCTGGGAGGCAGCAGGTGAAGAGGAAAGTCTTTGGAATATGCATTCCTCTGGGTCTGCCACAAGAAATGGGCTCAATGAGGCACTCTGAGGATCCCAGAGGGTTGGGGACAACCTGAGGACTTCTCAAAGATGGGGTGCATTGTGGATAGAGGGATCCCATGATGTTTTTCCAATGAATCATGTGCCATGAATACCCAACCAGGGGAACGTTGCCTTTACCTTTGGGGTTGGGGAGGAGGGTCTTCTGGAAATCTCTAGTTAGTGTTGGACAGCCCATGTCCAACTCAGGGTGACAGATACCTGGGATGGGTTCCCTGCACATGTGGTCACTGCCACTGTACCCTTTCTGAAGGCTATGCTCAAGCCTGTCCCCAGTAGTCAGTAGATCAACCTGTCCAGTGGCAATGATCTTCAGGCTCCTTGACCCTGGGAGAAAAGTGAGGCCCGCCCCTAGATGCTTGGAGCCTGGCTTAGATATCTTCTTTCTGCTTCTTCATTCTTCCCTTCTGTCTCCCCAACTTCTCCCAGGGCAGGTAGGCATCTGCCCTTCACCCATGTGGGAGGAGCCCAAGCAAGGGCCGCTGGTGAGGCCCTGTGCCTGAGACCCTGTCCTTTTCCCAGCCATTCCTTCATACCGGCATTTCTTTTTATTGTATGTGGCTAGGTTTTTGAAATAGGATCTCACACTCTACCCCAGGCAAGCCTGGAACTGTGTATGGATGTCTGTGGTGGTCTAGAACTCAATGAAATCCCAATCCTCCTGCCTCAGCCCCTCAAGTGCTGAAATGACAGGTTTTTCATTTTGTGTTTACTCGAGGGTCTCTTTGCTGGCCATGCTGTGGGGTGTGTGACCTTTGGAGGTCTGCAGCGGTATCTCCAGGCAGCATACCTATCCACGGGCTACTTCCTAACTCAGGGTGTGCAGTGGTCACGGGGGACTGCTTGGAAGAAGCAAGCTAATTCTTAAAGAGGAAAACTGGACAGCAGTAAGGTGGAAATAAAGGGGACTGGGCTCCTGAGACGGCCCTGGCTTGACAGTTGAGGCTAGGATGGGGCCTAATACGAACTCCACACTATGTGCAGACCACCTTCCCAGTCAGTGAGTCTTCTGAAAGCCATCAGTGTCTGCTGTGGCTGGAGGAAGGCCTAGAGCTGCCCACTCCCCTGAGGATAGTGCAGTGTGTTCCCACCCATTAACTTCTGAAAGCCCACTGTGGGCCTGTCCACTCTCTGTCAACTCCACAGTGACCTAGGCCCCTATGGAGCAGGCATTAGAGTGTCCAGGCTCCAGACTCTCACCCCCTTTCCCAGGCTAGTCTCTTCCTGACTTGCTAGCCAAGATCACCTAAACCTGGAGTTCTTGGCACCTCCTGCCATCTCCCCTTGTCCCTGGAGCTGCCAGGGTGGCTTCATGCTCCACTGCAATTGTCCTCCATTATCACAGTAGTGGACAGCTGCCTTCCCTAGTGCCTGCATGGCATCCTGTGACCTCCCTGAAGTCCTGGGTCTAATCAGCCACTTTGCCCAGACCTTTTGGATTAGTTCTTACCTCTCAGAAACCCTGTCAAGGCTCCATCACCCCCACCCAGGGTGTTTGAGGACAGTCTCGGGCTCTCTTTTCTCTCCTTTTCCTGCTTGGCCAATTCTGTTTGTCAAAGAAGCTCTTTTCTCCCCAGATCCAGCTACCTGTCTGTCTGTCTGTCTGCCCAACTTTCTAACTCCCATTCATCCTCTTGCTTATCCATCCTCCAACCAATCATCCATCAGTCTACCCTCCCACTCACCCATTTCATACATATATGCATATGTCTACCCAAACATCCACCCATCTGCCTACTCATACATTTAACCATTCATCCCATCCATCCCTTTATCCACTCAACCATTTATCCATCCACCTACTCATCCTTCCATCTAATGATCCTCCTACTGATACATATCCACCCACCCTTTTGTCCACTTATCCCCCAAGCCTACCTAGTCATTCGCCATCCATCTCCCTACCTACCCACCCACTAATCTACTTATATCCATACATCCACCCACCTATCCTTTCCCATTTACCCACCCATCACCCATACACCCATTCATCTATTCACTCATTTATCTCCTATCCACTGATGCACACACTCATCTACCCATCCATCCACCCACCCATCCATAGCATCCATACATTCATTATACCATCCATCCACCCATCCACTCATTCGTCCAGCCATCTATCTATCTGCCCATTCGCCCCACACCCACCTACCCATCTACCCTTTTACTCATTCATGTGACCACCCATCCACCCACTCGTATACCCGTTGATTCACCCATCCATCTATTTAACCATCGTCTATCCACTCACCATCTACCAATTCACACATCCCACAATAACATACTCACCTATTCATCCACCTAACCTCTCATCCATCAATCCATATATCTACCCACCCACCCACCACTCTACCCACCCATATACTAATCCACTCATCTATCCATTCATCCACCTACTCACCCATTCATTCACCCACCTGTCTAACAGTTCATCCTGCACATATACCCATTTATTCATTCACCCATCCACTTATCCACCAATCTATCCCTCTACCTACCTACCATTCAACCATTCATCAACCCACCCACCATTTGCCAACTCATTAACTCATTAAGACACCTATTTATTTACACATCTGTCTACCTGCTCACCCACCAACCATCCATCTATCTATCCATTACCCACTCACCATCCATCCATCTACCACTTACCCCATCCACACATGTGTGTGGGCATCTACAATGTTCAGGGTGCCTTGTCAGGAGCTGGATGAGTGTGGCAGAAATGCTGACTAGGTCTCACCAAGAAGATGACACAGAATGTGGCAAGTGTAGAGAAGAACATATAAAGGGAGGGATGCACATTACTGGACCTGGAGTATCAGAGCATCACTTTGAATGGGGTAGGGCTGCAGCAGGAGGAGATACAAATATAAGAAGTGAGGCCAGAGCTGGAACAAAGTCAATCACATGGGCCATATTGGCCATTGCTGTTCACTCAGCAAATACTTACGGACATCTCTTCAATGGTGTAAATGGTGTCCTCCAGAAAGACATATTTACCTCCTGACCTAGAGACCCATGAATGTGACCTTATTTAGAGAAAGGAAGGATCTTTGAAAAATATATAAGGATTTTGCCATGGCATTGTTTTTAGTTTACAATAGGCCTAACTCGGATGACAGGTATCCTCAGAAGACATGAGACAGAAAATGTTGCAGAAGGAATAAGATTATACAAAGACAGAGGCAGGGGCTGGAGTGATGTAGTCACAAGTTGGGGGTTGCCTGAGGGCCCTGGAGGTTGGAAGGGGCAGGAAGAACCACCATCTGGATTACTGGGAAGAAGTGTGGCCTTGGCCCACCTTGATAGTTGATGCTAGGCTCCTGATCTCTAAACGAATGTGTTCCTATTGTAGAAGCTCCCAGTTTGGGGTTGTTTAGGAAAGGAATTGCACTGGAGTGCCCTCACTCTGTTACAGCCCAGTTCTAGATAGAGAAGACTCCACATCAAGTAGCTTCAATAGGAACTTCTATTTGGTGGTCTGAGCCCTATCAGGCCACAGTCCATTGCCCCATCTGCTCTACTCACCTCCTTGCAGCACCAAGGTAGTGGGAAGAAGACCAGACACCATTTCACTTCTGCTTAAAACATGCCAGCAGCTTCTAGGTAAGCCAACCAACTCTGGGTGACCTGAAGCCACCCTGACACACCCAGTCAGCCACTAGAGCCTGACATCTAGGGACCTCTGAGCCTTTGCAAGGGCTGCCCTGCCTGGATCAACTTCTCTGAGAGACCTGACCCAGGTAGCCTTTCTTGACTGGGCCATCCTCCACAAGGCCTACCCTGAGCACCCCCTGAGGACCCTGTACACAACGGTACTCCATATGCATGTGCCCCCCAAAGGCAGGCTCCAGGAATGAAAAGAACAGGCTTCCAAATGGTATTGCCTGTGCTCATTTGTTCCTCAGGACTACAACCTAAAGACCCTTCTACCCATCTTCTCCATGCCCACAAATCACAAGACAGATTCTCAACCCCCTCTAGACATATTCCCCATGAAGCCAGAAAGATGGATTCAGAGCTTGCCACTCTCTTCCTAGAATCCTCTGTGGCTCACATGGAGTGTTGGGTAAAGCCCAGAGCCCAAATTGGCTTTGGGTTCTTCAGCACATGACCTCTTCCCCGTATCTCATCTGTGGCACATCCTGCCTTCATCCCCTGGGTCCTCTCACTCAGTGTCCCCACACCCAGTTCTCTTACGTTGCCCTCTCTCCCAGACCCTTTGGGGTCTGTCATTATCCTGGTGGCTTTGGCATGCCTTCTGCTATCCTGGGTACTTCTGTTCTGAACCCCCCAAATATTTGGTCTTCTTTAGATAGCGGTCAGGCCCCTGCCCATCCTGCAGAGATACAGTGACCACAACACAAGATGCCTACTGTCAGATCCTCCCAGAGCTTGTCTGGAGTTCTCTGTAGCCTTATTGCAGAGCTGGCAAGGAAGGTGGTGCATCTGAGGACCCCAGGGCAGCCAAGCTTCTCCATGCCCATCTTCTTCAGGTCTCTTACTCTTGGACCAGTTCTGTGGACCAGGCCATCAGATTCATCTTTAAGCACTTGCTTCCACCTGCCCTGGTGCTCTGGCTCCCAGGGTCCTCAGGTCCTGAGGCCTGGCTCCCAGCAGTAGCTCTTGCCAAGGCAGAAGCAGGCTGGGGTTAGGGATGGTCCCATGCTGACAGTACCCCCAAGCCTGGCCTCTCTACCTGCTTTGCCGAGCCCTGCCCCTGCCCAGCCCCCTTCTGGCCTTTGGGATGAGGCCTCAGGCCTCATTAGCGCAGCCTGCAGCCTCTCCCGCTCCCAGCCCCAGCCAACCCAGGCCTCTGCCGGCCAGAAACCAAGAAGAAAATGCCTGTTTATGCCAGTTATGCCGAAAGCAAAACAGTTTGTGGTTTGTGACCCAAATTTTTTGCCTTTTTTTTTTTCAGAACATAACAAAGCCCAAGACAACTCCCTCCCTGCCCCCACCCTCCCCCCAGGCAGACTGAACTGATCTGTTTACACTGGCTGCTATGCACCCCCACTGGCCTCTGCTTTGGCTGTGCCCTCATCCTGGGTACTGGGAGCCCCCAGGAAGGGATTGTAGGCCTGGTGAAATAGTGGGAAAACTGAAGGAACCGGAGGAGGCTCTGTCTCTCCTGGGGGCAACGGAAGGATGGATCTGGAGGCTAGCAGTTTGAGGATTTGGTTAGACTGGATCCATCCTGGACAGAGCAAAAATACTATCTGGTTGTTCCCCAGTTCTGCCCTGAAATACCAAGCGCCTACCTCCATTTCACAGGACTGGTGCTTAAACAATGGGCCCCACCTGTCTACCGGCCTCCTTCCTCCATCTCCTCATTCCTCAAGGCCCATGATGCCCTGAAACCCAGAGCGGGGATGTCCTCTGTCTTTGTGGCCTTGATCAGTGGGTCAACAGATGAACAGCCAGGTGTTTTGTGGCTGCTGTTGTGAAAGTATGAGCTACTCCTGGGGAGCTGGTTGGGACTGATGGCTTGGGCACTGTGGAAGTCCAGTGGCCAGCACCCTGGCCATACAGAAGAAAGGACAGGGCCCTTGCTTGTTTTTGCTCTTTAGGGAGTCAGGAAAGTTAAGCAAGCCTGTCTTTAGTTTGAGCCTTACCATAGTCCCCAGTGCCTATACCAACTCACTTCTCCCGGGCAATCCTGGTCTTTATTCATTTTCATTCTCCTGTCTGCACCAGTCTGGATCATAAAAGGGTCTTTTCTGAGTCAAGGGGACCCTGAGATAAGTGTCACTTACACACCAGAGCGGTCAGAAGGATGGCACCTGGACCTGAAAAGGACGTCCCTCCCCCATGAGAAATCTTCCTCCCTTGCATCTGAAGAGGGCAGAGCAGGAAGTCCTAGGCATGGATGGATGGAAGAGTCTCTTTTTAGAAGGAACAACCAGGAGCTCAAAGCAGCCCAGCATTGAGTCCTGGCTCGGAACCTCAGCTCACCCTGCCAGGAGCTCTGGGTGGCAACAGAGAGATTTTAGGAAGAGGCCAAGGCACCCAGATGCAAGTTCAGGAAAGATGCTGTAAAGTACGAAGTGCACTGTAGCTAGGGAAGGTTTGTGGGGCTGTGATGGTTGCAACCGGAGGGGCAGGATAGGGTGGGGAGCAGGGCCATGCTCCAGCTGGGAGGAGCACAGTATGGACCAACACCACTGGACAAACTAGGGTGGGGTGTTCTTCCCAGCCCTCCCAGTTCCATAGAGGGCAGGCCTGGACTCATCTGCTGGTGGGATTGAGGGACAAGCAGAGAGTACTGCCCTGAAGGCCATTGGGGGCTGCCCTTGGCCAGGCTGGCAGGCTTCCTGATTGGCCTGGAGCATTGCTTTGGGAAGGTCTGGCCAGTACCTCTACTTCCCCCTCCCCTGCCTGTCATCCCTGGCTTCCCCTCGATCAGGACCAGATGTGCCTTGGAGCAGGAATTCTAGCTATTTGGTTAGCCAGCCGCTTGCCGGACTTTCTGATAAGGCAAATTGGTTCTCTATAGAGTTGGTCTTGAAAGGCAAGGAGGAGGAGGAGGAGAGAGAAAAAGATGCCCACCTTCCCCACCTTCCTGTGTCTATGACACCCCCAGACAGGTCCTTGGACCAGCTCCAGAAGCTTCTTTCTGACACACACTGGGATGACAGAAGGTATGCCAGTGCCCAGAAGGTGGGGGTGGGCTAAGGCTGGGGGAGCCTCCCTATTCCCTGGGTTTATAGCCCGGTGGGGGCGAAGAAATGCAGAGCAGAACTCCTACAGTTACAGGCAGCTGCTGCCATGGCCACACTATAACCTCAATGGTTCTACAACCCCAGATCCAGCTCAGCACAGGGATCCTCTGTGACATCTGGGATAGAGAACTTATTGCTTCCTAGATGTGGTACCCTTCCTCCCTTCCTCCCTCCCATCCTTCCTTCTTACCTTCTTTCTTTCCTTTCCTTTCCCTGTAAGTCAATGTTCCTATTAGACCTCAGAGGAGCCCCTAGAACCAGGATGGAGTGATTGTTTGATGGACAGATATGTGGATGGACTGACTCATGGATGTGCTGATGAATAGACACAAGGATGGATGGATGGGTATATGCATGAATATGTAGATGACTGGCAGATGGAAGAGTGGGAGGGGTAGATGCATGAAAGTGCATCAGTCAAGTGGATTGATGGATGGGTGAGTGGATAAATAGATGCATGAAGTGTAGGTGGTTAGATGGATGGATAGAGGATAGGTTGGAGGTTGGATAGATGTGTGAATGTGTGAATGGTTGGATGGATAGATTCATGAATGTGTGAATAAGTTGACAGGTTTGGAAAGGTGAATGGATAGATACTATATTAATATATGACTATATAGAAGGATAGATGGAGGGAAAAATGAATGGGAAGGTAGATGGGTGTGTCAACTGTACAGCCACAAGCATCCACCTGAGTTCTCAATGAAGAGTGAGTGAGGAGAGTAAAGAAGATGCAATTTATGGAGTACCTGCTCCCATAGTGCATGTAGATGCTCATTCTGGTTGCGCCATATCCTCCTTCCACAGTCTGCCCAAGCATAGGAGTTGAGAAATATTTATTAAATAGAATGTAAGATAAATATCTAGATTTTTCTGGAGGACCTAGAAAATCTATACACATCAACAATGAGGCTTCTACCTAGAAGTTATATTTTTAAAAAGTATGATAGCTTCATGGGCAGGTTTTTAAACTCTAACAACATCATTATGCCACACAAAGCACAGAAGATGGTTAGCAGAAAACGCTGATACCAAACCCAAACTTGGTAGCACAAAAAAATAAATAAAAATGAAAATCCACAGTCTAAAGTGACATGTGAAGAAAGAAAGAAAAATTGCCCATCAAGGAATTAGCAAATAGAATCTGTCACTGTTAAAGTATGATATGAGCTAGTAGCATCAGCTTCCAGGAAGGCAAGGGTAACTCATCACTGAAAAACCCATTTGATAGGTCAAAGGAAGACCAAATGTATAATACTGAGATATCTCAGAAACGTAGTTGATAAAATCTAAAGTGCATTCCCAGTATTCCCAGTTATAATACATGCTTAAGAGACTAGGACTTACCTGGTGTGTGTGTGTGTGTGTGTGTGTGTGTGTGTAGAGAAGGGGGCACACACCTTTAATCTTAGCTCTCAGGAGACAGAGGTAGGCAGATCTGTGAGTTCAAGGCCAGCCTGGTCTACAGAGCAAGATCTAGGACAGTCAGGACTACATAGAGAAATCCCTGTCTTGAAAAATACAAACAAACAAACAAACCAGCAAAAATCTAGGTCTCAAAATAACTTCCCTGAACCTAAGAGGAAACCTGTGATCTGGAGTCCCCTGGTAGCCCATCACCCACCACCATGTCTTAGTCACTTTCTGTGGCTGTGATAAACACCATGACCAAAAGTAGCTTATGGAGGGAAGTTTATTATAGCCCCAGAGGGTAAGAGTCCATCATGGAGTGCTGACATGGCAGCCAGCAGTGGACAAGGTAGAAGAAAGCTAAGAGCTCACATCCTCAACCACAAGCATGGAGCAGAAAGAGCAAACTGGAAGTAGTTCAGATTTCCTTCAGCAAGACCACACTCCCTAAGCCTCTTCAAACAGTGTCACCAGCTGGAAGCTAAATTTTCAAACACCTGAGACTATGGGGGACATTTCTTATTATTTCTTATTCAAGCCACTACAACCTGAGTTCCTCGTATCCTGACACCATCCCCCAAGTCTCCTTATATCCCATTACTTCACCACTCAAGCTGCTTGGTATCCCATCTCACCACCCACCATGTTCATCAAGGTCACTCCAAAGCTTTTTTTTTTTAATTGATGTTGATATTTTATATGTAAAAGTGTTGGGCTGCATGTATGTCTGTGTACCACATGAGTGCCTGGTGCCCACACAGGCCAGACAGGTCATCAGATCCCTTATAACTGAAGTTACAGACAGCTATGAGCTGTCGTGGGGCTACAGGTATCAAACCAGGGTCCTCTGGAAAAGCAGCCAGTGTTCGTAACCTCTGAGCCATCTCTCCAGAACACCTCCAGTTTCTTACAGCCAAATGTAATGGTTGCCAGCTCAGCTGCACTTGTGGCTGCTAAACTCCCACTCGTCCTGAAATTATCTGAGTTCTACCTCCTGCACTATCAAAATCCTAACCCAGCAGCACTGCCACAGAGGGAAACTATAAGCCCTGAGCTGCAGCAAACAGAAATGACCTGGGGTCTCCAGATAATGAACAAAAGCAGGGAGATGCTGAAAGGAGAGTCAGGGTGCAATGTGGTTACCAAAATCTGAACAGCAGCAAGTCAGCAGGCTTTCTGATTGGAGAACATTCCTACAGTGATGGGAAGTTATTAAAGAATGAGAAAAGAATCCTCAAAACAAAAAGTCTGGCCCCAAAGTGACTCATTTCCCCTATCTAGGCATTCAAACACACGGACCTACGGGGACTATTTCACGTCTAAACTAGACAAGGCATCAACTCCACTCACGTTCTGCTGGGACCAGGTTGAGCAAAGCCGAGAGCTGAGATGAGACAATTCACAGGTGGTGCTGGTCATGCCAAACAACTGTTACTACAGACAACTCAGTATTCTCCAGAGCAGTGCAACAATCTCTATGGGTAATGTTAAAATGCAGGGCACCGTGTCAAATCACATGTCACACATAAGGGACAAACTCATGTCTTATCCTCAGGGGAAAAGGCAACTGTGAGGCCAGCCCTGACATTAGGGTGGTTAGACAGACATTTACAATGTCTCTCTCTAGTGGGCTATAAAGGAAGCTGGATAATCGTGAATAAGAAGGTAGGGTGTCTCAGCAGGCAAAAAATATTTAAAGTATCTAAAAGATATTTTGGAATGGAAAGTACAGTTTCTGTAATGTAAAAAAAAAATTCTTGGATGAGGTTAGGCACAGGCAGGGGGAGACAGGAAAAGCCATGAATGAGAAGAGACAGAGCAAGACAATACATCCAATGTGAGTATGACAGAAGAGGCAACAGATTCAGATGAGGGCTAGAGAGATGGCCCAGCAGTCAAGAGCGCTGGCTGCTCTTGCAGAGGACCTGGGTTTGGTTTCTAGCACCTACATGGAGGCTCACAACCGGCAGCTTTAAGAACCCAATGCCCTCTTCTAACCCCCTTGGGCGTCAGGTACGCACGTGGTGCATATACATACATACATGCAGGCAAAAAATAAAAAACCCGAATATACATAAAATAAATATTTTAAATTTGAAAATAGTAATATGAAGACTGAAGGACAAATGGATGGTGTGAGAAGTTTTAATCCTTGGTTTACTAACTCCAAGTAAGGAGAGAGCAGGAGGTGGTGTATGCCATATGACTATGGGACGGTATAACTGTATAACTATAGTCCAAGGGCTAGAACTAGGAACCTCCCACACTAGTTAAAAGCCTACACTTACCATTTCAAATAATTCATAAAAAAATAGGAGCAGTTGAAAGAAAATTGTACCTGAACTCACCAAAGTCAAATCAATAAAAGTAAAAACACAAAAGAAAATCTCAAGCAAAGAAAATGATATGGTGCCAAACAGGAGGCCGAGTTAGAGGATCGAAGACAGCTCCTCGGGAAACATGACGGTCAGGAAACAGCAGAAGCACAGTAGTCAGAGCCTTGAACTTGCTTCCATTAACTCATGCTTTGCCTGTTCTGTCCAGTTTGCCTGGCTTCCTTCTTAGCTGTAGTTGCCAACCTGACCCGGCCTAGACTCATCTGAGAAGGGAGTGCCAATAGAGCGATTGTCCAGATCAGAGTGACCTGTGGGTGTGTCTGTGGGGGACTGTGAGTGTGTCTGTGGGAGATTGTCTTGGTTGTTCATTGATGTAGGATGGCCTAGCCACTGTGGGTGGCACCATGCCCCAGACAGGTGATCCTGTACTATATAAGAACACTAACTAAGCACAATCCTGTGAACAAGTCAGCAAGTGGCATTCCTCCATGGCGCCTGCCCTGAGTTCCTAACCCTGATTTCCTTCCATGATAGACTATGACCTGGAAGTATAAGCCAAATATACCCTTTCCTTCTCTAAGCTGCTTTTGGTAAAGTGCTTTTATCACCGAATGAAACTAGGACACCTGTTCATCTTGCTTCATTTTTGGTCCCCCTTTCATTAAATAAAGGTCATGTGCCTAGCTCTAACCTTTCCCTTTCTCTGACTTTCTCAGATTTACATCCCAGAGTGTGGGTCTCTGGTTTCATGGTCCTGGCTTTGAGTTCAGGTTCCCAAACCTGCCCAGTTCATCTGCCAGGGTAGCATTCTCAGGACTACCCACCCTAGTCATGCAGTTGCCTGAGCCAGGATCCTATGGTAGAACATTGTCATCTGGGCATGACTCTACCACTGCTATCATTGGTACTCATGAGATCCTTATGAGATTGGGCCTGTCAACATTCGTTAATAGGAGGGGGAAGGCCTGTCATTAGACACTCTCCTGAGGTTCCAGCCACTCTCCCACTCCTGTTCCCCACTCCTCAGCTGTATGTAATCCCACTGACATGATCTTGGGAAGTATTCTATCCAAATCAAGAGGGTGAGGTTTTGGTGATGCAGCTATTTGGTCACCCCTCACCCATGTTCCTGTAAGCAACCCCCAGCTAAACGCACTTGTTCACAAGAGCTGTATTTGGGTAGAATTAATGCTTCCCTTGATCTGCTGGTGTTGTCCTATCTAGAGTGAATTTGCTCACATCACTCCTTCTCTCTTGCCTTTCACCTCAGACAAAGGACCCATTGACTCTCTAGCCTTCCCATCTACAAACTAATCTTCACCCAGAAGTTTTCAGGGGCCAAGGGCTACTTGATGATATCTGCTGCTCATTTATCTGTTACTCCATCCTCAAAGTATAGCTCATTCTCTCTATTTGTTGACTGAACCATGTAAAGAAAGTCAGTCATTCATTTCCTAGTTCTGGAGTGGCCCAGGCTAGGCACTGTGCTGGACATCACCACGGAAGAGCCAAGGAAGGACAGGAACTCTGCATGAGACCTGTTCCTGCAAACTCGCCATTTGGAGGTGGGCTGTGACAGCTAATAAGGACTTTAATGAGCTGATTGGATAATTATGGGCTGTGGAGAATAATGATGCCTCTGGGTCTGAACCCTCCTACACCTGGGATGGTACTCAACTTCTCTTGCTGCTGAAGTCCAAGGCCAGAGATATTTGAGGACCTTTCATCTAGACTGTCCTCAGCTTTGGCTCCCAGGCATAACCCCTTTCTCGAACTCCATCAGACACAGGCTCTGAAGGTTGAGATGGAGTGGGGCAGATCATTCAAATGACTTCCATGGCTGGGAATGCATTCTACTGCACCCCCTTAGGTAATAACTCCTTGGGACGGCTCCTGGGTAAATTCTAGACTTGACATTCATGTGCCATCTCAAAGCTGCCTCAGGGTTCTCTGGCATCTCAGGGAAGGCCCAAGGACTTTTATGGTGTGGGTCTATTCTCATGCTCCATTTTTAGCAATTTCCTCACTGTGGACACAGAGGTGACCAGCTTCCATTGCCAAGTTCCTCCCCTCTAACTCATATGTCACATTCCCCCAAGTCCGCATGGGCTGAAAGTGCTCCATATTCACTGGGAAATGCTCCTGACATCCCCAGAGGTATTCACCAGCCTCATCCCCCAGCTGGGTAGATTGCAGCTCCAATAGAAGAGCTCAAGCTTGAGGATACTTGGACTCCTGCTGTTGGACACAAATCATCCTAGCCAACAAGCACCTCTGGGTTCAGGGATAGAGAGGTACTGCCTGGAGCTTGGAAGAGCTAGAAAAGAAGGAAGAAGGCAATCTGGGAGGAAAGGTTCCAAGGCCCTGTGTTCTTCTACATTATAAGAAAGGCAAGGACCCCCTGATAAGCCTATGACCTAGGCAGAAGGAGAGTGCCCCCTCCAGGGCCTATGCTGCTCAAGCCTGCTCTCCTTTTGGCTGTTTGTGGCCTCCCACCAAGGGATCTGTATGTTCCATTGAAGTCAGATTTGAGAAATCCCGGAGACCTCCTACAGTTCCATGGCATCATTCATGGTGGAGTCGGGCCTTCTGTGCCTCATTCTAGATAAACGGTGAATGGGAATATTGGCTGCCCTGGAGCAAAGGTGCTGCTGGCTTAGATGAGGAAGGAAGGAGCGACTGGGTTGGGCATGACCCCTCCTAGCCTCCCGACTTATGAAAAGCACAGGAGCCAGATAAGAAGCTCAAGAGGGCATAAGAGGTTTAATCCTGATAGGTCTTGTTCTCTGCTGTTCCACAGAAACTTCTCATAGCCACTGTGGGCTACCGAACTTGCCACCTAATTCATGTAATCACATGACATTCTAGGAAGCTCTTCATCATTTTCCAAGGGAAGAAGCTTGGGGCAGGCCTGTCACAGCGACGAGCCATATGCTTGCTTTGGCCACATTCCATTTGTCATCAGCAGAGGGACAGATTTTGCTTAATAGGAGTAAAAAGTCCAGGAAACCCTGAACTCCATTGCTGCTGGATGAGCAAGGGGTCTTATGGCAGGCAGTAGAGGAGCGCTGGGTAGACGGAAGAGAGCACCTCTAGCTCGGAACAGGAGGGGATGAACATCTGCAGAGGAGGAGACGGGATAAAGCATCCAGCGGAGGCCCAGCGGCAGAAACATTCATAGCTGGGGGATAATGGAAAGAAAGGGAAAACAAGCTTGATCATGGAAGGTGGGCCACGGGATTGCTAGGACGAGTGTGGCGAGCAGGACAGGTTCATGGTTGGTAGGAGCGATGCTGAGACACTCCTTCCCACAAAGGCCTTCCAGCAAGGGCAGTGTGGCTGGGGGCAGAACAAAGGAGCTAGTCTGGAGACCTCTGGGGACATAGGGTCCACTTTGAGAAGTAACCTCAAGGCACTGGCCAGCTGACAGCTAGCTGAGGAATGTCCTTGATGGACATTAAATCTCAATCCTGGAGTACATCTTTTTAATATTCAATAGGTATAGCTTTATATCAACAAAAGCTCTTTTGGGGAGCCTACATAATTTTTAGAAATCTAAAGTTCTGAGGCCAGAATGACTGGGAAATGAGGTCATAGAACACAGGGCTCGGGAGTCACCAGTTCTGCCTAACATCTGTATAAAGGATAGTGTGCCATCTGTATAAATGTTGGTGTGTTGTCCAGCATCTGTGCGCTTCAGTGTCCCCCTGTGTCAGAGACTCCATGAGGGTGGGCCTCACACAGGATGAGTTGTGTAAATAGCCCAGTTTTTGTCTGTTTCCCCATGAAGTAAAGCTGGTGACCTCAGAATCAAATACATAGTCAATCATTTAACAAGATGAAATTCTCATTAGGGCCAGGCTAGAGAGATGACTCAGTGCTAAGAGCACTACTGCTCTCACAGAGGACCTGGGTTTTATCTCCAGAACCCACAGAGCAGCTCACAACCACTCCAGTTCCAGGGGATTCAATGCCCTCTACTTACTTCCGTAGGTACCGGGCACACAGTGGTGCACATATATGCACACAACACACTAACAGACATAAAAAACTAAATAAGCATTTAAAAAATTAAAACTGTCATTAGGTCTATAGAATTGCGCAGATGTGTTCAGTTGTAGTGCATTCCCCCAGCAGGCAGGAAGTCCTAGGCTCAATGCCTAGCATGGCATAAAGAGTGTGGTAGTGCCTACGTGTTATTCCAGGGTGGCGGCTGGAGTATCAGAAGTTCAAGTTTAAGGTCTACTGGGTCTTGAATTCAAGGTCAACCTGGAAACAACAAGAAGAACCCAGAAGCCAGCTCCCCCTGTCATTAATGGCTTCCATTGGTGTGGGATTTTGGCTTCAACTGATCAGTTCCTGTCACGCTTAGAATCATATAGTCTCACGGATGAGACAAGTATATAATGTCACATGTCCACACCTGACAGTGTCAAACAGACTCCTTCCATCCTAGACATCCCCTGAGCTCCACCCTCCCCACTGCTGCCCTGAGGCCTGCCGGCCGCTGATTCTCTGACTGGACGGTGACTTTGCCCTCTGTAGAATATTACAGCATGCTGGGGTCTTTCGCACCTGGCTTCTTGTTCCCCTGTGTCTCAGCTCCATCACTGACAGCTAACTTCTTGTGAGCATGGAGCCACAGCCCATGGCATCCGCCTGCCTCCAGCTCTTCACCCACTCACCCTCTGAGGGACATCTAGACAGTGAGGAACCAAGCTGCTGTAAGCATTTGGGTGCAGGTTCTGTGGTAGTGAGCCATCTCAAGATGATTTGTAAGGTCATTTCCCTTAATTCCTGGGAAGAACTCTCTGGAGGTGGGGGAGTGTGCATGTCTACACATTCTGTTCACACAGACAGAGGCCAGAGCCAATGTCTAGTATATTCTCCGGATTATTTTTTGAACCAGAGTCTCTCACTGGTTAGGCTAGACTGGTGACCCTTAAGTCTAAGGAATTCTCCTGTTTCCACCTCCCCAGCTTTGGATTATGTGCAAGTCTTTTGATGTAGGGTGGGGTCCCAAGCTCAGTGCATTTCCTTCTCTTTAGGGATAGGATTCCCCTCCTGGGGTTACATTTATCTCCCCTCCAAACCAGCCGGTTGAGATGGCTCTGCTGGGCTGGCTGCCCATTCTTACTCCTCCAGATTGCCTTCGGAGCCTCCTTGCCTCTGTCGGCCATTTACCAGGGTCTAACCTCAGCACTGCTACAGAACAAGTCCACCAAGACAGCCACCTCCACCAGAGGCTAGGAAGGGTAGAAAGCCATCTCCCCTCTACTCAGATCAAATCAGCAGTGGGCCTCTAGGCAATAGGAGAGGCTGTTGAGAAGGAACAGAACCCAGAACCCAGGCTCAATAGCACTCCCTTCTCTTTTACTGTGGGGGCTCTACCTTTTATCTACTGGTATTTATGCTCACCCCTTTTTAGCTCCCATTAGAGAACTACTTGTGACCCCAGGAGAGAGAGAGAAAGTGAGAGAGCATGTGCAAACATGCCTTGGGTAGTCACTCTTTCTGGCCTTACCTGGCCAATTAGGAAGCCCCAAGGTCCCCAGAGTCCTGTCTGGACATGTCCTCAGTGTCTAGAACAGCCCCCAACCATCTGAGTTCTTGGTTCTAACACTATCATCGAGACAGTGGGTGTCTTGGAGACCCCAGCCCTCCCCTCACATTTAGAGAAAAACAGCTGCTTCCTGTTTGTGTCCAGATTTCAGTTGTTTTCCTATGCTAAGGGTCTAAGTAACCGTGAGTTGGTTGTCCCAACTCTGCAGGGCCCGCTGCTCTGAGGAGAAACTTAATCACTTTGTTTTCTTGGTTTAGGTTTTGCTTTTTAATAAAAAAAATGACCCTGCTCTGCTCCAGCCCTGGGGCCTGCAACGTTCCTTGCATAATAAGGCGTCAATTTAAATGCTCTGCCCCAGCTGGCAGAGCTGGGCCATGGGCTCCCAGGGGAGGGTGGTGGGTCTCCAGTACCAGACTTGCCAGGACTAGAGCATTTGGGAGGGAAGGAACAGGCCAGAAGGAGCTCCTCATCCCCATCCTTGGCAGCAGAGCCCCAGAGAGCCCTGACCTCTCCCAGTCATGGGTCAATGCTGAGGAAGACTCTCCGTGTCATGTCAGGTCTGGGCCCCACAGGGAAGGAGGTCAGGAAAAGCAGGGTGGATGACTTCTGGGGCCCCTGACTTCTAGCTAGCCCTGCAGCAGTCTCCTTCAACCCTTTCTTTCTTCTTCCTCCCTCACTCCTCCCTTCTTTGCCCAAGGAAGATAGGGTGGACCCCCAACCCATGCTGCCTCTAATGAGTTGTAGTTAACTTGGCTTGGTCCAACGGTACTGGCTTGCTACACAGGGTTCCAAGGTGGGCCCCAGAGTTTATTATGCACCACACAAAGCATCCCAGTTTCCCCTTCCTTGTCTTTAATGTATCTACCAAGTTGTGTGGCCACGAGTAGGGGAGAAGTAGTGAGTACCCCTCCTACATGCTAGCATTGTTGGGGCTCAGGGCACAGAAGCTCACTCTCAGAGTGCACACACCCTGTTCTTAAGGTTGACATTCAGTGTCACCTCAGGAGCAGGAAGGGGGAGCCTGCTTCCAGAATAAAGGTCAGGAAGTGACAGGGATGGTGGAGTGGTAGCCAACGGTAATGGCAAACTGGGCAGTCGAGGGATGTGTGAAGCGGTACACCCTGAGAGGCCAGGAGGGATCAGAGAGGGTGATAGACAGGAAGCCAGGCCCCGAACAGTGAGTGGTGGGGCTGGGGGCGGGGGCAGGAGGATGGGAAGGGAAGCGGGTAGGACTCCTGAGAGGGGGAAGGAAAGGGCCTGGGGTGTCAGGAGGGCAAGGCCTTTGGCATGGGAAAAGGATGAGGGATACCAGGCTACATCACTTGCTACTTCTCTCATTCCAATCTAAGTTGTGGAAGAATCCAGTGGCCTCTGATCATGGGAGCCATCTTCCAAGATGGCTCCAGGGAGCTGCACTTCTGCCCTCTCTGCTATAGGGACAGTATAGTCAGCACTGCAAAGGGTAGGTAGGTGTCTCTAAATAGTCACACAAAACAGAGATGGGCCTTCCTGTCTGTCTTTGTTTCTTTCTGTGTCTGGACTCACAGGCCCTGTGCTGAGTTCTGCATGGAAGGAACTAAGGCCTCCCACCCGTATCCTGACACCTTGTGGAGCATGGTTCCATCTCAGCAAACTTCCCAGGGCGTAGAGCTCTGAGAAAGAAACCTAGGCTGGTATGGTGACTTGGGACCAGGCTCTCTCTATGCCTATATCTCTGATTGTTCCCCATAAAGGGCTGAGGCGACTCAGACCTGCCTAAAAGGGAGTCTCAAGCCAGGTTTCTATAGCACCGACGACTGGCACATTCTAGGCTCTGGAAACTTGGTGGACTAATCTTGGCACTAATCCTAGCAACGACTGGGCCTGCAGCTGTGAAAAGGCCCCAGGGGACACTGACATGAGATCCTCCTGTCCAGGGCCGGCTCCCCACAGCCGGTCTGGTTCTGCATCTTGCCGCTGGGTTATATTGGCCCCAGAAGTAAGACTTTCTTTGACCTTTCCTGGGCCACATATGGGCTACTGAGGACCCCATGGTGACCCTCACCCAGAGGTTGCCAGGGATCACAGGAGATTAGCAGGTGAGGGAGGCTGTATGTGGTATGAGTCCTGTTGTGAGGGGTCAAGAACCTAGTGACCTTTGTGGAGGGCTCAGAGACCCTGGCACATTCACAGGGGGCAGGCTCTAAATTGGGGCAGGCAACAAAAGAGAGTTTTCTGGGCTGCCAGAGTCTTGAGAACGGACAGAGCTCTGAGTCTTAGACCAAGGTGGCCTTTAGTATGTACAGGCATGCATACATTCATGCATGGGTGTGGATGCATGTACATGTGTGCATGCATGAGAGGGGGAAGGAAAGGACTCCTGAGATAGATATAGAAAGAGAGAAAGAGAGAGAGAGAGAGAGAGAGAGAGAAGGAGGGAGGGAGAGAGGGAGGGAGGGAGCATGTGCATGGCTCAAATGAAAAGAACAGGCCCGCTCCCCCTATTTACTACACTACACCTTCATCTTTTGGGTTTCTTTGGGTCTTCCTGTGTGTATCCTTCTGTGAAATTCCCTTTATCTAACAATGATCAAGAAGACGCTGGCTCTGCCTTATGGGCACAGTCTATTTGCTTTGACTTCGGCTGTGTCCACCTTTGTGACCGTAGCAGGCAGAAAGAATGCAGCGCCAGTTCCATGCAGTTTCCCACGAGCTTCTCCAGAACTCTTCAGGCAAGTGGGCAACCATGGCTCTATGGCCAGATTCTACTACCAGTGGCTGGAGCTCCGGGTCTTGGACTGAGCTTCTGGCTCTCTCCAGCAGCCTAGGCAGGAAGAGAAAAAGAGCTAGCTAGAACAGCCTTAGTTCCCTGCCTGTGACCTGAGACTATACAGCCGCAACTTTCTCATGCTAGGATGAGATAGTGAGAATCACCACAATTCCTGGCCATGGAGGAAGCATGAGGAAGGAAAGCCACTGAGGTAGCCACAGGCCAAGCCCCCTCAAATAGGCAGAGACAGATGGGGTAAGAGCTGAAGGGCAGCAGGGCCCTCTCGGCTTCCTTTACACTTATTCTTCCATGTTCTTCTCCAGAGAGACCCCAGACCCACTCTGCTCCACAGCAAAGCTCCTCTAAGGTCAGTGTGTGAGGCAGTATTGCATGTTCATGGGCCACGGGTCCTGGGAGGCCTAGAGACAGGAAAAGCTCCTGGATCCATCTCTGCGTTCCTGGAAGCCCTTGAGGATTAGAATCTCTGGTCCTGGAGTAACCCAACTTTCCTCTGGAGACCTGGCTTCCTCTCCTCCTGCTGTCCCCAGGAATGGTACACCTAGGGGCAGACACTGGAGTCCATCTTTGACATGAGTCTCAACAGGAGGCCAAGAACTGGGACACCAGCAGGAAGTACTGGACCCAGAACCTCTGACTTCCTCCCCAGGGTCAGCTGGGCGAGTGAGCTGAGAAGCAGAGGATGGGGTGAGGAGGGTGTATGAGGGAAGGGAAGGGAGGAGCCAGAGCAGGATGACTGTAAGGAAGAGGATGAAGGGCCTCCAGTTAGGAACTTGAAGGAAAGACAATAATAAGAAACCAGAGTCCCTTCTTGATGGGGGGTGGGGAAGGCAGAGCATCCCCTCCCATTCTCCGGAGGTCTCAGTCCCAGGGGCTGCATCTCCTTACAAGGAAGCCTCAGACAGATGTGCTTCCTTGGTCTTTTCTGCTTTCCTGCTCCCACCCCTAGTTCCCTGCATCCCATTCTTAGGGCCCCAGCACCCCAGCAGATGAGGAGGGAGCTTGGGTGGAGCAGGGTTGAGGTGCAGCAAGGCCAGGCCAGTCCCATTGTTTAGAAAAGGAGGAACTGACTTCAGCTCCGGGAGCAGGGCCTCCCACCCCTCCCAGGCTTCCTGAGCCCTGGCTGGCCAGAGTGGTCTTTGTCCACCTTATTTGGGGATTAAGAAGCCAAGCAGCTATGTGGCCTGGGGGCCAAGGCATGAAACCACAGCTATGCAGTATGTGTAGAGGGGATCTCTGCAGTCATTCTCTGTGCTCAGAGCTTAGCTAAAGAAAGTACCATTAGAACATCAATTTAACACTCTATCTAGCTGACCACAGCTCTTCCTTGTACCTTCTACCCATCTATATACATCCTATTCCTCTACCACTCACTCGCATCCTCAATCACATCCAAACACCTATACCCAACATCAACCAATCAATCCACCCATCTCACCTACATCCTTCACTATCCATCTATTCAATAATCTACACATCTACCTATTTACCCACCTATTTATCCAGCCAGCCACCATTCATCTACTTCTATCCCTTCATCTACCCATTCATTCACACATCTATCCACCTACCTATCACACTATCCATCTATATATCAGCCCATCCATCCACCCACCCATCTGTCCACAGGTCCATCCACCCATATGCCTACCACCTATCACATGCACTCACAAGTCCGTGTTTGTCCATTCCTCTGCCTATAATTTATCATCCATTTATCCACCTAAACTTCATCCATCCATCATCTGTCCATCCATCCATCCATCCATCCATCTCCATATCCTTACGTACATCTCTGTAATGGTTTTAATGAGAATAACTCATGTGTTTGCTTGGTTTCCAGTTGGTGGACTGTTTAGGGAAGGATAAGGAAGGGCGGTCTTGTTGGAGAAAGTGTGTCCCTGGGGGTGGACTTTGAGGTTTCAAAAGCCCGTCCCAGGCCTAGCCAGTCTCAGTCTGAGTCAGTGTCTCTGTCTGTCTGTCCATCTGACTTGAGTCTTTGGATCAGATATAAGCTTACAGCAGCTACTCTAGCACCATGTCTGCTGCCATGCTCCCCACCGTGGTGGTCATGAACTCACCCTCTGAAACTGTAAGCCAGCCCCCAATTAAATGCTTTCTTTCATAAGTCACCTTGGTCATAGTATCTCCTCAAAAAAATAGAAAAGGAACTAAGACAATCTCCCAACACCATTTCTACCATTTTTTTGTAGCATCTTGATTTGATTTGGCAACTGGAAGTCATTGCTAAGAAAATGTCTTCAGTGAAGGTTTTTTTGTTTTGTTTCTTGTTATTTTTGTTGGGGGGGGGCAATGTTGCCTTCCTTTCATGCTCCATATTGATGACTTGTGGATTTGAGCCATTGTGAGTGATGCCTGACACCACGCCCAGGATAAGAAACTGCCCCGTTAAAGAGATGGAGATGATGTCATTGTACAGGAGACACTAAGAGGGCAGGGGTTCCCAAGGCTGCCAGTGTGGAAAGGATCAGTCTGAGCTCTGATAGACTATGGCAGAGTATCTTTCTCCTCTGGCCTGGCCTTTTCTGTAAAGGGAGTATAAGATTGCTGTGAGGGTTGGTAGGAGAAGTCTGCTGAGCACCTTCAATATGCTTCTTGGAGGTGAAGGCCACTCCTCTCTTTGACCTGCTCTAAAGTCCCTTGGGCTGAGACTAAACTTTTAGCCCCAAATCGAATCTTGGAAATGATTTAGTGAGTTTGTCATGGGGAAGTCTCTAGCGAGGAAAGATGGTGCATCCAGTTAGGACCACAGTAGCCTTGCTAAGAAGATGTCTGGGACTGACATCTTCTTTGGTGCCATGTGTGGAGGGGCTTATGACTCTTCCTCTTTAATAGCTGGTACTTCTGAGCATGGAATCCTGGGTCTGGTTTGAGCCACTCTTTTTTTAAGATTTATTTATTAATGTATATAGTATTCTGCCTGCATGTATCCCTGCAGGCCAGAAGAGGGCACCAGACCCCATTACAGA
>LOEQ01001446.1:28493-41930 GCA_001685075.1 Bramus lutescens
AATTGAACTCAGGACCTTTGGAAGAATAGGCAATGCTCTTAACCTCTGAGCCATATCTCCAGCCCATGAGCCATTCTTTAGGACCCCGCCCCTCTGCCTCTTAGGTCATGCTGATCCTTCCCTCCCAACACTCTTGAATCTTCAAGGCTGGCTCTCTCTATCTTTTCCTTCATTCTAGATTCCATCTACCTAAACCAGGGAACACCTATATGCTGGGCAGTCTCTCATAGGTTCCTAAGTGTCTCCCATTTTCTCATTCAGTAGTCAGCAGGCGTCCAGATATAAAGCAACCTGTGAACTGATCCTCTGACTCCTGTCCAACCGTCCTTCAAAGTGGGACTCAGGGAGATTCAGAAAGCACAGGAGACAAGTGAGATATTTGTCCTACAGGCTTTGAACTTGAAGAAAGGGTACAGGGCTGTGAGGAACAGAAAGCAGGTCTAGGATGGCCTGGGAAGACCAGCATGGGAGCAGAGGCCCCAGTACCATTGACTCAGAAGGAACCTCCTCCTATGCTGGGCAGGTTTCCTGTCTGGCCTATGGAAGTGACCTCCCTTCACACCCCCCACTACAGACAGTGATGTCAGTGTCTGAGATAACAAGGCGCTGTCCTGGTACACACCCCCTCCCACCACCCCCGCATAGTCCCCCACTGTAATCTGGACTGTCTGGGACAAAGAGGCCACCTCAGTTGGGTAAAAGTCACCATTGGGATGGGCTTCTGGTTGGCTTGGGGGCGACAGATCTGCAGGTCCCACCTAGGAAGGACTGGGTGTTTGTCACTCTGCTCGTGTTATCCTTACTGTATGTATGTTAGGACTTAGCTGTCTTTGTCAGAGGCACATGGCACCTGAATCCCAGCTAGATATGCAATGGATGTTCAATAAATGTATAGATAAATAAGTGTGGCCTTAATGAACTTGGCAAAAGGGATGAGGGCCGTATTTGAGCCTCTTTGAGGACATTTTGCTCAGGCCAGCACAGGTTAGCCTTGTAGATCTGGCTGCCCACGCCTGGCCATCACAGTGGACATGTGGGACTTAAACACTACTGATACAGACAGTCCTGTTGTGCTATTGGAGGGCCTGACTATAGGCTGCGGGAGGGACATCGGGTGTACACGACGGGTTCCCCTTCGTTCACTCCAGCTGAAGCAGCAGCTGAGCTACTTCTGTCTTCAGACAGGTTGTGTGTGACATCAGACTCCTCCTCTCAAAGTGCTGTGGCACAAGGCGTTGCCAGCAGATGAGTGGGCAGAACAGTACCCCGGGGGCACACAGCTCAGTTTCCTGGCACTAGCCAGGCCCTTGGCGTCCAAGGCCACACCTCTCTGAGATGTCCTGTGCCAGCTGGCAGAGCCAACCTGGGGATGTTTAATTGTATTTTGCAATGAAAGCCATGGGCAGAGAAGCTATTCCTAGAATGCTAGGGCTTAGATAGGACGGCATCTGCCAGGCTGGTGAGGACCTGCCATTCCTGAGGACCCAGATGACCCCAGGTTGGAGGAAGCCAGAGTGAGGGTCTCAAGCAGAAAGTGCTAGGCACAGAGGGTCATTGGCGCCAGGTGGGACTCTATCAACTAGACTACAGATGAGCCAGGTTGAATCAGCACACCGGGCACAGACCTCACCAGGACAGGTTAACAGCAGGGAGTGGAGGCAGCCGCACAACACCTCAGTCTCTCCGTCACTGGGGTAAGTGGGGTAAAGTGGGAAGGGACACCTGAAGTCAGGTGCCCATGAGTCGAAGGACGACTGGGGATGGTATTGGGTAGCCTTGGGAGCAAGGTGAAGGGGCTATGATAAGGATCTTGGCAGAAAATGGTGCTAGTGACTGTGAGGTAGGGACTGGCTAGAAGGGTCGAGGAGCATCCACTGTAGTCAGAGCTTGGTGCAGGCAGGGACAGTGGCAAGGCTGAGGAGGGTGCTGGTCAGAATGAGGCAGAGGCCCAGGTGGGTGGGAGATGACAAACAGTGGCCATTCTATAGGGGAATAAGGTTCCAAGTGGTCACCTGATATTGGGACATGTGATGCAGGCTGGACTTGGGGTACAGATGTTTTCTAGGATAATGATGTAGCTCTTGTTCTCACTTGGAAATGACTCTCCAAGGAAGCCAATGTTTCATGGACTCTCTAGGCCTGTCTGGGCCTATTCTGGGTCCCTTGGCACACAGAGGCAGCCAACAGGGTCATGTCTTGAGGCTGGGAACTTGGCATATCTTTGACATCCTGGGTGCCTTTTGAGATGCGCTGGCAGAATGGGGCTCAGGAAGGAAGGGTGTTATCTGGCAGGGGCTTGTGCCAAAGGTCCATATGGTATACCTAGGTGTGGCTGGCAGCTCAGGTCCTCAGCCTATACCTGTTCCAGTGTGCTGTCTTTCTTGGCTCAGTTCTGCTTGCTGGGTGGCAGGCAGCTTGGTGGACCCCATTCAAGAGGAAAGGCAGAGACTGAACACCAATGATGTTGCCCTATTAATGGCCCAGCCAAGCCTGCCTCGTGGGCAAAGCTAGGGTTGCTCTATTCTGGCCATTATCCAAGCTCTTTGGCTGATTCCCTCCAACCCCAGCATCAGTGAAAAGAAAGGCAACCCCAGTTTTCTAAAGCCAACACAGGGGCGACCACAGGATAGAAAGTCCCTTCGCACCCAGGGCTGGTTCTGTGGGAGGACACAAGAGAAAGGCAGGATGGGACTCAGCAAGTATAGCCATCCTGAAGGGTCAGCATGAGCCTTGTACTTGAGATGGGGAGCCTTGGACAACCACATTTGCCTTGAGTGATGGTGTGTGTTTATTCTCAACACTAGAGCCTTCCATAGTGAATTAATGTCCTGATGCAGTAACTATTTGAAAGGCTGAGTCTATGTACCACTAAAATCCTGCAGGCCTGGATAATCTTTTGTAGATGCCCAAAGGAAAGTGAGATTCCAGGGGCTCTGAGGGTCCATAAAGCCTCCCCTGTGAGGGAACCAGCTCATAAGGGCTCCATGTTGGCCTCTTGGGTGGGCAGAGCATCTTTCTATGTGACCAGACTGTTGATTGGTAGCTATGCTATCTTAGGCCCATGGGGCAGCCATGTGCTGGGCTTCGGGGCAAAGAATTTCCAGTTCTTGAGGCAGGGAGTTATCTTGGATACTTACAAATAAATGTACCTGGCCAAGGAATGGCATCTCTCAAGCTGAGGCCCCCAGGCAGCAAAGCTGACCTCTACCACCTGGCTAAGCAGCTTCTGGAAGAAGAGAGGCACCAATGGGGTTTGGAGGTGTAGCCTGTAGGGTGAAACTGGAGAGGCTCTTAGATAAGACTTGGATCCTTTATCAGGGTTCTGTCCTTATCTCCACCCCACAGTTCCAGGTCTTCCAGTGCCAGGTGCCTCTGGGAAGATGTCCTGTGTTCTATAGATGGACGCTTGATCAAGGGCAGGATTTCAAGATTGCAATGCTCATTCATTTTTTTTCTACAGTGGCCTCAGGGTTCTCAGCTCCCAGGGTCTCCTGGGTGGGTAGGGGGCACAGTGTTGTTCATGTGACCATGCTGGCTGACAAGCAGAGCCTTCTGATATCTTCCCTACTGGGTTCTCCAAAGGAACTTGGGAAGTATGGGGAAAAGGATGAGGAAACAGGCAGAGAGAGGCCAAGTGGTTGTTGAGATCCCCAGTTGGCTCCAGCACCCTGTTCCCAACCCTTCACCAGAACTTCTTCACCAGGATTAGAAACAGGTTGCCCAACTAGTATGCATGTGAATGCTTGTATGCATATATAGCTCATGTGTACATAAGTATGTATTATACCAGCATACACACACAAGTATGTTTTCTGGTGTGTGTGACATGCATCTGTGTGCACAAGCACATGTGCACTATGGCCGCAGGGAAGTTCTGTGCCCCTCACCCAGCTACATCTATAGCGCTGTGTATCTTCTTACTTGTGTTTGGCATTTCTGATGCTGAGTTGGGGGGCTGTGGTTGTAGGGGAAGGCTGGGTGGTGGGGGAGGGGCTGTTTATGCCAGACATCTACCCAGGCTACACATTCTTGTGGTCATCTCCTTAACTTGGTAAAAATTTGGGAAATTTCTAAATAAAACAAAGCAAACATTTTCAAAAGGATTTCAAAATCAATGCTGCTGTGTCTCCCAGGAATTGAATGATGTGGGCGTAGGAGTGAGGGGGAAACTTTCTGCCAGTCAGTACCTTCCAGAGGGTAAGGTTCCCCATCAGGAGAGCATCTGAACTAGGGAGATGCTAGGCAACAGGCTCTGAGACTTATCCCTCACTCCCTCTGAGAGGTGTCCATAGCATCGGGATCTGAACAAGTCTCAGAATCTTTGGGTTCTTATTGCCAGGTAAGAGGAGCTGGTCCCTACCCTCTCTGAGATTGCATAAAGCAGGGAGGTGGAATGGAGGGGCTAGCAGAGGGTTTGGTTAGGGGCATTCAGGCAGCTGAGAGGGAAGCCTCAAGGAAAGAGAGAAAGGAAAGGGTTGATGGTGGATGGGACCAAGAGGCAGAAGTGTGTTCAGTGACATAGGTCCAGGGTCACCTCATCACCTAGAGAGGTCTAGCCTAGACCATGTGAGTGTCATGGTTTGATCCTATGAACTCTTTGTGGTCTAGGAGGCCAGCATGTCCTCATGGTCATCTGTGGTCCAGAGTGGCACCGGGGCAGGGTCAGCACATGGGAGTGTAGCGCCTGGGAGGATGTGCCTTCCACAAGGCACTCTGTCTCAGTATTCCTGTATACTAATACACGATGTCCTGCATGTTGACTTCTGGCTTTCTCCCCCAAGAGCAAATGGATCGTTTATGAGGCCCTTTATCAGGTCTGAGATGGGAAGAACCCTCCCGGTGGGAGTAAACTAGGACTGTATTACTTCTCTATGACCAACACCTGACAAAAACAGCTTAGTGGAGGAAGGATTTATTTCAGCCCACAGGATGAGGGATATAGTCCATCTTGGTGGGAAGGCATGGCAGGAGGCAGCTCCAGGATGACACAACTGTATGCAGTTTGCCTTCACCTCAGCAGACCAGGAAGCAGAGGGAGGAATGCTGGTGCTTAGCTTGCTTCTGTTGCTTCCTTTTACTCCATCTGGGATCCTAGTCCATGGGATGGTGTTACCCACGTTTCCTTCAGTTAATCCTCTCTGGAAATGCTCATACAGACTGCTCATTAATGTCCTGGGTGTCTCGATCCAATCAGGTTGATAGTCCAAATTAAAGAGCTACCAGAAAGGTGGGGACAGGTGTGAGCAGAATCCTGGATGTTTTGAGCTGCCCTCAGTAGACCACAGGCCCCACCTCCGAAGACAGCAGGACTTCCCAGGCTGTGGCATCTCTGTGACAATCTGGCTGTCATCATTATCATCATCAGGAAACCCACTCCCTGGGAGCCATGTGTTAGCAAATCCACTGCTCTCCTTATTCTGCTTTTGGTCCCACACTATTAGTGTGCCTACTGTGTATACATACACATAGGCCACAGATGTGTATCTGTGTGCTCACACTTGGGGCACAGGGGACAGCTAGGATGACTCTCCATTACCAATGGTTGTGAGTCACAGAACTGAACCCAGGTCCTGTACAAGAGAAAAAAAAAACCCTCTTAACCACTTAGCCATCCCTCCAGCCCCTGGTGAGTTGTTCTCTATGGAGGGGGAATGAAGTCATCCCACCTCAGAGGCTGTCAAGTTGTCCCTCTGGCCAGTCCTGGTTGTCCTACTATTACAAAACATCAGTCAGGAGAGGAGTCTACTGCAAGTCTTAGGAAAAGAGCAGGTGGTGGAAGACTGGATTTGAAGTCTCTACATCCTCCTCAGAAGAAAAGCAAAGCTCCAGGCCTTTCGGGGTTAGCTCTGCAAGAATCCTCAGCTTGGGGTGTGACGTGGGAGAGGGTCAGTGACTCCTTCTTTGTGTTTTCAAGTTGTTCTGGTTGTAATTAAAGGCAAGGCATCCCACAGTCTCTCTGAAGTCCAGTGGATCTGCTTCGGAAGACGACGGGGATGGGATGGGAGGCCAGGAAGGTGTGACGAGCTGTGCTTCACTCCAGTGTATCTCTGCTCCAGTTTGCAAGTCCCCATGGAACCTTTGGGGGATTTCTCATATTCAAACATCTTCCCTGAATCTAAAAAATTCAAGATTATGGGGTGATATCTGAGTGCCAGGGCATGTCTCCCATCATGACTTCTGCTGCACCGGAAGAGATACAAGAAGCCTCCAAGTAACTGTGATGGCAAGAATGCTCAGGTTTTGCCACCTGCAGCTCCAAGATCTGGGATGAGTCAGGGATCTCAGGTGGAAGATCTTAGTGGATAAGTCTTTGGCTTCTCAAGGGCTTGAGTTGACCAGGTAAGGAAGGCATGGAGGAGCATGGAGGTGACTGTGAGGTTTAAAAAGGCAGGGAGGGGCATTTCTGGAATCCCATGGGATTCCTTCAGGACCTGAAGTTTCTGGGAAGCCTTCAAAGAAGGAAGGGACATAGTAACGAATACCTGAGTCAGATCCACAGGGACCACAGCTACTCACATTATCCTGATTTTCTCCATAGTGTTGAGATGCTCATCCTTCCTTGCCTACATTGCTTTGTCCATGGAGAGCATCTGAGCTACCTTCTGGCTTCCTGGGACCACTTATTTCTTTCCAGGTCCTCCACACTCCCCAAAATTATGCCTGGAATACACTAGCTCTCTAGCTGGGTCCCAAATTCTGTCTTGTGTGTCACAGATCACTCCCAACATTCCATAATGATTAAACAGGATATGCAGGTGTCTCACTCCAGGAGGACAAGGGGAGATCAAGAGAGGTCAGTAGAGAGGGCCTTGGCAGAGCCAACCCCATAGAAAGATCATGCTGGTCTCTTCCTGACTTCTTGTTTGGCCCTTCCCTCACCTCCACCTCACAGTGCCAACTCAGAAGATCTGACAAAAGTCTAGCAACCTAAGAGAACACATGGCTAGGCTGGGAATCAATTACCTCCAGCAGAGAGGAGGAAGCTGCACAGATATACAAAGTGATGCTTGTGGTACGGGCTGGAGAGACTCCTATGGGTGAAGGACTTGCCATGCGAACATGATGACCTAAGCTTGGCTCCCCAGTATGTCAAAGCTAGGGTGGAGTGCATCTGTAACCCAAGTGCTAAGAGCAGAAGTAGTGGGCAGAGTCAGGAGGATCCCCGGAGCTCACTGTTCAGACAGTCTAGCTAATCGGTGAGCTCCTTGGCTCAAAAGAATAAGGCAGAGAACAATAGTGTAAGACATCTGATGTGGGCCTCTGGTCTCCACATGCATGTACACACAGATGCATCAACATGCACATATACATACATACACATGAACATGTGCATATACTAAGCTCCCCACCCATACTCCCTCCCCCCAGAAAAAACACAAAGGAGTAGATGTGTTCAAAATGACAGGAATTATCTCAGGTCAGAGAGTCCTCACTCTCCCCAGAGCCTTGGACTCCCACTTGATCACTACCACTGTGTGCCCACCTGCCCACCCAAGGCAACAAACAAAACTCAGTATCATAGGGAGCCAAATATGGGGAGTCAAGTTTGTCTGAGGACTTTCTCTTTGAAAGAGACATTAGGTGCCCTTGAGAGAGGAGCTGGATTTCAGATGCCCAGGGAGGAGCCAATTAGGTGGGCAGGAATCAGCCTACAAATACCATTTAAGTAAGGTCAGTGTTTGTTTGAGGCAGCTTTACAGGAAACGAGAGTGGATGGAGTTGGCAAACAGACCAACAGCGACATGTAGGTGGGCTTCATGATACCAGGTTCTAACACAGAGAGGACCAAGGACCTTCCTGAATCCAGGTTATCCCTCACAGCCCACCATGTTCCATCCATCCCAACCTTGGAGAACTCACTACTTCTGCTTCTAGAACATTCCTGAGATAGCCAACCCCCTGGGGACAAAATGTGATTTACCATCACCTGCCCACATGAGAGAGACTGAGGGGAGTGAACCCTCCAGCTGTGCGAGAATGATGGAGACCAGGGAACTGGCCCCAGCCCACTTGCCTCATTCTTTCTGCTCCCAGGGAATGTTGGGTCCTTGTGAGATGACCCTAGGGCTGGCCAGGGCCCAGACCTCCTGTCTTCCTTCCGTGTTCCTACACTTGATCCTGGAACTGGATGACTGGAGACCCCAGAAGAAAGGGTCTACTCTGTCCCTCCTCAGTCATCACCTTTCAAAGGCCATGTCTTGGGTCATCAGTTCTGGTGGTTGCCCCTAATGGCCACAGAAGACTTAAGCTCCAGGACAAGTGTCTGGTGGCTGACGGCAATGGCCAGTTCTAAGGTTGGTAAGGAGCAATTTCTCCTGCAAGGCCTGTTCTAACAAGAGGATTTAGTTCCTCAGCTGGACCTGTCTTCCATCCCCACCTTGAGGGGTGGGCATCCTTCAGATGGGCGGGCATCCTTCAGATGGGTGGGCATCCTTCAGATGGGCACCTGCCCTGAATTATCATTACAAGCTCATGGTGGATGGACAGCCCTGGACATAAACCAGAGCCAGATGTGAGGTGCAGGTGTGGGGGCCCCAAGAGGCTGTCTAGCTACCCTACTTCCCTCTGTGGAGGCTGGCTGGCAGCCATTGTCAACGCAGCAGCTCCCAAAACACACACAAAAAAACACAAATGCACAAGGCACGTTCCAGAACCACTTTAGGACAATATTTGCTCTGAACCAGAACCCTGTGGCCACAGCTGGCTTCACCTCCTGCCACCAAGCATGCGTGGGCGGTGGGACATTCTTAGAGAACAGCCTTCCTGCTCTGTGCATGCACATGGCCCTACTTCCAGGCCAGTGGCATGGACACCACAGTGGCAGAGCCCTCTGAACCTCTGTATGTGAGATAGGAAGTGGCCCTGCAGGGCCCAGGTGGGACCCTGAGATCTGGGATCATCCATTAGTTAAGGAGCCGCAGACTCTATTCTGGATGTCCCTGGCCTTGTTTCAGTGTTTCTGTCCCTGGGAGGTCTCACATGAGAGAAGGCTGTTGTGGTTCGCCAGTGTCCCTATGTGCTCCTCGTGTGTCTATGTCACCCCGGGTGACAGGAGGATGGAGCCTGACATCCAGTGCTTTCCACTAAGCCAAATCCAAATCCTTGAGTTCTCAGGAAGCCCCTTCCCCCATGCCTCAGTTTCCCACTCTGTAAATGGAGACATTGTTAGCACCCGCCACCTACTGAGGCTTCTCAGGCACCATGAAGGGAAGAGAAAGGATGAATGTGATGGGCTGTGGGGTGTGTGTGTGTGTGTGTGTGTGTGTGTGTGTGTGATGTACCTGCGTGCTTGACTGAAGATGTGTCTGTGTGCACATTTGAGTACAGGTGTGAGTGTACGTAGTGTCTATGATGGTGTATCTGGTGAGTGTGCTTGTGTGTTCCAGTGTGAATCCATCCTGCACTTGTGCATTTCAGTGAATGTGTTTGAGTGTGAGATATTAGTAGGCATACATATGAGTGTGGATCAGTGTGAATAAGGGGTTATGGGGCACAGGCCTGATGAACTTCAGGGACCTGCCCCTCCTACATGCACCCTTCTTGGCTGTGTGGCCTGTGTCCTTGGCTGAGAGACTCCTGTTCTGCTTCCAGCTCTATGTTGTACCATGTACCAGGCCTCCTCTCCTCAGCCATCTCTTTTCAGCCTCTCCTGAACTGCAGGCTCTGCAAGTCTCTGTTCTAATGCTCAGCTCAACATCTACGACCTCCTTGACATCCTCCTGCTTCCTACCTGGGATTTACTGGAGTGACCGGATGTTGGGCTGCCCTGACAGAGAAATGCATCAGACCTCAATACCAAAAGTGTGCCAGTGGAAGCCCATGGGACAAATCAGAAATAACTGCTTCTAAGAAACTATCATCCTAGAAGAGAACAGATTCACAGGGATGAGGAACCCCAAATGCTGAAATTCATTATTTGGAGCAAAAGGTCAGTAAGCAGGAAGAGGCAGGGGGATTGGCTCCACATTGAGGAACCAGTGGGGACCAGCAGAAGCTCCATGATCACAGGTGACATGCAATCTGCCTTACACAACCGGCCTCACAGCAGTTTCCATGTCTCTGGGAGGCCAGACCCTTGGAAAGTGTGTGTTAAGCCTGGAATTTATAACTCTCCACTTTCAATCCCATTTCACCCAAGAAAAATTTGCATGACCTCAACTATATAGGAATATAAGGTGGGTGCGTAAATCAAACATTTATTCATCATAAACCATAAATAAATTTATTTCAAAGCAATTGCTCCATATACATATAATTTTACCATTCATTAAAGATTAAAGAAATTTGCACACTAATGAGATGGACGTGCTCGTTTTTTTCATAAAGAATGAAATGTTGCCTGAGGATTTGATACCACAGAGTGATGTCTTCAATGTTTTTTGTAGTTGTCCAATATTTTGATTTTCTGATGATTAGGGCTGGGAACACTAATTTGGAAAGAAAAAGACATAGCACAAAGAATCAGGAGAAAGTTTAGAGCCCTTTCAGACATTATTAGAAATTCTATCCCAATCCTAAACCTGCCGCTGTGCCTTCCTCGCCATGACAGATGGCTCTCAAACTGTGAGCCAACACAAACCTTTCTGTCCTCAGGTTGTTTCCTTCAGGTGTTTGTCACACAACAGAAAAGCAGCTAATACAAAGCTGGAGGGGAAATCAGCTCACCTACAGAGGCAGCAAGGTCAGAAGAACATCAGATCTCGGTCAGCAACTTTCAAAGCAGGAACAAGTAGAGCAAGACATTTCAAGCTCTGAAATTAAGTAAATGCCCAATAAGAGTGTCATATGCAAAAAATCTGTACTGTAAAAGTGATGGTGGAACAGGACCTTTCAAGACAAGCAGAAACTAAGTTCCTGACCACTAAGCCAGCATTGCAGATGGTACTGAGAGGAATCACACATCCCTGAGAAAAAGTCTCAGTCACAGAGCACAAGAAAGCATGAATGTCATGAAAGAAATGGTTGAATGAAGGAAAGCTAGGCAGGACCCCATCATGTCCCACATACCAAAGCAGAAAACCCTTAATACCAATGGGAGGAAGTAAAGAACTAACAATGATCTAACCAATCAGAAAAAGAACCAACAAAATTGCAGAAATTAGCAAAGATCTCTCAATAGTAACAATGTCCTCAACTTATCAACAAAGAGGCATGGACTGATTGACTGGGTTAAAAATCCTGGCTCCAATTATCTGTTGTCTCCAAGAAATGCACTTCATTGGTAACAATGCAGACTGAGGGCCAAATGATGGAAGTCCATCTGTCAAACAAAGAAATGCTTCAAATAAGCCGGCATAGCTAAGACACCTGACAAAGCAGACATCAAGCCATAATTACTTAGAAGAGATAAATAAATAAGGCCACCACATAAGAATAAGGGAAAAGCTGATCAAGAAGGCATAACAATTTTAAGTACATATACAAGTAAATGCTACTGGATGTGAAATGTTAAATAAGTCCTGGTAAAAATCACGGTGAGTGACTTTTGTACCCCATTCTCATCTTTTGGCTGGCCATCAAAACTAAAAGCCAGTAAATAAACCTCAGAGTTAGACTACACCACAGATCAAATGGATTTATGAACTAAATGTTCTTTCCAAAAGACACAGAATACATGTTCTCACCAATCTACGGGACTTCCCCCAAAATAGATCATATTCAAACCCCAAAATAAAGTTTCGCCAAACACAAAAGAATGAAAATAATTTCATGTATTTTCTTTATCTGCCTTCCACAGTAGCTGCATCATCTTCCATCACCGCCAGCTGGGCACAAAGGTGTCAGTCATCTCACCCTTCATTTCCTGTGTTGTGCCAGCAGCTGGTCATGTGATTAGGATGGTGTCTCATTGTCCCTTTGAGGTGCATATCCTGAGTGGCCAGAGTTTCGAGTGGTACTGAGTGACACTGGGTGGTGCCAGATGATGTTGAGCAATGATGGGTAGATGCAGGGTGACACTGGCTGATGGTGAGAACCTTTCATGTTCCTGTTGTTCACCTTTGCATCTGTTGTAGATAAACATCTTTCAAGCCTCTTGCCTGTTTTTAACTAGGCTGTTTAATTGTTGAGCTGCGGATATTTTTGTGTATTCTAGGCATTAGCTCCTTTTCATACACACATTTTTCAAACATTTTCCCATCTCAGAAGACTTCTCATGAGTAGGAGATGCTCCCAGAAGCAGTGGGGAAAATGGTCAATGTGTTTTTCTACTCTGTGTCATCCATAGATGAATGTGAGAAGAACGGACATCCAAAAAGTAATGAATACTCCAACCCATGGGGAAAAAGTGGATCTCTCCACTGTTGTAAGTACCTATTTTCCCCTCAGTAATATTTAGTAGGTGGGGGCATGAATTTGATATCTTCTGTAGATTTATTCCCAAAATTTTCATTGTTTGGGTTCATTGTAAATCATTAATATTCAACTATTTCACTTATATAGAGCTAAACCAATTGGCACAAAAGATCTTCATAATGTTTTCTTGTTATCCTTTAACTATTAATAGTACATAGAATTTTGTTACCTTCTTGTTTTTATATGGAATTCTCTTCCTCCCCACCCCCTCGCACGCACACATGCACACACACAATTTTAGATGGTGGAGTATAGAGTATGAAGCTGGTGAAAGGAAATAACTAGACAATAAAGTATTAAATATACAGAATGGAAAGTGGAGAAATAACTGGGTAGACTAGAGAACGTAGGGAGTATCAAGTGAAAGTAGAGGCATCGATGGGATGGCATCATGAATACCGTGTGAGGTACGGAGCTTGCGTGGATAGAAGGAAGTAAGGAGAATAGGAAGGAGCAAAGTCTGGAGCAGCAGAACGGGGTCTTAGTTAAGGTTTCTATTGCTCAGAAGAGACACCATGGCCATGGCAACTCTTATAAAGAAAACATTTAATTGGGGTGGCTCGCTTACAGTTTCAGAGGTTCAGTGGTGGCATGCAGACAGATGTCGTGCTGGAGCAGAGAGTGCTACATCTTGCAGGCAACAGGAAGTCGACTGATAGTCACAATGAGGAAAGCTTGAGCAAATGAGACCTCAAAGCCTGACCCCACAGTGACACACTTCCTCCAACAAGGCCATAACTCCTAATAGTGCCACTCCCTAAGAGATTATGGGGGCGAATGACATTCAAACTACCACAAATGGGAAATGGAGGGAAAACATGAATGGCAAATGAGTCATGGAGAACAGAGCGCATAGAATGAAGTCTGGTTAAAGGGCTGAGAATGAAGAATGGAGGGGGGAAAGGGTAAACTAACAAAATGATTTCTTTCACTATTATTATAAAACAAACTCCATGCACAAATAATAAAAAAAAAATAAAAAAGAAACCTGAGCTGAGTCCCAAGCCACTGCTCACATCCCAGCTCCTAAAGGGTTCCATGCCACCTTAGGGTTCCATCTCTTCCCTTTGGGTCTCTCTCTCC
>LOEQ01001446.1:41986-54926 GCA_001685075.1 Bramus lutescens
GGCTGGCTGATTCATTCTGGCCCGCTGAATGGAAACTCCGCCTCTTTTCAATTGAATAACAGACCTGCAACCTAAACAGGAATCCCGGAGTGTATCAGCCGAGGCTGGCATGAGGAACTGGCAAATAGAGGAAAATGTGGTGCATGGAGGAAAGAGTATGAGTACAGAGTAGCAAAAATGAAATATGGAAACAGTGTGGGGTGGGAACGAGAAACAGAAGAATGCGTGAACGCGGCACGAGATGGCAACTACGGGGTGTTAAATGAAGCTTGACAAAGACCAGAGTGTGAAGCGAGAAGTCTTGAGACTGGGAGGGAGAGCACAGTGTACAGAGCATGTGACCTAGAGAAAACAGTTTACATGGAGGCTGGAGCGTGGCGGCACAGTATGGCGTGAGGAGACGGCTAGCCCCAGGCTGAGCATGGTGAGCGCAGCATGAGATGCGCAAGGTAGAGCATGAAGAATGGGAGAGGGGGCGGGTTGACAAGAGTGGTACCTGGGGTGTGTAACGCAGTGAGGGACAGACAGTAAGCGGGACAGAGTGTGGCTAGCACATGCAGATTGAAGTATGCGATGCGGTAACAGCGTGTTGGAAGAGGAGAGGTGGAGAGAGAACTTAGTACGTGGAGTGCGGCGCTTAGAGAAGATATGAGGTACAATGAAGTATGGAATATGGTATCAGGAGACTGGCAAGCAGAAGGGATGCCGTGGAACAGGCAGCATGATGCACGGAAAGGTGTGCGTATGAGAACACAGGGTGGGTGAGGAGAATAGCAGATGGGGGCTCAGTCAGTGGGGTGTAGAGTGTGGTGATTAGACTGTGTGGAAAGACATATAAAGGGAGGAGACAAAGGAGAAGGCAGGGGAGGTCATGGTGACCAGGGCACGACACATGGAGAAGAGAATGTATGTGGAGAAAAATGTGGAAGAGACTATGAAGTGGGAAGAATGGAAGACAGAGGGGCGACCTTGGCAAGTGGTGTATGTGTGTGAAATAGAGAATCGACCACGCAGAATGACGTATGGAATACAAGATGGAAGTACGGACAATGGGGGAGAACTCGGTCAATGGACAGTGAAGTCCACAGCAATGTCCAATGATGCATGCATTACGGAGTGAGAAGAATGGGGGGCAGATGGGGTGACTGGTGCATGATGACAACACTGTAGAATGAGCATAGCAACAGTGTTATGAGCACTGGGAACGGGAATGAGAATACAGCGAACAGGGCACAACGTACAGAGTAAAAACTGAGAAGACTCAGACAGGGACTGTGGGAACAGAGTATGGAGGGAAGGATGGCTAAAGCGGGGGGCGGCAGTGAACAGAGCATGCGGCACACGTTATAGAGAATGCAGAATGAACTACTCAGGAAGTACAGAGGGAAGAGAGTAGAAACTTGAGGATAATGCATGGTGGATATGTGTGAGGTATGGAGAGAAAGATTGTAGAATGAATGACGGTACGTGGAGGAAGAGTTTGCAGACAGGAGAACAGAGACCAGAGAGGACAGCATGGCGGATGGAGCACTGGTCAGAAAAACAGAGGATGCAGGATGAAGTGTGCAGTGTGTAAACAGTGTTCTGTGTGAGAAAACTAGAAAGTGTAACGGAGAGGCTCGTGTGAAGCATGGGAAATGGAGCTTGTTCAAAGGATATGCAATATTGTAATATATAGTCAAGAGGATGGAGAATACAGAGGATAAACTGGTGGCTGAACATACGAATAGCAGAGTACACAATATGAAGTATGGAGGATACATGAAGCAGTTAGGAACAGATGAGAAACGCGGCAAGTGGACTGTGATGTATGGAGATGGAAGTGTGTGAGGTAAGACGTGGAGCACAGGAACAGGGAAGAGAAAGGACAGTGGAGTGGAGAACACAGGATGAAGTGTGAGGAGTGGAGAGAGCATGTGTAGAATTACACATAAAGTAGGGATATGGCAGACAACCTACGGAGAATGGAGAGAGACCGCTGTGATGGAGTAGGATGCATGTAGAATCACGTAAGGAAAACAGGAAGTGTGTGAAAGAGGTGAGGACGATAGAGAACAGAGAAGAGAACCTGGCCGATGGAATGCATGGTGTGAAAATCATGGAGGAGAAAGAGTGAGATATAGGACAACAATGTCTGAAAGAAGTGTGGGAACCAGCCGTGGAGTGAGGAGACTAGAGAAGGAGCCATGAGGGTGAAGGTGACAGGCAATGATGTGTGCAGACGAGTTTGGAGACCACTGTCTAGAATATGACAGCACTGAATGGTGTGAGGAAGAAGGAAAATGGGGAATATGGCGGATGGATCATTAGATAGGCAGGATGGAGCATGCAGAGTGAAGAATGGGGACATAGAGGGAAGAGAATGGAAACCATAGGGATAAAGTGGTGATGAGAGTGGACGAACACGGTGAATGAGCATGAGGCACAGAGGAACACTGCACAGTCACGGATTACGGGGACAGAGCATGGATGAGGGGCGAGCACAGAGAAGAACACGGTGAATGAGCATGAGGCCTGCAGCAGAAGAAGTATGAGAAGAGTATATAGTGAGAAGAAAATGGAGTAGATAACATGATCAATACACTGTGAGGAACAGAGGCTAGAGCATGTATCATGAAGTGTGCTATACGGGAACAGAGTCAGGAGAAAGGAGAATTTAGACTGGAAGGGAGAACATGATGAAGGAACTAGGAAGTTTAGAAGGAAATGGTAGATTAAAATGTGGAGGATGGGAGCAGAGTACAGAGTGGGGGAATCTAGAGGTGGGAGATGCAGAGCGGATGGGACATGGTGAATGGAGCATGATGTGTGAAGAATGAAATGGCAGGTGGCAGATGGAAACAGACCATGGGTGACGAGAACACAGAACACAGGAGGTGCTTAACCAATGAAGTGTGAGGTATGGAGGTCAGACTCTGAAGAATAAAGTACGGAGTGTGAGTGGGGAGGATGGAGGGGACGCTACAGCAAATGGCATGATAATGAGGCTTTGGAAATAGGCTACGAGGAGGTGTGTGAGCAGGACGAGAAGAGTGTGTGGAGCAAGGAGAACGGGAGGGGGACATGCTGAGTGGTGAATCTCGTGTGGAGATAAATACAGAGAATGCTGTGTGGATCATAACAACAGAATGTGGTGTTAGAATGTGGGGAACTGGAAAGAAGATGGAAGAAGGAGCATTCGATGTACGGAACATGCACAGTGAGCATGGGAACACAGCGAGGATAGCAGAAAACACAGGAGATGATGCAGTGAGCACAGCAGGAGACGCAGAGAGCACAGCGGAAGTCCAGAAGATGGGAGCAGAGCATGGAGAGAGGAGGAAGCAAGGAAGGCCATGGGAAATGCAGAGTGAGGTGTTCAGAAACAGTATGAGGCTAGAACGTGGGGGAGCACATGACAAGCATATGGAGAACATGGAAAATGGCACCCACGGTGTGCAATAGAGGGTAACAGACAACAGGGAAAACATGGTAACTGCAGTGTGAGGCATTAGCAGCGGACCACATGGAGCACAGTGTGCGGCCACAGAGAAAGGAAAGGTGCATGAAGGGATTGGGCAACAGGAGGGAGAATGTAGTGAGCTGAGAACCATGTACGGAGATCAGGATGTGTGGAATGAAAGGAGTGTGGGAATAGTGGGGAGGATGGAGAAAGGAGGGAGAAGAGCCTGAACACACTGTGATGTGTGGAAGATAAAGTGCATAGCGTTGCGTGTGGACAATGGGACAAAGGTTTGAATGGAGAGAATGGAGAGGAGGCCACGGTAGACAGAGTGAGATATACACAGAATAAAGTAGGCAGAAAGAAGTACATGAACAAACTCTAGAGAGAAGTTAGTCCATGCAGTGTGATGTGTAGAGACTGGACTTTAAAGAATGGAGTCTGGAGGAGGGAGAGGGAACAGAGGGGAGACCATAGTAAGTGAAGCATCATGCACAGGGAAGAAAGCAGGCACAAGAAATGATGGAAACAGACTATGGTGAGGACAGAGACTGGAGAGAGGAACATGGTTAACTGGAGTGGGGAGGTAGGGAGATTCGATTATGTAGAGTGAAATACGGAGCGGGGAGTGGGGAGAACGGAGGAGAGACCACAGTGAATAGGGCCTGGGGTAGAGAGTGAAATACGTAGAAAGATGTGAACAGAATATGGAGTCAGAGATTGGAGATGAGGGAAGAATATGGTGGTTGGAGAGAATAGGACATGTGGCCCCTGAGACCAGAGCACAGAGCGCAGACAATGGACAACAGACGGTAAAACTTGGTCAAGAGATTGCAGAAATGCAATTGCACAGAATGAAGTGTTTGGAGTGAGGAGAATGCAGAGGTGAACATGACTTGTGGTGCATGATGCACAGAGATGGGTGTGCATGTGTGAGTGTAGCAACAGAACTGAGAAACGGCGGGGGGAACATGAACGGGAAGGAAGCATTAGGCATGCAGTGCTGTGGCAAAGAATATTGCTTTAACTGTGTAAAGATGTGTTGATTTGTTTGTGTTGCAGAAAAATTGTTTAGCTATGTAAAGATGTGTTGCTATTTCATCTTGCTTGTCTAAAGCATCTGATTGGTTCAATAAAGAGCTTAACAGCCAATAGTTAGGCAGAGGAGTGATAGGCAAGGCTGCGGGAGCAGAGTGAAAAGGGGAGCCAGCAAGCCAGCCAGGGGCCAGACAGACAGACATAAATGAAGCAGGAAAGCAGGATGAACAATATATCGATGATGTAAACAAACCTCAAGACAGGACATAAATTAATAGAAATGGGTTAATTTAATTTTTTTTTAAAAAAAAAGCTAGCTAAAAGCAAGCTTAAGCTACAGCAGAGCATTCATAATTAATAATAAGTCCCTGTGTCATGATTTGGGAGCAGGCGGTCCAAGAAAACACCCAGTGTGGGGCATGAATTTCTACATGGGTCCTGAGAAAGCTGTGGAGGGGGAGAAAGAAAAAAAAAACACACAAAACCAGACATGACTTCCTAGCAGCCCAGTGCTTGTAGTGTACAGAGGCACAGCTCTGCTGTACAGTGAGCACTTGAGCAGCCAGCACGTGAAGTAGAAATAACAAGCTAAGTCAAAACACCTGCAACAGTGTGGACACCAGCTTCCTAGAGTTGTGGCAGTGTCGAAGGAGAGAGGCTTCTGGGGATGCCAGCAAAGAGAGAAAGTCAACCAGTTGCTGCTCTTAGCTCTCTGAGCAAACAGGTTTTCACCTGGAATCTCAAGCTTTATTAGAATGACAGAGATTTAGTTAAAGCTACCTTTAGCAAGAGCAACAGAGCCACAGTCTGTGGAAACAGAAATCCCCCCAAGGCTACAGCCTGAACAGCCTGGCGCTGGTATTTGAAAGCACAGCCACTGGGACAAGGGGGAAACAGCAGGGCAGTGTGGAGCATGCAGAGCGAAGCCTGGAAGCAGAACATGGATTAAAGGGGGTGGAAACGGGGAGATAACATGGCTGTTGCAGCATGACAGAGGGAGGATAGAGTATAGACGACGCATGGACCGTGGGGAAAAAGTACATAGAGAGGATGGAAAGTGCAAGGGAGAACAGAACGAATGGAGAATGGAATGCAGAGAAAACACCATGTTAAAGGAGACACAGAGTACGGCTATAGAATATGGGATGGACAGAAGGGAAACGGAGTAGATAACATGGTGAATATAGTGTAAGGCATGAAGAACTGACTGTGTAAACTGCGGCATGGCATATGGGAACACTGTGGAGGAGAAGGGAGGGTGCAGGGTATATCCTGTGAATGCAGCTCTAGGCACAGAGAACAGAATCTTCAGAAAGAATTCTACAATGTGTGAACAGTGTGCTGTATGAGAAGAGGAGAGACCTCAGTGACCAGAGTGTGAGCTACACGGAGAAAGATCGTGCGCCGTGAGGTATAGAGAGAGGAGGAGGGAGAATAGAGAGGAGGATACATTGACTAGAGCAGGCGGCGATCAGGTTAGAGCCCACGGTACGAAGAGCAGAGTGAGATGTATAACTGGAGTGCTTAGAACGAAGTACGGAGCATGAGAATAGTGAGGAGAAGGGAGAACGGAGGGGAGAACGATGTGAACGGCATATGGGGCACGGGAATTAGGAATGGAATGTGGAAACAGGGTGGCATACGAGGAAAGGAGCACGTCAAAGGGAGTATGACAGAGAAAGAGCAAGGCAGAAAACCAGTGTGAACAAACTAGAGTGGGGAGAACGGACAACAGAGAGGCTGGTCAGTGCTGTGTGATGTAGCACAGTACCAGACCATACAGGAAGAAGTGTGGGGTGTGGACTGAGAACTGAGAAAGAAGGACCATGGGGAAGAGCCATGATGTACGGAGATGAATAAACAGAAGGAAGGTTGGGAACACAGTGCAGAGTGAGGTGAACAGAGAATGGCTGGCAGAACCTGGGGAGTGGCAGGTGAGATGACAAAAACAAACTGTGTGCAATGATATTGTATGTATGAAAACGTGAGGAGAACAGAGAAGGGAGGGGAGAATGCAGCCAATGGAGGGCCGGAGTATGAAGATTACTGATGTATGGAGCAAAGGGTGTATAATGGGGGCCCTCAGGGCTACGTGATGCATGGAAATGAGTGTGTGGAAGAATGTGTGCAGGGGTAGCCACACTGTACAACACGAAGAAGCTGAAAACAAGGAAGAGGACAGGGTGAAGACAGAATTGCATATACATTATGGAGTATGCAGGTTGAAGTCAGGGCACAGAACATGAAGACAGGAGGACAGAAAACGGGGGCCGTAGCTGGTATATACAACATGAGACATGGGGAATAGTGTGCAGCATGAGCTTTGGAGGGTGAGGAAAGGGCGTGGAGGGAGGAGACTGGGCAGTGGAAAAACCATGGTGAATTAAGGATGAGGAGTGGAGAACAGGAGGTAGGATGAGACACTGATTGTGGAGTTAGCACGAACTTAGGAAATGGTGAGGTGAGAGAACCTGGTAAATGCTGCATGAGGCATGCAGTACAGAGTGTGAAGAATTGGGTATGAGGAGAAAGAACAGAGTGAGAAGAATGGAAAATGGATTAATAACACGCTGAGGGGAGTACACGGTACAGACAATGGGCTATGGAGAGCAAAGAATGAGACACCAGAACAGCGTGTGCAGAATGGAGAACGGAGGGGGAGCTGAGGGAACAGCACCCGAAGTGTGAAGGATGATGGACAGAATCAAGTACATGGTGTGAGATCAGTGTGCTCGCAAGAAGAGTAGAGAATGCCAGGGACATGGTATACACACTGTGGGGTGCAGCGAAGACACTACACGAGACCAAGAGCAGAGTCTGGAGTAAGGAGGATGGAAAGCAGAGGGCCTAATGCGGAGGATGCAGCAGGAGCTACAGAGACTAGGGGGTAGCCTAGGGGGTAGAGGATGGAGGATGCCCTGTGGGAACAGAGTAAGCATCAAGGGAATGGTGAATGCAGAGGAGAACATGGTGAGCGGATCAAGAGGCAGGCAGTATCCAGCAGGCTGAACACACGACGAGAACAAAGCATGGTGCAAGGGGGATGGAAGTGAAGCAGAGAACACAGTGAGGAGAGTATAATGAGCAGAGAGTGGACTATATCGAATGACGTGTACCATACAGAGAGAGGAAAGAGGAACTGATGGGAGAGCATGAATTACGGAGAGTAGAGAAGGCAGAGTGAAGAATGCAATATGGGAACAATACTGTGTGCGACTAACGTCGCCTGTGTAAGGCGGAAGCTAGTGAAAAGAGTGTGAGCTACAGAGGAGAGATTATGCACAACGAAGCACGCATGTGAAGTGAGATTAGTGGAGAGCAGAGCAGAGAATGCCACGAACAGAGTAGGATGTAGCAACTGTGTTAATGTTAGAGCCCAGGGTATAAAATGTGGAGTATGGCCCATGAGGAAGTTGGGAATGGGAGAGAGAATATCATGGGTGGACTGTGATGTACGGAGGTTAGAAAGTACCGAACGCGGTAGGGAGAATGGGATCTGTGAGGAGAGCAGAGAAAGGAGGTCAGCAAAACTGTGTGAACAGAGCATGAGGTGTGAAGGTTAGAATACGTAGAACTACGCATGAAGAGTGGAAACAGAGTGGCGTTGGGAGAATGGAGGAGAGACCATGGGAAAATGAAGCATGAGGTATGGAAAATAAAGTCAGCGGAAAGAAGGCTATAAACCGACTGTAGGTGGGGAGGATGGAGGGTGGAGGGGATGCGTGGAGAATGGACTATGCTGACAGTGGTACGGAGTGTGAGAACCGAGTAGTCAGGAGAACGGCGGGCAGAGAGTAGTTAGTGAGGCACAGTGCGCAGGAAGAGTTAGGAGAAGAGAACCGGGTAAAGAGAATGGAGGGGGAGCAGGTGAATGGTGTGTGAGGTGTGGATGACAACGTTTAGAGGATTCTGTGTGGCAGGCGGGAGTGACAGATAGAAGAGAATGTGAGCGAGACCGACATGAACGGGGCATGATGTGTGTAGAATAAAGTAACTAGAAAGAAGCGTGTTAATGGACCTTAGAATACGGAACATGGAGAGGAGAAGCTGGACTCCCTACCTGGGTGTCAGGTAGGGGAACAGACTTCTAGAATGAAGTGTAAAATATCAAGAGAGAAGAATGGGAACTGGAAGGCAGAGTTTCATCACTGCAGTCTGTGATACTGAGAAGAGACTCTCTATAAAACAAGCATGAAGTACGAGAACATACGGTGGAGTAAGGCGAACGACAGACAAATCGACCATGAGGTACTAATGTAGTGCATAAAATGAAGCGGAGGCAGGAGACTGGCGGATGTGGGAGAGCATAGTGAACTTTCATGATGTATGTAGACTATGGCATGGAATACAGCAGAGTATGTAGAACGAGGCATGGAGTACAGCAACATAGTGGTATGAGGAGCCTGAAATGGTTAGAACACGGCAAGTGGAGCATTAGGTATGTAACAGGGAATTTGTAGGCTTAAGTTTGGTGGCAAAGTATGGGGTGGGGAGAATTGCGAACAGAGAGGATAATACGGCGAATGCGGAGTGAGGCATGGGCTGTAGAGTCTGTAGGATGGAGCATAAGAGCAAGGTTAGAAGTTAGGAGATGGGAGGGAGAACATAGTAAATGGAGTATAAAGGTGGAGAAAATGCCATGCAGAAGGATGTGTGCATATGGTGGCAAAGTACTGGGTGAGGAGAACGGAACGTGGGAAAGCTGGCACTGTACAGAATGTGAGGTGTAGATAAGGGACAGACTGAATTCAGGCACGCAGACTCAAGAGTAAGGAGAGAGAGCAGAGGAAATGCACCAGGAATGGGGTGCAGAGTACAGAGAACAGAGTAGAATGGAAGACACAACATGGAATCAGTGTTTTGTGTGAGTAGAGCAGATGGAAGCGAAGAGAGAACACGGGGAATGACGACCGAGGTGTGGAGAAAGGAGTTGGCCAGAGCACACAGGGTAGACAGAGAATGAAGAACATGAAGAATTGATGCTGCTACGGCGTAGTGTGTACTACACTGTTTAAGCTGTCTTCTTCGGGGAGAAGCTGCCTCTATAAGTGGGGTTGCCCCCATCTCAGACCCAAGTGTGTTTATGTCAAGTGTCTTCTAAACACCCTGTCCTGGGTCCAGTGGCTCCCTGGCTCTGCAACAGAAAGAGGGGAAAGCAGCCACAGCTAAGGACATAAAACCATTGTGCATTTGAGAACATCTAGAAAGTAAACTATTTTGACAGAGGTTGTGATTATTTAATCCCATGACATAAAAAATGCCTGCAGTGAAAGAGAAGCCAGAAGCTCATCTATGGAGAGAACGCTTTGCTCTACCAGAACTCTCGTCCAGAATTCCAGCATGATTATTTCAGCTTGACTGCCTCTGGAAGTTCCTGATGGATGTTGTGAACACACAACTTGGAGGTGTCGCCTATCTGGTATTATCTGCTCTTTTACTTGAAAACCTTGCCTTAGGGGACACTCTGCTGTACCCAGGATTCTCATTGGAAACCCCAGATGGTTGCCTCAATGAGGCTTTCCCAATGGTCTCTGCTGGTTGTTCATAAATCCCCAATCTGATGCTGTTATTTTTTTCTGCTCTCTCAATCAGGCTACTCCAGACATCTCTGCTAGATGTTGTAAGGGTCTAATTTGATGTTTCACTCTCTTTCTGAAAATATGGATATTGTTGCTCATTGTCCGAAACTTATAAAACCTGTGACAGTGGACAACAGAAAAGAAAGGATGAAGTATGGAGTGCAAGGGCAACACATAGAGCAAAGAGGGTGGAGAAAGGAGCATGAGGTTGGGAGACTAGAGTGTTTCTGGGGAGTATAGTGCTGGAAACAGAATATGGAATGGGAAGAATGTAGACGGGAAGGAAGCACATGATGAATGAACCATGAAGGGTCGAGAATAGAATACACTAGATGAAGTATGAAGTGATGAATGATGAGGTTGAAGAACGGATGGGAGAATATCATGAATGGCATGGAAGGGATGGAGATTTGAGTGTGTAGAACATAGCATGGAGTATGGGAATGGAGCCTGGTGTGAGAAAAAGCAGAAGGATGGGAGAATGTGGTAAGTTCAGAACTGACTACACAGAATGAACTATGGTGAAGGAGACCTGATTACGGAGCAAAGAGAAGAGAAAATAGAAGGGAGAACATGGTGAGGTGCATTGTGCTATGAAGAACAGATTATGTAGAAGGTAGTATGGAGCATGGGGTAAAGATATGCAGGATTGTAGGGAGAGATGGTGAATGATGGATTGGGGGTTACAGCATGTAGAATAATGTGTAGGCTATCACATACAGTAGAGAATTGAGGGAAACACGGTGAACGACCCATGAAGTATACAGCAAAGAATATGCAGAGTGCAGCATTGTAACAGACTGTGGAGTGAGGAAGATGAAGAAGAAAGGGAATAACACAGTGAAGAAAACACAAGGAATGGGAAGTAGACTATGCATGATGAAGCATGTAGTGCGGGAACAGCATATGAAGTAAGAAGGATGGACAGTGGAGGGGATAGTGCTGGGAGTATAGAGAACAGGGCATGTAGATTGAAGTGTACATATGGAGTCAGGGGAGGAAGACATCACAAATGAATCATGAGGTGTGCAGATTAGAATATATAATACGAGGGATGGAGTATGCATAATATGACAAATGGGATGGGAGAGATGGAGCTGAGCCTTTGCATAATTTAAATGTGAAGTTTTGGAAATAGAGTATGGAGTCAGGAGATGATGAACATAGACGAGAACACAGTGAACGGCGTACGAGGTGTGCAGTACAGCACAAGCAGCATGAAGTTTGGAAACAGAGCATGAAATGAAGAGAACCAAAACCAGGACAGATAACACGGTGGATGCAGTGTGAAATACGGAGAACGGACTATCCAATAATGGAGTACAGAGGAGGGAGGACAGGAGGGGGAGGCGTGAGCTACAGAGAACATAATGGGTAGAGTGAAGTTCACAGGGTGGAACAGTGAGTTCTATGCAAAACATAGAGAAGTAAGGGAGAACTTAGAAAATGGAGTGTGGGCTATGGAGAAGAGAGGGTGGACACTGAGGTAGGGATTATGAAGGGAGGGATCTGTAAAACAGAGAGGAGAAGCCTGTGAGGGCAGCATATGGCGTATGTATTAGAATATTTATCATGAACTAGGAAGTAAGACAGGGAAAGGCTGGAGAATGAGTTGGGATGTATGGTGAGAGCATGCAGAACGAAGGATGGAGATTTGGAAGAGTGAGGAGAATGGAGGAGAGGACCCTGAATGGAGGATGAGTGAGAAGAACAGAGCAGAGACCGTGTGTGCTAAACGATGGCAGATGAAGAAGAAGGTAAGGAGAAAGAAGTGTGTGAATGTGGGCTCTGGAATGAAGAGAATGGAGGATGGGCTGTGAAGAAGTGTGGAGTTGGGGACAGAATATGGAGTGAGGATGATGGAGAATAAAAGGGAGAACATGGGGACTAGATCATGGGGTACAGAGAATGGAGCATACAGAAGGATCCCCAGCTGGAAAGCATGGTGAATGAAGGCTCAGGTATGCAAGTTTGAGCGTGCACAATGAGAGATCAGAAGCACTGAGTGAGCAGGATGAGGAAAGGAGGGGAGAACATGGTGAATGGAAGGCCAGGTATGGGGAAAAGAATTTGTAAATGAAGTATGGAGTAGAGGAAAGTGGGAGAAAGGTGGTGAGATGGGCATGGGCCATAAAGAACAGAGGATGAAGAACACAGTGTGGTTGAATGTGGAACAATGGGGAGAATGTGGAGGACGGTACATTACGTATGGCAACCAGAGTGGGCAGAATAATGTATGGAGTCTAACAACAGCGTCTGAGACGCAGAGTGGAGGACAGAGGGGGTGACATGGTGAATGGAGCATGAGGTGTGCTTTGCACAGCATGCAGAATGAAGTGTGGGAGCAAAGTGTGTAATGTGGGAATGCAGTGTGAAGTGAGATCGGAGAGTGGGAGGGACAGTGCTGAGAACGAGTGTGAGGGACCGAGACTGGGGAATGGCGAAGGAATCACACAGGGTGGGAACAGTGCATTCAGTGAGAACAGAGATCAAAGGGCAGACTTGGTGAATCAGGAGTGAGTTACTGAGAATAGACTATGTGACATGAAGCATACGGCACGGAATGAGGAGAATGAAGGATATACAGAGGAGGACATGGTGAGTGGAGCATATGCTATGCAGGGTAGGGTATGTAGCATGAAGTACGGCACACGGGAGGATGGTGAGTGGAAGGGAGACTAGAGTGAGCAAAGAACTGTGGGGTATGGAATGCACAGTTTGTAGGGTGCAGCACAGAGTGTGGGGACAGTGTGGACAGTGGAGGACAGTGGGGAGAGTGGGGACAGTGGAGGACAGAGGGGACAGTGGGGAGAGTGGGGACAGTGGAGGACAGTGGGGACAGTGGGGACAGTGGAGGACAGTGGGGACAGTGGAGGACAGT
>LOEQ01001446.1:70382-81186 GCA_001685075.1 Bramus lutescens
CACTTTTTCCTTCTCCCTTAATGCCAGCCAGGCTGCTCAAGCCCTGTGGCCCACCCAGACAGGGCGGGTCCGGCAAGTGAGGGAGGAAAGGAAGCCACTGTGGAGGAGGGATTTGGGGTACCAGTAGCCAAGAACTGGAATTTGGGGTCCCAGAAAACACATTTCTGGAGGAGATGATTTCTGAACTCTATGCCAAGCTGAAAGCCTCTCTGCACTCCCCAAACCCAACCTGTTCACACACCAGTGGCCTGGAAGAGGCCCCTGGCCCACTATTCCTAGGCCTTGCCTTCCTGAGAAAAGATTTTGAGGGATTTCTTAGAAAGAGTAATTAGAAAGCCGCAGGCCCTGTGAGGTCCAAGAGGCTCCATGGCAGGCCCAGCCTGCTTCCTCCCTGGCCCAGTAGTGCACAGGGTTCCATGGAGCCAAAGACACAGGCGGCCAGCCTACCCAAACCACTGTGGCCGCCCAATATCAGGCCTCTTTGCTCTCCATTTCTAAGGGAGAAGGTGATAAAAGGGAACCCCTCACCCTCAGTATGCTGAGGGAAGCATAACCTGGCCTCTAGCTTTCCCTGGACATGGTATGAAAGGCCACATAGTGCCCTGGGCCATGAGGACCAAGGATGTGGTGAGAGCTAAGGGGTTAGAATTGGGGGGTGGGGCAGGCACATTTGGTGGTTAGGATGCCCACCAGACTGCTATAGATACCTCCTAGGTAACATGGCTTCAAGGACTGGGGGATAGGACAAAAGAGAGATCTCTGCACATTATCAGCCATCAAGAAGAAATTACCCGCTTGTCCTTCACCATTCAGGCAGGACCCCAGAGGCTTGGGGGCAGCAAAAACCCAGCTGAGTTCTGTTTACTGGTTAGTTAGCCTCAAGAGAGGGCCAGGGCTCCACTGTATGGTTGGAGCTTAGACCTCCCAGGTCTATAGGACCCCAGGCTTCTAGCCCGAAGCTTGTTTGTTCCCCAGAGCTGGGATTCCTACCCTGGCCTGCCAGGGCCCCCTGGAAGCCTCTTGTGCCCCCATACCAGTTCTGCACATACAAACCCACCAGCAGCAACACCCCCTAAGTCACCGCCCTGTTCATCCACAAAGATTCCCTGTTGCAAGGCCCTCACTGGGCCTCAGGGTCAACAAGACTGAATTCCAAGGCCTAAGGCCCTGGCAGAGCTGTTCATCTCTGAGGGAAGCCATTTATCACTCTGAGCCCTGGCCCACCCATCCGCTCTGCCACCCTTGACTAGGACCCTACAACCCCACCGCCAACTCACTCAGCTGCCCCTTGGCCAGAGTTCCTTCACCATCATCTGCCAGCATTGCTGTCTGCTTGGACTTCCAGGCCCCTCTGTCCCAACTCTCTCTAGACCCACCCTGCTCTTGTCTCAGCTGCCCAGAGTACTATGGAAAGGATAGCAAAGGGAAGGGTTCCTGTGAGCATGGCAGTCAGAGCATGAGCCATGTTTTAGGATTCTTGGGGCTCTTCTGCCTCCCTCTTGAGCCCCTGTACATTTCCAATAAGGTCTTATTGGCTTGGCTTTGCAGGCACAAACCTGGATCAGACACTGGTCTGGTATGCTTGTTTTGGATACCTTGCTGACACAGTGGGCTATTTCAGCAGCCGCCAGGGCAGGCTCTCAGCCTGGGTATCTCTGGCAGAGAGTTCACTTCGTGGCAGGGGCCAGTGGACAGCAGGCATCTCCGGGTCCCTGGGGCCCACAGGAGCTTAGGTAACCAAATGGACTTGCCTAAAACTTCAGGCCCCCAGGTAGGGTGCTAGGCCCCTTGCCCTGCTTCAGCCAGATTGCATCCATCTGGGTCTCACCTGCACCCAGCAGGCCTGCAGCTAAGGGCAAGGGTCTTTGGCATCTAGTATCTGCCCATGATTCTGCATTGTGGTGTCTTATGATGATCTGAGACACCTCTACACACTAGGCCTGCCATAATGGAAATGGCAGGAAGGTCCCTTTAGCGATTGGCAGAGTCCCTGGGTGGTTTTGGAAACTTGAATATGATCTCTCTTGCCCGGGAGAAGAAGGTAAGGGGTAGGAGTTCCCAAACCCTAAGATGTTCTAGTCACTGGACACACACTCTTTGGGGGTATGGTCAGCTCTGGCTATGTATGGGCAGCTTCTGTCCCTGCACAGGACCTGGACTGCTGGTAATGTCTGGAGTCCAGACATGGTGGTCACAGGTCTAGACACTGAGTACCTAACACCCCAGACTACTTTCCTGGCCTTGTAAAGAGAAATGTAAGACTTGTTATCCAAAGCTCTCTCCTAGACTGAGTGCTGGACCTCAAGCCTGAGTCCCTCCTAAAGAAGGGTTCATTTCCATTTTCAGCCCTGGTCCTCTTGTGCTTTCACGATCCTCATGTCTGCCCTGAAAGACTGTAAGCTGTCTGTGAGAGAGTTCTGCTGCTCAAACCCAGGTATTTCCTCCCAAGAGCTTCCTACTGCCTTCTGTGCATAGCGTCCTCCACCCAACTCCCAAGACCTCTTCTACAGTTCAGGCTTGATGGAAGACTATGCTGTCTCCAGCTCTAAGAACGTGGTCACACAGAAACTACAGAACCCCAAGACTGAGCTAGCTTTAGCTTAGTTGATGGACCAGCTGGTCCCCACAGCCACCACCATTGCAGGAAGAGCTGGTAGCTCATTAATTCATGGTCCCTTGTTCCCAATGGAGGGAGATAGTAGGTATAGACAGGTGAGGATCCCTGAGGCATTCTGGGACAACTTTGATGGAGCAGGCCTGTTCTGACGGTGTTCACACTAGGGTCCAGAGTCTTCAAAAGTCCTAAGATCCCTCCTGCCTGGCACCCTATTGCTCTAGATCTGACCATCTCTATGCTCTGAGTGCCAGCTTCACTCAGTTCCCCAGAAAGAGCACATACCACCTATGACTGGCTTTCTGGACATCTCTAGTCATGTGGAATACCAACCAGGGTATCCCCTCAGGGGACATGGCCTTCCAGTGAGATCAGACATTTCTAGATGCTCAGGGGCAGACACAGCGATGCTAGTTGACATCCTATGCTTCCCCTTGCTTGCTTTGGTGCCCATTCTTGACCATGTCTCTTGGGATGAGATAGGGACATCCCAGTTGTTACCAGCCATTCTCTTCCTGATATTGGATGGAATGGTGAAAAAGAACCCGTGGAGTATGGCTGGATTCTCAGGCTGTGCAGGGTTAGTGAGAGAGAATGAAAGCAAAGACATCCAGCTGCAAAGGAGTCCGTTTATTCCATCTACCCTCCCGGAGTCCCACAGAGCACTGAACAGCACATCCTCTTAGCGGTTGTGACTGTGAATGCCCTGCCTCACCCTCCTGGACCAGCCTCAACTTAAAACATTTTGTGGTTCAGTCTCAATCTCTGTTAGCCCTACCATCCAAGAGATGGCAAGTGAGAAGAGACTTCATTTGTCATTTGAGACCCGGTGAACCTGGCCCCATCATGGTGGAGGCAACAAGACCTGGTGTGCCAGAGCATAGCAACGGTTGCCTGAAGAGTCTGGATAATGAGGGTCATCCATAGCTGGGTCCTCTGCTTCCCCAGAGCAGAAAGGTATAGGATGAAATGAAGTCATGGTAGTCAGGCTACCCTAGCAACTGGAGAAGAGGTGGGCTCCCGCAAGGCTGTAACCAAACCTGGGGTTATGAAGCTGCCAGAGTAGCTCATAAGCAGAAAGGAGAATTGGGAAAGCCACAGTTGATCTCTATTCCCGTCTTTGTCCTCTTTTTGGGGTCTTTGAGTGCCTAGCTGGAGCCTATTAGGCAGTGTCTACATTCTCTCCCTCTTTAGAACAGGACAGGAAAATCCATCCCAGGGCTAAGCAATAGCTGCTCATCCATGGCCAGCATGCCTGTGCAAATGGCAGTGCTGATTGGTCTGCTCTCTGTGACACATGTGCCCCCCCCGCAGCAAACAGGCCCAAACAAGGGCAACAGCCTGTCCAAATGTCCCCATGCCCTGAAACGGTGGGGGCCTGAGAGCTGAGGACGAGATTGGCAGTGGTACCTGCCAGTGGGTCCCAGGCCAAGCAGGCATAACAGCTGAGGCTGCTGTTCTCCACCTGTCAGGACCAATGGAGATGGGAGAAGACAGCTGGGCAGGAAGGGACAATGGAGACATCCTCCTGGTGAAGCAGGATTTGGAGTCCAGCGAGGGGAGCAAAGAGGCTGTCCAGCCCATAATGACCAGTTCCCAATGCATCTTGCCTGCCAGTTCCCTCCATCCTGGAGCTCCCGAGCAGATTCAGTGGTCTCCTTGGCTGACCAACTATTCTATCTCCAGAGAGGGTCCCCAAGTCCTGTCTTTGGGCACAGCCAGGGCTGAGAACCCAATGCTGGAGCTGATGGCCCCTTCCCCTCTCAAGCCCATAAACAGATCTGGGGGCAAGGGCAGCTGAGGGGGGCCACCAGGAGAGAAAGGGAGAGCTGATGGGGGAAATCCAAGAAAGCCAGCTGCTCTGCCATTTTTACATCCTGTCAGCTCAGCAGCTCATGCCCTTTTTGGGGTCTCGCAGAGCCTGGCCATCCCAGCTGTCTCTCATGCCCACATTCCCTACCTCTTGAGGAAGAGTGCTGATCTCTGAGGCTGGAAATAGCTGTGCCTTGTGTCCTGACGAGGTCCCCCAGGGACATCAGGACAGTCAGGGGCAGCAGTGCCTCCGTAGAGGGGCAGCTGGGAGGGGTACTTCGGAAAGGTTCCCATGTGATCACTCACACTGCCTCAACTGGCTCAGGTCTGCCTGCCTCTGGCCTTCTCCCTTTGACAGGGGTCCTTGGGCCTGGACTTGTGGGGAGCAAGGCGGGTGGGCTGGAGGAAAGAGCCCAAAGCAGGGGCCTGGAGCAGCTGTCTTGGGACGGAAAGAACGTGCACGGCGGGCGGCCCAGCAGGGGCAGCGGCCCTGTGCCATGTTTTGCGCGTGATGTTTCTTTCCTGGAGGCCCTGGCCTCAAGCACCCTCACTTGCTGAAGTTTCTTTCTTTCAACTGCATCCCGCTGCCCGTGTTTGCTTTCCTTGGTCTGGGATGGGCAGCCGGGGAGTCGGCTCTGTGCGACTTGGCTTCTTCCGAAGACCGCTTCCTGGAACACTTGGCAGGGCTTGCCCTGGGAACCGAACCGTCTTCTCCCTCCTCCCAGTCTCGTTCTCCACTCCCAGGCAAGACACCCAAGACCTAACTGAGGGTTCTGAACTGTACAAGGAAAGTGGGGATGGTACAGAGATCCCGGCTCAGCACTGTCCCTGTGCTTAGACTTGGGGAGTCCAGATGGAAATAAAATGGTACCACAGCAAAATGTCCTAAGACTCTAAGCTCAACCCCTCAACTTCATGCACTATTCTCAATTTCCTCATGTGCTGAAGAAGGAACAGCCCCACCAGCTCTAACCAGCCCTAGGGTACAGACTATACCGCAGCTACTCACCCTCCTCCAAGTGCCCCACCCTTCTCTCAGGGTCTCAACCTAAGCGCCTAACTTTGTATCCATTCCTACTGCCCATTTTTTAAAGCCTAAACCCACACCAGAGTTCAGAGTTTCTGTCCCTATGGGCCCCCTTCCTGGACTTGCCCCTGGCAGGATGTGTAGACATGTAGTAGGGATCTGTGTGAGAATCAGACTTAACCTAGTCCTTTAAACAAAGAAGAAATGACATCAGTGAGTGGACACTGTTTTTGTCTACTAGGGGTCTTCCTGAGGCCACGTGCCAGCTGGGCTCTGGACCAGCTTGCAGGAACCTCACAACAGCTTCCCAGTGTGGCCATCCTTTTGGAGAGGCCAGGGCCCTGCCCAACAGCATCCTTCCTCTTTAGCATCCANGAGCCAGAAGGCTATGTGTTAAAGTCAGACCGGAAGAGGGGTATTGGGGGGTCTCCTTTCACAGGCTCCCCCACAGTGTTGTGGTTGTCTGTACCCATCTGCTGGCAAGAACTGGGCAGGGGAGAGAGACTGGGACGCCGAGAATTATCTATTCCTCAGGACCTCCTAGCCCCTGGCAGTTGTCCATGCGGAAGTTGTCTGTTCCCATGGCCTTTCTGTGGACTTCCTGAGTCTCCACTCTGTGGAGGATCCTCCTTAAAGTGACTGGGTTTCCTATCTGTAACTCAGAGCGAGAGGTTTTCTGGAGCAGGCAAGGCCGGTGGGCAGCACTGGCAAGCCAGGCAGGCCCATGTCTAATCACACAGGAGTTGACGGGATACTCTAAGGCCTGGACATTTACATACAGATCAGCCCCAACAGAGACACCTCAAGAGAGGGCGGCTGGAAACCTGAACAAAAGGAGCTGCTAACTTCCGGGAGGCCATGGTGACCGTAGGACTGGACATAGTAGGGCCTCCAACACGTGTGTCAGGGTTGCTGACTTCGCGTGCTCAATGATATATCTGAGGAAGTCATTTTCTGTGTGGAACAGATTCACCCGTCACCAGGCGAACTCTAGGACCCCAACTCCGAGTGAATACCTGTAGTACGCAGCATTCCTACAAGGTGGTCCCTGCGTGCCTCTTCCACAGCTTCTCAGTCCCTCCGCAGAAGAACCCTACACTGCCCCCTGCCTCATTTGTCAGCTCTACAGGAGCCTGGGCACAGAAGGTGAGGTTCACAGAGTCTCATGGACACCCCACCCCGTGAGAGACGCACAGCCGCTGGTCACCCTGTAAGGCAGGGAATGAGTCCCAAATAGGTGCCAGGGACTGGCCTGCTCCATGGCTCTGGTGGTCTAGTCTGGCTCTGGGAGAGGGCTCCCTGCCTGGAACGCACATGCAGAAAGATGGCGCCTGGAATTTTTTCCTCGGGGAGGTGGGGAGAAAGAAAATTTGTTTTTAAAGGGGAAAGATTGATGTTCGCTTTGCTTTCCCACACTTGGTTTGGAGCCAACGAGGTGGTTTGAGAAAGAAATTCTCCTGTCCGCTATTAAGTGTAACCAAACACGGGCTCCATGTACGAAATCACACGGGGCCTCAGACATGAAGTTCAGGAATCTTCTCTCCCCACTGCAGGCGAGACATACACTCTTCATCTGTGCCAGATGGCTGGGCAGGGGCTGGGGGTGGTGGGGCTGAAAGGTGTCTGGAGAAGAAGGTGGAGTAGATAGCCTGTAGCCAGGAGCTGCTCACAACTGACCAGCCAGGCCAAGGTCCCCAAAGTTGCCCAGGATGATGGGTCTGTCAGCCTTGGCTCAGGGGACACTTAGGCTCCAAACTTCTTGGTGCATTCTGCAGGACAGAGATGGGGGTGCTTGTGACCTTCACAGAGTCCCCTTGTGTCTGGGGCCAAATGCCCCACTGTGTCTCGAGTCCAGGTGAACTCCCCAGCAGTGGATTCCTGCAGGGCAGCCCACTGCCTGCTACTGGTAGCATTCTGCCTCCAACAGAGGAGAGGATTAGGACCAGCTTTGCCCCCAAATGGAGCCCAGGTCTGGTCCCAAACTCTGTGGATCTGTTTTCTCCTGGCTGGGAAGAGTAGCAGGTGGGCAGAGATAGCACAAGATGGTGTCTGCTGAATGCTGGCCTTGCCTCCAGGGCTGTCTGGCCCCATCCCTCTCTCCCTTCTGAAAGCACACCTGTGCACACAAATGCACAAAGGCCAGAGCCTCCCAAGCCTAGTCTTTATAGATACTCCACCTTGCTTGCCGCTAGTAAAAATGAACAAATGTTTGGGGTTCACCACCTCCTTGAACCTCACTCTCCCTTCTCAAGTGTCTACATACTCCCTAGAGCTGCTCAGACAGAGAGGTCACTTCCTTGGTGCTCCCAACTGGAGGGAGGGTTGGGTGGCAGGGGGCCACTTTTGGGAACCTAGAGATTCGGTGGGGGACATAAAACAAATCCAGAAACTGTTTCCTCTTTAGATACTTGTTAGAGTTGATAACCAAGTGTTCCTCCACCTGTCTGCCCAGCTGCACAGGGCCAATGATGATCATAAGACATCAAGGGGCTCGGTTCCCTGAGCAGGCCTTCCATATGACATGATGAGACACATCTGCCTAGATGTTCCCCATGGTGCTTCCCAGCTTTGATGGCTGCTGAAGGAAGGCAGAGCCGAGATGAGATTCTTCTGTTGCAACTTTGCTTCCATCTCGCTCAGAGACGGCACTCATCTTCTGAAAGGCCAGGATGTTGTGCTTGCTCTAGAATGGCCAGAGCATGCAGGTCTACTGCTACCCACAGGCTCAGCCAATAATTCATTTGCCCTTAAAACTACCGGAGATTCTCAATGGGTAGCTTTCTGCCAACTGTACAGATTCCCCATTGTATGGCTAGACTTGACAGTGGCTTTCCTATAGGGTAGTGTGTCAAATGCACCCAGCATGGCAAACAAATCCACTGATGAAATAAAAGATGCCTGTAAAATATATATTCAGATCAAGAACATGTGCTATTTAGTGTCCAATCTCTTGACTTCTCTGTGCCACACTGGAGGAAGTGGAATTGCCTTGGGCCACATATAGAATAAATGTGTGCCCAGGCCATTGTGAGGCATAGATCATACTGAAATGTTCTGTGTTGACCTGAGATCAAAGTCTAGCCAGTATGCTGCTCCTTATCTAGTGACCCTACACCCAGAGTAGAATGAGTACTCACTGGAACAAGACAGGTCCTCTAGCCACTCCTGCAATGGCCCCTCTGCTCTACCATCAAAGGCCATGATTTCCCACCACCAAATTAGAGTTAAATTATCCATACTTCAGGGGCTCTGTAGCTGGACTCCTGACTGGCTAGGGATGCTCTGGAATGCCTCTGTCACTGGAGGCTTCTCTTTTGGTTGCTTTAATAGAAGCATCCAGATGTCACCCTAGATGGCCCTGGGTGGCCAGGGATTCCAATTATCACAAGTTAGGTTTTTGACTGGGATCTCCCCATGGTTACTATTTTTGTTACCTTACCAATGAACTGACTCTCTCGGTTCTGTGATGCCTGAACTCTGAAGGATCAGGAGTTCATTCATCCTTGGCTATGTAGTAAGTTTGAGGCCAGCCTGAGCTACATACGACCCTATCAAAAAAAAATTGAAGTTGCCTGATAAAACTGATAAAAGGATAGTAGTTAGCAGAGACCTCTAGGCCTGCAAGTCACTGGTCCTGGTTACGTGTCTGACACTCTCTCCTGTGATTCTCCTTAAACACATAGGTTGGTTGTTTTGTTGTTTCATTTTGTTTTGTGGGGGAAGGGTACGCCATCCTCCTGAATGGTGGCTCAGGACTTTTGCTAAGAGCAGGTCCCTATGAGCATACAATAGGAGCATGTGCAGCCCTGGGCTCCCAGACTTTCCATCTCAGGAACTGGGGCTCTCAGAGCATTTCAGTGTGCAGAAGAGGCCTACTGTGTACAGAGTCCAGCATGAGCCAGGGCCAGACAGGCAGGGCTGTGACAATAGTCCAGGTGTAAGGTAATGAGAACAGGGTGTGGCGGTAGCAGGAAGGGAGGAGGGGGCTTCAGCCAAACTAGGAAGGCTGCCAGCATGGATGTCAGGCCAGCTGCCTCCTCCTAGCACCCCAGCTCAGAGCTGCTTTTCCTTGCAGGGGGACCCAGTGTCCCTGCTCTCCTGATACTTCTGCCCTACCAGGACATGCAAGTGTCCATTAACAGGAGTCTATGGTAGGCCTTAAGCAGACTGACAAAGGCCTGAAGTACCCCAGAGCAGTCCAAACCCCACCTGTCTTAAAGTCCACTCAAGCCCTGAGTCTGACTGAAGGTTAGAAGCGGCTGGGGGAGAGAGTGGTGTACATCAGCCCCAGCTCTCTCACTACCCCTTTGAAGCCCTATGGAGGGACACAGATGACAACTGGCAATGCTCAGAGTCAGACTGGGGCAGAGCCTCACAGGGAACTCCTGGGGACCTGGCCCTGAAGCTGTTCAGAACCATAGTAGCCCATTCCAAGAGTCCATTGAAAAACATGAATTCCCAGAATTCCCAGCATCCCTTCCCCACCCAGTACTCCTTCAGGGTGCTTTATTGGCCTTGGGGAAGGGAGAGTATGGGCCACCTGGGAGGAGCCCACTAAGGATAAGGGCCAAGGTGGAAGGCCTAAAGTGGTCCTGAGAGGAGGAAGAAAGAAGCTGGGCCCCACGCACACAACCTCATGCAGTCCTACTGTCAACTCTCTGCACCTTGTCACTCTCACAGGCTCTGCAGTAGCACAGGATCCCATGGCGTTTCTCGCCTATCCTGAGTTAGCCTACACTGTGATGGAATCTTTACACTGCGGTAATTACTGGACAGACAAATGGAGGCATTTTCCCCTAAAAGCCCCTTGTTTTAGCTTCCCCATTCTGTGGCATGGCTAAGACCAGGTCTTTCTACAAAAGACAGTCATTAGCACTGTTTCCCAAGGATCTTGCAAAGAGGAAAGTATTCTGTCTATTTAAACAAGGGCAAATCTGACATAGGAGAGGTCTTTTCCGTGTCATGGATGCATGGGGACACAGAACACTCCATAAAAGTCCTTCACGAGGCTTACTGCCTCAGGCGTGTCCCTTCTACTTGTCTCTCTCACGGTGAAGGGCCGGCGCCTGCTGGCTTGGTTGGGTGGGATTAGCCCACAGTACATTCCATCTGGCATTCTCCAAACAGAAGAATCTTAATAGGAAATTAGCCTTAAAAGGTGATGGGGGTCCTCTCAGGGCCACCTTCTACAAGAAGCAGCATGTCACAGAGGAGGAAAACAGGAGTTAATCCCCATAGCCTTCCTGAGAGCTTTGCCGAAGGGACCGTCACAGCTCATGATCCAGCCTGGGCCTCCCACCTCCCAGGCCGTCCATGGCCTTGAGGCCTGACACTGTATGCTGGTGGCAGTG
>LOEQ01001446.1:81204-94386 GCA_001685075.1 Bramus lutescens
AGGGCCTCTGACAGCCCAACCCAAGGGGATCAGTGAGAAAGGGGTATAGGCTAGATAGAACTCCAGGCTTTCTCGGGTTCTACAGGGCTAGAGAGCCAGCTGGGGAAACTGAGCCTCTGGGTTCAAGAGAACACCAGAAAATGAAAGGGCAAGGACCACAGTGCATCTCACTTTCCCTCAGGAGGCTGACACCATCTCAAACCCGGCTCTGTGTGGAAGAAACATGTGTGTCCACTGTGATGAAGACCTGAGGGACGACTTTACATAAAGGGTTCTTTCTTGCCCAGCCCCCATTGGCCCTACAAAGAGAAGAATGTAGAGGGGGTGCACCTGAGTCCAGCACTCTGTCCCTGGGTGGGCCAGATGCTGCATAGTCCAAGGCAGGTTCCCCTCCTCCTTGAGCTCGCCTGGCCAAGGAGTACTGCTGCAGATGTCATTATTACCAGGACCCATTTACAGGGTGCACTTTGTACACGCATGGGTTTTACAATCCCTTTTATTAGCCATAAAAAGGACAAGAGGAGAGACGGCAGCATGTTGGGGCTGGAGCTCAGCTGCTGCCCTGGCTGAAGAAAAAGGCCTAGGGCTGTGTGATAGCCTTCAAAAAGAACCCCAGCCAGATTTGCTCCTGAGATCTAGGGTCAGGGGATGGATGGACTTCAAGTCAGGGCACGGTCCCTTGGACCCTTGTATATATTGGGTAGAGGGCAACCAGGGGCTCCAGAGAGCTCCACACTCAGGGCTTTGTGGAACAGGGTAAGGGTAATGTGGAGAGTGGGAATTCATGAGTCTCTGTACTGTTGTCTCAGTGGTATCCCTACTTCTGAGCTCTCTTTAAAGCACATGGTATGGTTTAGGTTGTGCAGACCTGCCATCTCTTGGATGCCAGTTTCATGTGTCACTATATCACCTTCTTTATCCCTCCATGAATCCTAGGATTTTCCATGACCTCTAACTATACCCCAAATCACAAATGGCCTCCAAGTTCATCTCTTCAATGCTGTTTCCAGTTTTCCGGAGTCCCAGGTAGCTGATTCAAGACATCAGAGCTATAGAAGGTACCCACCCAAGCCCTGGGTTGAGAAACAAGCATTTAAGATAGACTGAAAGCAAGACAAAACACTGGGAAGTTCAGCCCCCACTTCCGTGTCTGTAGCAGGGGACCTGTGTCTGTAGCCCTGATCTCTCCTGACCCATGCTCAGCTACTCCACACCTTAGCTTTCCCCATGAACCTGGACATTTTAACTGCCTAGAACCCCAGGTTTGATGTGCTCAGGATGTCTTCTGGGGTGCAAGAAGGTAGTTATCTAGGTGAGGCCTTGATATCCCAGGGAGCCCAGTTAGCCTGTTTCTGAGCTCTATGACCAAGGCCATCCCTGGAAATTAGTACGGTTGGCAAGCAGGTGATGATGCCGCCACCCCCTCCCCACTCTCACTGCCCTTCCATCAGGAGAAGAAACATTCCCGATGCTGAAGAGAAAGAGGCTCTGCAAGGGCCAAGAGGCTGTTCCTGTCTGGTGAGGTTCCCTCTCTCACTGCCTCCCTTCCTTTCTCAACACAGGAGTAGGAGGGCACATGGGAGAAGCCAAACCCCACATAGTTTCTGGGTAGAGAGCTGGTGGGCACTTTCAGGAGGCTACATTATAATCTAGGTCTCTCAGAATAGCCAGTACCAGAGCTCTGAGGAGGCTGGGGCTATTGGGTTCATTGAAGAATTGATATGGAGTCCTCAAAGTGCTGGTCTGGGCCAAGTATCTCCTATCCCTGCCTATAAACCTGGAGCTAACCCAGGTCTCTGGGCAGCCTCTCAGGACTTTTACAGCCCCCTTTCTCAACTTGTCTCTTGACAGTTGTAAGGTCGGATCAGCAAGTGGGTTCTGGACCCACCCAGGTCCAAAACCTAGGCATTATGTTGCCAGCACACCAGGGTCAGTATTAGAGGTTTGGTGGCTACTGGAGGCTCTTTTCAGTCTTCCTGGAATGGGGCCGCCCCCTCCCACAATAGGTGCTTTCCCGAGGCTAGGGGTTGCCCCTCCCATAACAGGAATTTTCCCTAAGGTAGGGGCTGTCTCCTCCCACCACCACCCATCAGACAGGGCCTCCTTCAGAGAAGAAAGACCTGAGTCTTTGGGGTCTGTCCAGAGGCGCTCTGCAGGCTGTGTTCCCCCTCCTGGGCCAGAGATTCCTGGAGGCCCAGGCATGGCCTCCCCCACCACCATGGAAAGCTGGCCCTAATCAATAAGGCCACATGTTAAATAAATCACTCAGAGGCTTAGTGCTTGTTCCTTCAGCGGCTGTAATAATAGTATTAACAACAATGTCCCTCAGAAGCCTGGCAGAGGCTCCATTTGTGGGTAGAGATGGGGCGGGGGGGTAGCAGGGGGCTATCTGGGGTCCAGGGCTAGTGCCCTGCCTCCAGCCTCTGCCTACCTGCTGGGCCCACAGCAGCCCATAGCTACAGTCCAACCCTGAGGCTCTTTCTGTTCAGGGCAGTCTGCAAAGCTCAGATCAAAGCCCACTGAGAAAGGACTGAAACTCAGTGTGACCTGGCCCCACCCCAGGATACACCCTAGGACGTAGACAATCCTGTTCCATGTGATTTCAGGCCACTCCTGAATAGGACTACAGGAAAATGGGGGGGGGGACGACTGAGAGACCCCAGTCTGAGAAGGAAACGGCAAAGTCAACAAGGAGAACAGATTAGGGATAGGTACAAATTTACCCCTTGCTTCTCAAGGACTTCTTCGTTAATTTCACCCCTAAACTATCTCCAAAAAGTCAGGAGAGATCTGTGGCTACCCAACCTCACAGGGAAGTAGTCTGGGCCTGTGGGCTTGGCACTCCGTGCCCCTATCTCTCCAGAGGGGACTGGCTAGGGGAATCTGGGGAGCAACCACTATCTCCATATCCCTTTGTAATGTGCCTAGTGAGTAAGCAATACCCCATGATGTGAGGGCTGCAAGCTGCTAAGGGAACGGAGGGGCTTATCTCTTCTGAAGACCTGTTCTGTGAAAAATGTGTCTCAGCAAGCATGACTAGACCTAACTCAGAGCTCATGAGGTGCCCAAGTGGCAGCAGAGTCGGCAGGAGGCCCAAGCCCAAGCCTACAGAGGCAAAGGGTGGTGGTTTGTTTCACCACACAAACTAGCTCTCTACCATCCAGAGGTTCCAGTCCTGGCTGGAGCATGCAGAGAGACAAATGGGACCCTCTCTAGGTCATGCAGGGTATTCAATGAGGGAGAGGTGCAACCACTGTGAGGCCGGAGAACCTGCTTGCTCTCCCTAAGTCGGGGAGCATACAAGGCCCACAGATGACCAAGGACCAACGAGGAAGCCCTGACTTTGGAGAAAGACATGAAGGACAGAAGGGAACCTGGCACCACATCTGTGTACCTTTGCCTAGCTCAGAGCTAGTGCCAACACTGTCTGACGAGGACTGATGAGAGGGTCCTTAACTTCACTGTGGTTTCCTAGAGGCTTAGTCAAGAGGGTCTCACTCTCCCAAGCCTGATCCCATGCCATGGTTTGGGGAAAGCTCAGTGAAGGTTGAGACATCAAAGACTATTGAGTTCAAAGGGCAAAGGTCATGGGTTTCAGTTACTCCGGTTTTACCTCAGCCCCTAAAAGGAAGGGTAGTGAGGGAGAAGAACAAAGGCCTTTGCACTAGGCTTTTTCCTCCACGCCTTGCACAGGGTTGGGAGCAGAAGAGGGACCCAGGGCAGCTTGCAGATAGCCAGGGCCTGCTCTTTTTCTTTTTTTTTCAAAAGCAATAGAAAACAAATACTTTGCTCCTTGCAAAATCTTCACATTCCCCCTAAAATAAAACTGAAGACTCAGCATCCAGTATAAAAGAAGAAGAGGAGAAGGAGGAGGAGGAGGAGGAGGANAAGAAGAAGAAGAAGAAGAAGAAGAAGAAGAAGAAGAAGAAGAAGGAAAGAAAGCTAGTAGGTTGTTTGCTTGTAGCCCCCAATGAGATGAAGAGCTGGGAGGGTTCTAGGGGGTTCTTTTCTTCTTTTTTACCCCTGAGGTCCTTGAGCCCAAGCAAATAATTTTCCTACCCCAGCCTTACCCCAGTGCCCACTCTGGGCCTAGGACAGCAACTACATGAAGGAGTCCAGGAAGAGGAAGAAGGAGGGGAGGGAGGGAGGCCACAAGGGGTGAAATTCAAACTGTTTGTTGGCCCAACCACCAACTTAAAACAATGAAGTCAGAGGAAGTCCCATAGGAAAGAGAAACAGGCTAGAGGCCAGGTGGTCAGGGGAGCAGCTCCAAGGGGCCAGGGTCACCCTCAGAGACCTAGCTCTCTGCAGAAAACCCAGTGAATAGCATGGAATCTTCTGGCTAGATTGAGTCAGTTCAATACTCGCTCTGAAGCAGGGCTCCAAGAGAACCAGAGAGACAGTCCCTTGAGGGTATTTCAGATAGGTCAGGTATTGGTTGGATTTGTCAAGGGGTTCCATGGCCTGAGGAGTCTCTGAGATACAACTGTCACCAAGGCTTGTTAGCGTAGAGGGCTGTGGCCCCTAAAGAAGCAATGGTTTCTCGTGACCTTCACATTGTTTCAAGTTACTTGCTTGGCAGGCATTCTCTAAAGGAACAGGGAAATGGAGGACCCACACCCAGCACAGCTTGCTCAGCACTGGAAGATGCGTCTGGGGAGGTGCTGAGCTAAGAGGCCTGACAGCTCTCCTGCCTGGAGACTCCAAGTTCACCAAACCAGGAGACTCCAGCAACTTAGTTCACAGCAATCCAAGTTAAGCCAGCACTCACATCCCAGGTTTACCCCAAGGCGTTTCTAAATCCAAAGCCCTTCTGCTCTGGTCCGAGGGTGGACCCTTCACATGGAGACTGACACCACAGAAAGGTACTTCTCCCAGGGCCTGCAGAGCAGAGCTAAACTAGTGCCCAGTTCTGAGGCAAAGGGAGCTGGACACCTGGGCCACTCCGCCTGGGGTCTAAGGCAGAGTGGGGTTTTGGACTCCTCACCCTATCTGTCCCCTTTTCTGTACTCCATCTTCTATGAGGCTGAAGGAATCCTTCCTGTCCTGGTGTTCCACGGAAGCCTGAGGCCTGCCTAGACACAAGCTCAAACCTGGCTTCTCCCAGGCCTTCATGCCCTAGCAAAGGTACCAATCTGTGTCCCACAATAGCCAAGGCAGGAATATGGTATTCAAGGACAGTCAGGACCACTGAGGAGAAAATTGTTGACTTGGCTGCAGGTCCCCATGGAAAAATCCCGAATCCAGGAGCAGAAGATTCAGGAATCAGGCCTAGAGACGGGCCCAGCGTTGGAGCATGGACAGGCCCTGAGAGTCTGAGGAATACTCTGGTCACTCAGAGGCAAGACGAGTGGGGGCTGAGGGCAAGAATGTATGAGGAGAGTCCTTGCTGGGAAGGATGGATGTGGTGCCAAGAAAGCAAAGGAGGCAAGAGATAGTGGGGAAACTGAGGCAGACCAAGAGTGTCATGGTTTTAATTGGCTCAGACTACCATACAAACCAATGCAGAGGAAGCAGTTTAAACAGCAGCTACTAGCTGAATCTTAGAAGCTTCTTAGAAGCCCACGTTTGAGGGGCTGCTGGCTTGGCTCTTCTGTGGCTGGTAAGATGGTATCTTCCCTCGGTCCTGATGTAGTTGCTCCCTACAAATCTGTGCCATGATCTCTCCTGGTAAGGGCACAGTTGTGTGAATCGGTGCCCACTCTAGACTCTAGAGACGTAATATTAACTTACTCTGCAGAGACAGCCATCACCAACTTCGGTCACACCCTAAAGAACTGAGGGCTCGAGTTTCACCTTATCAGTTTGAGGATGGAGGGAACGTAATTCATCTCAGGATTTTTTTTTTAACTCCAAGGAATACCACATTAAGAGGAGGCTAGGGCAGGACACTCACAGACAACTCAGGAAGCAACGAGCAGGGAAGGGCAACAAATGTGTGTCACAGGGACCACTGAGGAAGAAACCAGTCTGGAGCTGAGTAAGCTGGGCCATGGGAGGAGCAGGCAATGGAAGCTCCCTCCTCTCCAGGGCCCCAAGGGTGAGGCCCAGGGCGGGGAGTGTGGGGGGCCTTGGTGGGAAGACAGGCAGTCAGTCATCTCCTCAGCCAGGGGAAGGAGGGAGCTGAGTGTGGGCTGAGCACTTGGAAGCCACAGTGTGGGAAACAGCCTCGCCAGAGCAGGATGTGAGGGGGACCCAGGAGAGGGGTGGGAGGCCATCGAACTGGTTGCATGTGCATAGACATGGCCCCTCTGCCCGAATCCTGCTGGTCTCCTGGGGGGATCCAGACCCCTGACTCATAGTCATACCACCAGCCAGGTGGAGGCCCGCCCAGGAAGGGACTGGAGCCATCAGCTGCCTCCAAGGTCTGAGGGGCTCCCAGGCACCATGGGTTCTCTGCCTCCCCTCCCAGTCCCCACATGAGGCTCGGATGAGGGGAGTGAGTGAACACATAAGTTCCTTCCAACTAGCTCATCAGCAGAGCCCAGATGGAAAAATCCGCCTCCATGGAGCCTTTGAAATTGGAAATGATTTCTCTGGAAATATGTAGCGTGAGGGGTGAGATAAAGGACAGGCCTGCGTGTTCCCTAAGACAGACACTGTTGGCTCCACATGCCACGAAACCCCTTCCCAGGGCCCCTACTGTCACCTTTCTCCACTCTCTTCTTGTCCTCTATTCCTGATTGTCCCAATTCCTGGTGACACAGGAGGGTCTAGATCAGTCGGATTCATGATCCAAGGTTCGAGGCAGGAATGGGAACTGTGAGCTTGTGAGTTAGCTTGCTTTCCCCCATGTCAACAAGGCCATAAGGATGGTGGTCTCCCCTTAGGGTCCTCCCTCCCCAACCTTGCCCAGTCCTTGCCTGTTTACACCAACAGAAATTCCTCTGTAATGATTTAGACACCCCAGTGCACCCAAGCCATGTATCACACTTGTCTATGGCTTGTCCCTGTTTGTAAAGGAGCCTGATGCTCCTGTCTTCTTGAACCCCCCAAATCTCCTTTCCTTATTCCAAGATGAGACACCCCATGAGCATACTTCTCTGTAGTCATCACCAAAGAGTAGTAGTATGCAAAAAAAAAAAGTCCCAGGTTCCTGCCATCTTGTGGCTCTGCAGCTCTGGGATCCTATGACAATGTGCCCTTTCTTCTGGGGGCAGAGGGGAGAAAGGGGAAGATCCCCTGGAAACTTTTAGGGGCCAGAGCAGAAGTGACTGTGTTGCCACTTGTGAGTCAGGCACCATGCCTACAGTCAGGGAGACATATCCACAGAGTGGGTCCTTGCTAACACCTCATGTCCTTGCCTTCCACTTCTAAGCCTTTGTCTCTCTTCTGTCTCAAAGGCCCTTCTTTGAGATTCACAATAATGGCTTCCTAGGCTTTGCAGGTGGAGCTTCCCTGCTCGGGATGGTAAGTAACCATGGCTTATGGCAACAGGACCTGTAGCTGGGTCATACTGTGCTTGTGGGAAAGGAAGAGGTTGAGAGGAGAAAGTTTAGGCTCTGAAAGCTTTCAACCAGGTGGTTCAAGTGCAACCCAGACCCATGAAAAGGGAAGGGAAAGAGAGAGTCTACCCACAAGAGGGCACGTGGGCACAGGTGTAGCCAGCCCAAATAGATACCTGTGGACAATGGATGGTAACAGAGAGTAAAGACCAGATGAGCCCCTAAATATAGACTTCGGGAAGGGAAACAAGGGAAATGTCCTACTTCCTGATGAGTCCCCAGGCCGTGAAGGGAATGTGGGAAAGTGGAAGAGCCAGGGAACAGCAAGGGCCCCAGGGTGACAGTGGACCTTCCTCTGGCCTTCCTAATAGCAGCCCCCAGTGCACAGCCTCAGCCTTCAGGAATGTCCTATCAATGGCCAAAGCTGCCAAAGAGAATGGACAGGACCCAGGAGTGAAGCCCAGGCAGGTGGCTGGCGGCTCTGACACTTTCCTGGCCATAGTCTCCATCTCCCATGGACTCTGCTGAGGTTTGGGGGGCTTAAGCATCTGGGTGTAGGGGAGAGTTTCCAGGCCTTTTGGCCCATCTGCTCAGCTCTCACTTGGAGGGCTTGTGTTGTTGAGATGTCTGAAATATTTGTTTTCCAAAGGATTAACTTCCAGATGATTCCAGGAGGGCCAGGAACAATCCACAAGGCTGGAGGAAGGAGGCCTTTGTTCCCTCTTGAATGCAAACTAGGACAGCATCCTCCACCTAGATGAACCGGGTGACCTTATTTTTCTTGCTCTAAGCATCATCTGATTCACTCAGTCCATCACTAGTCCCTTTATTAAAAGCATTTTAAAGCTGGGGTATTCAAATCCCTTTGCCAGTACCCTTCTCTGCTAAGTAGTGAGTGAAGTGGTCCCCACTTCTCAAGAGGTCACTGTCACAAGACTGGACATGTCCTGGCCTCCCTTCACTGCCTGATCTGCCAACTTCTCCCCTCATGCACTAAGGCCTCTTCTCTTCCATTACTATCCTCACACAGATATGGGTCAGCATCCACTCTGTCCCTAGAAATCAAGGTGATAAGTTACTACCTGACCTTAAAAGCCTTCTTCACCTTCCTGGTCTCACCCACCTCATATGGTAGATCATGGGATAGTGGTGGTCCTATGATGTAAGGAACATGGATGATAGCCTGGCCCACCTGGTGAGGCCATGGCATGGGAAGTTCTTCTGTATATGTGTTGCTTTTATTGGTTAAAGAATAAAGCTGTTTCAGTCTACAAGAGTGAGAGAGGACCCCTGAAAACACATTGTTTATCTTTGAGGTCAGGGTCTGTGTACTTTTGCTCAGTCCCTGAATAAGAACTCAAGTTCTTGCAGATGGTGACATCACTGGGTCAAAGATGATGCTCATATGTCTTTTGCAGCCAGAGCAGAAACAATGAGCAGAGGGCCGATGCTGTGGAAATGGACTGTAATAGATGTGTAAGAACAAGGAAGAAACCAGAGGTCATAAGAAGCCAGAGGAAGGCTGCAGGTAGAGGCAGAAAGCATCCAGGGTTGCCAAAACAGTGGAGACACCATGTATAGGTGGCCTCAAAGTGGTAACCGCAAAACTCAGTCAGACTCAGCACATATCCAGGGGCCACAAAGGACAGTACCTCAGACATGCTCGGCTCCCTCTTCTCTCTCTATCCTCATCTTTCCAGAACTCTCGTTTGGAAATAGCTATGATGCTTTGTGTCTACCCACTCTGTTGTAGAAGACCCAGTATGCCTGCCAGGATTCATCCAGACATGCCCATAATGGCTGTAGAGCAGGGCACTGTGCTCAGGGGTCAAACCAGAAATGAGGGAGCCATGGTGCTTGGCTGTTTATGAGAGACTGCTGCTCAGGTTCTGAGATCAACCAGTCAAGAATGAGATGGGCAAAAAGCGGGAGAGGGTACAGGACATATGAACATCATAAGGATATGTAGGAACCCAAGTGGACAGTCAAATTATGTTTGCCCCTTGCAATTTTGGATTGCATTGAAATGTGCCCCCCAATTCAGGTCTGTTCTCACCTGAACATGTGTAACTCAATGATCCTTTCTGTTCCACACAGGATGACAGTGCCCTAGATCCGATAATGGTGTCTATCCTGCAGAGGAGAAAGGTTGGACACAGACACAGACACCCAGGGAAAGCTTCCACACACAGGAAAAGAAGCAGAGATCTAGGGAATCCTAGAATCTAAGGACACCTAGTGTCTCCAGAGCTTGGAATGGACATGAAGGATCCTCTCCAGAAGCCTTCTGAGAGAACACCTTGATCCTGCATTTGTAGACTCCAGAACTGTGCTAGAATAAATTCCTGCTTTTTCAGGCCCAGTTTGTGATAACTTGGGGAAAATCTTAAGATACTCACACATACTCCAAAACCAGGGTGAGGGGTTGCAAAGGCAAGCTAGCACCTTTCATGAGGAAGCTGCAGTACAACCAGCTCAGTACCCACACCAGCTTCAGGACAAACCTGAGATAATGCATAGGTTAGAGTAGCTAGGGGCTTGCACGGCAAGTATGGACTGCAGTAACATCTAGAAACCACCTTCGATGCACAATTAGCTGCTGCCCTCTGTCTTAGTCAGTGCTCTATTGCTATGAAGAGACACTGTGACCATGGCAACTCTTATAAAAGAAATATTTATTTGGGACTTGATTACCATCTCAGAGGTTTAGTCCATTTTCCTCATGGTGGGGAGCATGGCAGCACGCAGGCAGACATGGTAGCTGAGAGTTCTACATCTGGATCTGTAGTCAGCAGGAAGAGAGAACCACGGGGCCTGACTCGGGTCCTTAAAACCTCAAAGCCCACCCCCTAGTGACACACTTCCTCCAACAAAGTCACACCTCCTGGTTGTTTCAAATAGTGCCACTCCCTGGTGACTGAGCAATCAAATCTATAAACCTATGTGAAGCATTCTTATTTAAGCCACCACACTCTCCCACTGTCCAGGTTAATCTTAGCCAGGTTAGTTGACCAGTAGCTGTAAGAAACGGTAGGAACTGAGTGTTCTGGAAAGCAGAATCATTATCTAGCCATGATGAGGCACACCTATAATCCCAAAGCTTAGGAGGTGGAGGCAGGAAGATCAGAAATTCAAGGTCATCTTTGGTACATAGCTAGTTTGAGGTTAGCATGGGCTACAAGAGACCCAGTCTTCTCACACAAAAATCAGTTCTCCTGTACACTAAGATTTCAAGGCCAAAGTCAAGGTATCCATGTCTGTAGGGCTGCTTTCTCCTTAGGTTTCTTTGGCTTATACATGGCATCTTCAATCCACTCTGAGTGACACATTATATCTTGTTCCCGTCCTTACACAGGGATGTGCTTATGTCTTCATGCTGATAACACTGGGCCCACCATGTCCTATCCAGGTGACACCTCTATGCCATGTCCCATATAGATGACATCTCTGTACCCATGTCCCATCTAAGAGATACCTCTGTGTCTGTGTCTCACACAGGTGACACTTTGTGCCTGTGTCCCATCTAAGTGGTACCACTATGTCCATTTTCCTTCTAAAGACATCTATATACCCATGTCCTTTCCTCTGAGCCTGCATCCTATCCAAGTGACACTCTATGTCCATGTCCTATATAGATAATATTCTTGCATCTATGTTCTATCCAGATGACACCTCTGTGCCCACGACGCCTCCAAGTGCCACATTAGTGACCAGGTCCTATCTAGGTGACACTCCGGTGTCCCTATCATAGCTATGTGACACCTCTGTGCCCATGCCCTCTCTAGGTGACATCTGTGCCCATGTCCCATCTACGTGACACCTCTGTACCATTTTCCCATCTAGATCACCAGTGTTACACTCATGTAGCTATCCAAATGGCAGCACCATACACATGTTCTTGTCCAAGTGCCAACACTCTATCCAGATGTTACATGGTACCACCACGCTCACAGTGTCTGAGAGACACATTGTGGGGGTTAGTTCTTTATGGGGATAGTGTCCAGAAATGAACAATGTGAGCTGGCTCCCAACTAAGAAGGCTCATAATGTGAGATTAGGACCTAGGAGATGGCCACGTCCTTGGAAGAGACTGGGGCTTCCCAGGATGTCTCACATCTACTCTCTCTGTACTCAACCTCAGTAAAAAGGAATCTAACTCCTGTCTCGATGAAGCTGGGCTCTCTCCACCACCAGACCAAGTTCTATATCCAACATCAGGGCTCAGATTAGACTCCCATGGGGTATTGACTCTCATTAGAGTACCATGCTTCAGTTGGGTCTGTTTGCCCACCAGCTGCTAGTCATCACCTAGTCACTAAGCTAATCTCACACACTATTACTATGACCAGAGCAGGCCAGACTTGGCTCCACGAGTCCCCCAAATCTCCATTCCTCATGCAAGCCCCAGCAGTCTCCAAATTGACGAATTGACAAAGACACACTTAGCAGGTACCAGAAAGTAGAGCTCTGCTTCCATCCAATAGATATGCAAATGCAGCTTTAGGCGGTTAGCCCACCCAAGGGAGTCCTTCTGCTCTCCCTTAAAAGCCTCCTCACCTTAGTAGTTGGATGTGATGCAGTCAACACCAACGATCTTTGACAATTCCAGGAGGAACACAGCAGAGGAGTGCAGCCATGGTGCCACGAAGAATGTGTTCTGATGATCAGAGAACACCGGGTCTGCCCAGAGCCCGAGTAATGCCAAAAAGACAGCCACTACCTATGGCTCCTGTATGACCACAGAAAAGGTAAAGGTTGACAAGCAAGGAGAGATTCCATTCCTGTGTCCTCGGGCTGAGTGTGCAGGGCACTTAAGCCAAGGATCCCAAGGGGCACCCCACACACAAATACGGGCTTCCATCAGACAATGGGAATTCTGCAAGGAGACTTCCCTATTCTTGGGTGCCCGCTGAATCCGTTGCGAGATTTAGAGACTGAAGTTGCCGCGTGGTGGCAGCATGATCTCTTGCTCCAAACGTAAAGAACCCCGGCATTAGGATCCACAAGTAGCAATGTCATGGGTCACCCAGATCCCGTGCCTCAGTAGATCATGAAAGTAATTAGGAAGATAGGACTCACGTGGTTTTAGGCTGGCCCCCATGGTCTTGGACTCCCCAAATCAACAAGATCGGCTATCGGTGTGTGTAAAGACCAGGGTTGCCGCACGATGGCAGTGAAGTCTCATACTCATGCATCGCAGTCCCGAGGCGGACTGCGACTGAGATCCGGGTTCACTCATAGCAATATCTATGATCCCCCACCTCCCCTGGCCTGGGCTTCATGAGGCCAGAAGTTCACAAGAGTCCTTAATAGAACTTTCTTGTGAGCCATACCAGGCATCTTACCTATAGGGCTCTGAGGCCGTCGGTGTTGTGGTATGGAAATCAAGGCATTTCTACTATGTGTGGTGATCATGGAATGTGCTGCAGGTATCATAGCGCCAACCTCACTCAGTACTGTCTTCATGGTACAGACATCTAACATCTGTGGTCAAGGAACCGCTTAAACAGAACACTTTACTTTGGCCCTGTTCGCCCCAGACTCTTTAGGCAATAACAAAGCCAGTCAATCTGGGCTTTGAGATGCTAATTAGGGAGTTCAGATGTTAAGCAGCCAAGAGCACAGCTGCAAATTGTTTGGCAATCTGAGGATTCTCCTAACAAGTCTCAACCTTACCTAGGGAGCTGCAGAACCCTGTTTCAATCTTGGGTGCAAGCTCGGCCCTAAATCAGCTGTA
>LOEQ01001446.1:98519-110690 GCA_001685075.1 Bramus lutescens
AGGTGTTGGACTCCAGGGGGATTTCAACAGCAAGGAGGCTGCAGTGGGTTCAGCCTGCAGACACACCATTCCCACGTGGCACTGCGGCCCAGGGACTGGCGCGGAAAGGGCCCACAGTGGACTTGGTGCACTATATGCCCTAACCGCTCAGCCCCTGGGTCTGGCATGGCAGACAGAACATTTCCAGGGGAGTCAAGGGCACAGGATGAAGCCAGACAAGGCGAGGCAGGCAGGGGAGAATGGGTGAGCTTTCTAGGGAGGGAGATTGGGGCATAGGCAGAGCGAGGCAAAGCTCCTGGGGTGGTGAGCCAGCGAGGCACTGGCCTCCAGAGTCCCTGGCCAAGGAGGGCCTTGCGGGCAGCGACGGAGCAGTGATCGGTGCCTCTGAGAGCTCGGACTGGAGACTAGGGTAAGTGTCCATCTCACCTGTGGTCACCAGTCTCCTCCTACCTGGGTACACTCTACTCATGTCTTCTTTTCTTCCCACAGCCAGGTCTCCAGCCAGAGGTGGGTGTGCCCGCCAGTCACCGAAGGCCAGGATGACAGGTGTGGTCAATCCTGACAGAAAGATATTACATGGTCCGGTGTGACGGAGAGGACAGAAGGACAGTCATCCAGCCTTCCTGGTGAGCATCCTCCCTGCCACAGGACCAGCACCCTCCCTCAATCATCTAGCTGCCCACCCACTCACACCCGATTCTGTCATTTGCAGAACACCATGGGCTGGCGCCGTGGGGCACTGCCACAGAAGCCGTCTGTTCTTTTACTTTTCCCAAAGAGCTAACGCATCTTTGCTGCTCTCTGGATCCTCCTCCCCCTACCTAGAACCCACAAGATGAAAGGTAAGGAATCTTTTGCCCCATGTGGGTGGGGCATGGCAGGTTGCCAAGCCCAGGGACATCATTCTTTCCCACCCACAGAAATGGTGCTACCCAGCTCATGTCTGGGCCTTTGAATCCGGGGACTCTAAGTCTGTCTAGTTCTCCAAGAATATGTTGCACTTAGAACCACTACACGACCTGCCTCAGGAATCGGCTCGAAGGTGAGCCAGGGCACCTTTCTGGAAGCTTGCCAAGTCCTCCCCACTCCTGGCCCCCACTCATTTCTCTGTTTTTCTCTATGCAGGTAAAGCTGAAGGAACAGATGGTGTTGACACCTTGAAATAGCAGATCTACAGCACCCACCCACCCCTAAAATTCCATCTTTATGGCCAACTCTGCCCTCGCCTGGGAGACCACCACCCACATCATCCTGGAACTGAGCCTCTACCCCAGGATGGATCCATCACCATCTCCCTCCTGTCTTCTTCATCCTTTCCTACAACCTTTTGCTTCTTTCCTTTTGTTTTTTCTTTGCTTGAGAGACTCAAAGCATCCGTGACTCTGTTTCCCCACCCACCCCTTTTGAATTCAATTTGCACTAAGTCGTTTGCACTGGTTGGAGTTCCGGAGACCGCCTTGTGTCTCTCCGTGTGAATGTGTACAGGGAATGTTCGGGCCCCTTTGGCCATGCTACCCCATTGCCTACCTGTCACCCACTTCTGTCTGGGGGCAACTGGGTGTGGCCGTGTGCTTGAGGCCTTGCCTTCCTCTTGCCTAGTCTGGAAGCAGTTCCATCATAAAAAGTGTTCGACAAGCCCTACTTCATCCTTTGTCCCTCCCCACCAGGGCCTCACCAGAGGTCTTGGGTCCATCAATAAATACAGTTACAGTCATTGGTCTCAGGGAATCATGATGTCTGCGACTCACTTTGGGGGGAATTGGGAGAAATGAGGGAGGGAAAGGGGATAAAAGGGAGGGAAGAGGAATGGGTAAAGCACCCAGAATGAAGATTATGAAATGGCCTCTAGAATGGAATGGGAAATAATGGATAGGAGGGGCTTATGAAAAAGTGGGACATTGGGATGGGGGGATATGAGGCATACAGGGAGGGGCTCGTGAGATGCCAAGAAGTTATGGTCTGGAAGGGGCCTGTGACTATGAAGGGGTCCCTGAGGAATGGGCAGAGGAGTAGAGTAGATATCACAAGTGGAGAGTGGCACAGTGCCATGTGAAGACAGAGGCAGGACTGTGGGGAGGCTCCCTAAAAAGAGGGGGGCTGGGAGGTGAAGGGCATCCTTCACAATGAGAGAGATACTGGACCCCAACCAGAAACCTCTGGGATTCCACACTGCTGCTCAGCCCTGCCTGGATAACTCCCAGAGTTCTCATACTAGCCCCAAATCCGGCGGCGTAATGTAGGTTGTAAAGTGAATCTGACTTGCAGTGGGGCTCATAAGCGGTAGACAGCCATACTTGAGGCTGGGGAGGCCACAGCCACATAAGGAGGCCCATGGTTTGCCCGCTGAGCTCTGTGCTGGAGCCCAGGTAGATGCATGCAGTGGTATCTTCCCTTGCTGTCTGCTGTGGGTAGGAGCTGAAGGGCCACAGCAGAGACGTAGGGGCATGCACAGGTCTGTGCGTAACTGCAGTATAGAACATGGGGTACAATGAATACCCAAGAACATTAGGAGGTCAGAGTGTAAGGCAGGTAGATGAAGGGCTGTTCTTGGGGTATTGCTTCCTAGGGTGCAAGCGTAGCATCCCATGGGGTTGTGACTAGTGTCCTCATAGACAGCAACGGGCTGATCTGACCCCTCTGTCTCTGAGCCTCCTACCAACCTTCTAGCTCCTAGACTCTTAGCTGTACAAATACTGGGAAGGGGCTTGAAGAGCAGCTCTTAGAAATGAGGCTGGGGTCCTTGGCCCTCATTCCCCTCCCCCAGTTCCACTGCTTACAACAGTCAAGAAAATCTCCTCCGGCTGACAAAGACCAGACAGGACTGACTGTTAGGAACACCCACCCTCTCCACCCCATACCCTCTCTAGGCAGTGGGCCAACTCCTCCCCACCCTCACCACACGCCTGGTCTCTCTTCTGCACCCTCCACAACCCTTTTTCTCATCATCATTTGGCCCTCGAATTTGCTGGGAGGGGACCTCTGTGGTCTCCCTATGCTAGGACAGGGTGGTTGGGACCCACTGGACATAATTACATGTGGGTGTTTCTCTGTTCATATCCATAGAGGATTTTAAAATCTTCCAGTCAGATGACGTCCATCTTCCTAAGAACCTCCCCCCGTGACTTGCCCCAGTGACAAAGTAGCCGTCTACTATGTGTCATGGATGGTGGTATCTACAGCCTTTAATATAAACATCTGACCATCATCCAATGCTGCAAAAACCCAGGCTCAGAACAAAAGCTACCTTACCAGAGATGTCGGCTGGAATAGCTGGACAGTGCGGCAGGTAGCCCAGGAGATGAACGTTGACCATTGGGGTAAGAGCACCCAAGAAGGCCCAAAGTCTGTCTAGAGACACAGAAAAAGAGTCACAGAGTGGAAAGGGGGTTCAGAAATGACATGAGCTGCCTCCTCTAGGCCATGCTTTCCTGGTCACCTGGAAAGTCTAGCATGCTAAAACTGAGTTGTACCCAGACTTTGAGGTGTGGGGTGCTGGAATCACACGTTGCCATTCTGGAGTTCTACCCAGAAGATGTTAAGACAAATTTGGGGAAATGGGGGTGCCAGTACGGCAAGGGACGAATTGTCCACAGTGGACGCCTCCATGCACCAGTCTTGTCAGTGCAGCAGATGGTGAGGATGTCGTGGGCCAGGGTCTGTCGTGGGTTTAGCCACACCTCCTTTATTTAATGAAGAAGGTTCTGAAGCTGGTATCTGGAGCCAGGAGCTCCCCTGAAGAGAATTGGTTGGAATGGGCATGTATGGGGGCAGGACCTCAAGGTACAGGCCCCCAAATCACCATAGCTCTGCAAACAGGTGTGCCTGTGAGTCTTGGGCTTCAAGAGCCTCGCCCAGAGGTGGGGGCTGGGAAAACAGAGGTGGCCCAGCCCCCCACGCCCCCAGCCAGCACAGCCCCTCCATCAGCCCACGGTTTGGAATGTGTTTACCTTTAGCCCAACCCGATTTCCTGCTTTTTAGAAAAGGGGCTTAGAGAGGGCTGCTAGACAGGCTCCAAGCCTGCCACCCAAAGGCACTTTNGTGCTGAGAAGCTAACAGGGGTTTGAATTTCATCCCCAAACCCCAGCCAGGGTGGGTAGTGGGGAGGGTGGGGAGGGGCTGGCTGCTCTGCGCAGCACAGCCTGGGAGGAGATGTTTCAAATCTTCATGGGGCCCAGAGTCCCCAGCACAACCCCCACCCTGCAGGCACAGAACTACAGGGGTCCTCACACACCCAACCCCCCTCCCCAGCTATGTTTCAGTGACAAGTTTAGGTTGGACAGAGACTGGAGTAGCTCATTAGAGAGTCCTTATCAGGTAGTGTGGCCACAGTTTGTCTCAGGGTTTGTCCCTGGAGTCCTACGTGCTGTGGATTAGTGTGTCTGTGTGTCTGAGGGCCACGTGGCCTCACCTATACCCTGGTCTGTGTGCTGACCAGTTGGCCAGGGGTTGGTGCTGAGGCTGAATCTCAGGCTGAGGTTCCGTCCTTTTTCAGGATTCTTTGTGGGGGTGCGTGTGGTCAAGGCCCCGTGTGTGGAAACAGTGTCTCTAGGAAAGTACACCCTTGAGTCTGACTGTATTGGGCGTCTGTGGTTTCATGTCTCAGGTTGAACTGAATAACCCAAGAGCACGTTTCAGGCAGGAATCTTGGCCATGGGGGAGGGACAGCAGTCAGAATATTTGCTATCCCACTGAGTAGAGAACATTCCAATACTGTGCAGGGAAGGAGGACTCTTAGGCCCCAGGGGGGAGGGTGGGGGGAGCTGAAGGTCTGACTGCAGTACACCCTGTAGAATCTCAAACATGGTGTGGGACTGCAAGGGCTGGCCTCCCCCTAGCCAAACTGCACAAGGAGGGTCTCCTTTCCAGAGAAGCCACAAGGATGGGAGTCCAGTCCAGTCAAGAGATTTATGTTGCCCTCTCCAGCCCTGCAGACCAGCACCTAACGAGAACCAGAAACTGGGCTCGAAGTCTGTCTGTCCTCTTTCCGCCTGATCCTAGCTGTTCACAGAAGACTTATCATTTGCGTGTGCATGCGTAAGTGTGCGTGCTGCGTAAGCGTGTGCGTGTGTAAGTGTGCGCCCGTGCGCGCGCGCGTGCGTGCGTGTGTGTGTGTGTGTGTGTGTGTGATGAGGAACTAGGGCCTTCTCTAAGATTGTATGAATCTCCAGAAAGGGGAACAGAAGGTTCTGGAAGGAGTTGTGGTCAGTTCTGGCCTCCCCTCAGGCTGTTGTAGCCAGGCTGGCTCAGGAAGACTACCCACCCACTTTCTTTTCCTTTCCTTCCCTCCCCTCTCCTCTCCTCTCCTTTCTCCTCCTCCCCCCTCTCCTGGTGACATTGTTGGCCCCTTTCCAGGGCTGAGGGGAGCCGGCGGGGGCCCTTCCTGGAAGCCCACCTGCAAAGGCTTGCTGGGAAGGGGCCTGCTCTCCCTCAGGCTCCCACCCGCCCGCAGCCGTTTCCTGGAAGCAGTCACTGTGGGTATTCTGTTCCTTGTCAGCGCGAGCCTGCAAATAAAGCAGACACTGTGCTCCTTGTCCTTAGGGAGCCCAGCTCCATCACCCCACACCTGGCAAGACAGCAGGCGGGCAGTCGGGCCACGGGGAGCAGTGTGAGGCGGGGGCTGGACCCATAAACAAGTACAGGCGCCAAGTACAGGAGGCTCCTGCCCCCACCCTCCGTGCAACACCTCTGAGATGAGTACATGCCAAACCCCCCAAACAGCTATAGGTGCAAGAGGGAGGTCCCCAAGGATGGGACACCACGTGGACACCAGGGAGAGGTTGGTAGCAGGTCCATGGAGAGGTCCTGGGCTTCTGGTTTTGCAGATATCTTCTGCCTGAACGGGAGATCCCAAGGATCTGGGGTCACATGAGAGAGGCATCACAGTGAGGAAGAGAAGGGGCTTGGTAAAACCCATCGCCTTGAGCCAGGGAAAAAGGTAGTAGAGAGCTATGGAGAGTCAGAGTGAGGGCCTTGTGGGCACTGATCCTGGGAGAAAGGGTTAGATGAGAAAGCCTAGACTCCTGTCTTTCTAGGGAGAGAAATGAAAAGAAGGACTGAGAGATCTGAGAACAGGGGAACCTCTGAGCACATACAGAGTTCTGGACAAGAGTGTAGAACCAGCACTGGGGACGTGCATCAGGCCAGACCGCCAGGCGCCAGGCCCAGGCCAGGGGGTAGATGGAAGAAGATGACTCCCAGGGCTGATCATGGGGTACAGTGCTCACTAGGTAGGGTCACAAACGACAAGAAAGTGGCTGGTAGGGTTCTGGTGTCAGACTCTGGGGTCCATGCATCTGAGAAAGAACAGGCTCAGAATATAAGTTCCCACTGTGCACTGTGTCCCGACCTCACATGGGCGGAGGGCTTGGGGTAATGCTTCCAGGGATGGGGCCTGGGGGAACAGTGGGGCCCCGTGAAAGGCTGGGAAAGACTGGTTTATTCAGGTGGCATTCAGGTTGTGCGCGTGCGTGGTGGAGCCCATGGGACTAAGGGAGGTGTACACAGAGCCCTGAACAGGCTCCCCATTGGCTGCTGGTGACTTCACTCCTGTGTCAACACCACCATGTCTGCAGCTTCCCGGTTGGTCAGGGTTTATGAAGCGGGACGCGACCCTGCCTGGGCCCCCACCTCATTCGGTCCACACAGTGGCCCACTGTTAGGGTCTTGGGGGTGGAAGCTGCTCTGTAACATCCTGGTGCCTCCTACTCTTTCACCCACCTCTGAGCTCCTGGGACAGCTCTTTCCCTCTAGGCATCCCTGGCCAGAGGGTGTGCAGACCTTACCTCCCTCTGCCTCCGGAAAGCAGCTTGAGGCCCTGGGGCCATAGAGGCCTGCAGCCTGTGCCTATAGTTATGGAGTCAAAAGTACAGCACAGAGCAGAACCAGGTTGGATGAGAACTCTAGAGGGACTGCCTGTAGGGAGGGGCTCTCTCTTAGGCGCCAGCCTCACAGACTTGCCTTCTCTGACCCTAAGTTCTTGCAGGGTGGCCAATGGTCAGAGAATAGTCAGAAAAGCCATTGTGATGACCACCCCTGCCTACACGGCCTTGGGATTCCCCTTGAAGCAGGACACACTTTCTGGGCAGTTATAAGGGCACTTCTGATGACTTGAGCCCTGCTTTTTCTCTCCTAGAGGCTAACAGCTCACCCCATCCCAGCAACCAGGACAGAGGGGAGTTGAAGTTCTTGATTCCCAGAGAGCGCACTTGAATAATGGTGACCCAGAAGGAAGCCTCTCTTCCCCAGAGAAGCTATAATCCCCAAAGTGATAGCCAACCCTAGGAATAGGTGTATTTCTCACTGAACCAGTAGCCCAGGACAGCTGAGTGGAATCTCTTTGCCTTTGTAAACTATGCTAATCCCTGATACCACCACCATGGGAGCAGTCTGTTGGGGTTCTGATTTGCTGCGTTTTCCCAGGAGTCTTCTGGGACCTGTACAGAATGAGTCAGCCTGGGCAAAGAGCCCTGGTCTACCTAAAGCTAGGATACTTTCATAGGGAGTAGAGATACATGGGGTTCCCTGAAAAGCAACAGGGTCCTTAGACCTGAGCAACCCTGTTGGCTAAGGAGCAAGAGAAAAGAAAGAGAGAAGGCTCAGATGACCTCTGTCCTGCCTCCTCCAGAGTTCCATGTCCAGTGGCCTCCATCACCAGTGAGCCATACCCAGGAACACTTGAAGTTCACGCATTTAAATACGGTCAGAACTGAAGACAAAATGAAGGGGATCACTGAGGGTGAAAGGCAAGGAGGGAGACAGAGTTGGCATGGCAAACTGCAAGAGAGAGCCTTCTGGGGACACTAGTAAGGAACCTACCAACTGTCACTAAATTCCAACTCCCATTGGCTGTCTTTCAGTCCCAAAAGCCCTTCCCCATGAGCAGGCCTTGGATACAATTCCTGTCCCCTCACGTCCCTCCCTGCCCCCACCCCGCCGAGTGGTCTCTATTGGTGAGAGCTGTAACCTGGCTCTGCCCTGACACGAACCCCTCCCCTCACCAGGCAGCACTGTCCCCTAGTAGAGGGTGAATGGCCTCCCTCTCCTTCAGGTCGTGGGGCAGAGTACATGTGTGCCAAAAGGGGCCCTGTGGTCCACGTGGCTGTTTGCAGTTCATGAGAAGCAGCTGAGATAGAAGGTTGTTTTCCCAGTGGGCATGGGGCCAGAGGGGGCTGAGGGGGCCGCGGGAGTCAAGGCCAGGCTGTAGGGCTTTGTGCAACCTTGGGCTCCCCCTCCTATGTGTTTGTACCTGCAGGAGGGGGTGCAGCTGCACAGCAGGCTCCACACAAGGCTAGAGGCTGTCGGTCCACTAGCTCCCTAGACTTTCCCTGGGTGCCTGGGAGTCCTAGGTATTATCCTTCCCCAATGTGAGGCTTCACCATCCGACTGCCTTAACTAAGACTGCATGTGGTCTGTGATTTGGGTGGGCATAGCCCTGTCTAAGGGGCTGCCAACCTATGATCAAGGCGGGGCAACAGGCGTCAGAGATATGAGGACCAAAACTTGGCTGATGTGGAGAGAGTGGAGATAATAAGATTAAGGGTTTATATTATTCTCAAATCAAGGTTAGATGTTCACAGAGAGGTACTGAGAACCAGTCTTCAGGAAATGGGACTTCAAAACTTCCACCCCCACCTGCCTAGGTGGGCCTTGGGGTAACCTCTTTGGGTGGCTAAAATGCCTTGGGACTGGCAGAAGACCACCGCCCCCTCATCTCTAGCCACCTGGTCTCACAAGGCATGGAAGGGTAGTCCTCCAAGAGAGTCCTCCAGATTTCTTGTCAATCTGGGACTACTCCCTTGGCCCAGCCCAGCTCATCCTAGTAAGGCTTCTAAGTGGGAACCAGGGTGGGCCCTAGAAATAGACTGGCAAGAAGGACCTTGGCCGCCAATCTCTTGAGTATGATCCCTGGGCCTGTTCCTTGGGGGAGTGGGCTTTAAGTCCCCTTGTGAAGCTAGGAACCCATGTGGCCTCTTCATATAGGACCTGTGAGTCCATAAACTCATGCCTTATCTATATCTGAGTCCCTCCCCTCCGTGGCCAATGCCTCCCTGGTGTCTTAAGAAGGGTGTATATTCACGTCTGCCTGATTCCTGCTTGAGATCTACGACAGCTTCCAAACCGTAATCTGGGTATAGCAGTGACTATCTCAGAAATGGGTTGCCTAGAATATTCAGCACTGGTGGCTAGTGTTACCAATGAGTAGATACTCCTCATGATGCAGTTTGAAGTCCCCACCTCCAGGGAGGACAGCTCATCCTTCTTCCACCTGAACTTTCAAAATGGCAGCTGAGTCTATGGGGTCCAGACTCCCATGGGCCTCAGTGTGTACAGTCAAGACTAGTGTTCACTGAGACGGGGATAAATGTAAGGATTCAGCCTCCCCTAAAGCCAGGGAAGGAAGCGAGACAGTGCTGGAAGAACACATTGTCCTTTAAGGGCAGAGTTCCCTTCCCATCCAGGAAACTTGCAGAAAATAGGGAAGAGGTAAACAGGGTGTCTGTAAACTCTGGGGAAAGTTCCAGAAAAGAAAGACTGTGTCAGAAAGGCCACATGCTTCACGCCAGCCCTTACCTTCAGATGATGAACCCTGACAGTCACCAGCCCATGCAGTATGAGCCATGTTTCCTGGTTTTATTTTTCTTTAGCTCCCCAAGCTCTCACCTTCCTCACTCCACTAGCACAGATGTGTTCTTATTTAGTTAGTTTGATTTTTGAGGCAGTCTCATGTAGCCCAGGATAGCCCTAGAACTCACTAAGTAACTGAAGATGCCTGTGAAATCTTATTCCTCCTGCCTCTATCTCCCACGTTTTGGGGTTACAGGCATGCACCTCCACATCCGGTTTACATGGCATTGAGGATTGAATCCAGGACTTGGTGCAATGCTAAGGAGACATTCCATCAACTGAGTTACATTCTGGTCCTATTTTTAAACTTGAAAACTGAGTATCCAGGCAAGATCAAGCAGCTCCCACAGTACAGCCATGACCTATTTAACAACTGTTGTCCATGTAGGTAGCCCATGCAGGGAAGTCCACTTGGTGTGGTTTGGCAGCTCTGTGCCTCTTGGCTTTGAGACTTCCATTCCAAACTGGGCATGTCCACCCACGAAAGACTTCCAGAAGGTTACCTGGGGTGCCATGGGTGAGAGGACCAGCCAGGAACACCAAGGAAGCTCTGTAGAGGAGAACTTAGGGTATGGCAGTCTTCTGAGTCGGGAAGAGGGTACTTTGGTTGTTGGATTCTCACCACTAGAACATAGAAATGAGGCAAATTGGCACACTGGACATTGACGGATAGATCTCTGACAAAAGGGACTTAGGTGGCAAGTTTGGCATACCAGCTTTGCTGTGTATCTTGGGCCCCTTCCCAGATCTATAGGCCCAACCACCCTCTAATATCACTAACATGCAGCTAACAGAGGTCCCTAAACTCCACGGGGCAGCCAAAAGATTGTTCCTGAGGATCAGCTATGGAGCATAGAGAAACAGGAAATTCCTAGAACGTAAAATGGTCCCACTGCAAAGGTCAGCAGAAATCCAGCCCCACGGTCCCTCCCTAGTCAGGCAGTGCAAGCAGGATTGAAAGGGGCAAAGTCCTAGCACACTGACTGCACAACTCAAACAGGACAAAGACCCGACCCCCTGGACAGGCAGTCGGGTCACGGTGCAAACTTAGGCAGGACAAGAGAGCCCCTCAGCGTTGTGAGTGCGGTCCTACACTGCTGTCTTTGCCACACTCCACAGCCTTTCTGGAGAGGTAGCCAGGAGCTTCTGAGACCAAGGAGCACATGCCAGGCCTACTACCCTCACAGTGAGGCAGCAGTATGGCACCCAGCCTCTGTGGAGAGGATCTCCACTTTCCCTAGAACATGAATCATTCCTGGGGGACCAGGGTCTCAAGGTGCTCTCTGTCAGCCAGCTCCTCCAGTTCCATCCCCACGGACCCAATTCCAGACCTTCCTTGTCAGCCCCAGGATGCAATGTCCCATTTCTACTTCTGGGGGCCCTTTGTGAATCAGGGTACAAGGGATATCTCCTTCATTCCTGTCCCTGTTGAACCCAGGGCTGGAACAGGCAGAGAAAGTGTCTGTTTGCCACACAGTGCTGGCAGTCAAGAAAGGCCCCAGAAAGGAAACACTGATTTCCCTGAGACACTGAAGCTGGGGAAGAGAAGGGGCATACAGAGAGATGAGAGCAATCCTAGACCAGCTTCCAGATATTTCTGATAGCTACCATCAAATCTCCTAGCCCTCAGGCTGCAGCAATACCCTCCCCAAGTATACCCCAGGCTCCTGCTCATAAAATTCCACAAGTACCTCTGGCACATTCTGAGGGCTAAACACTGGACAGGGCAAAAAGCGATGGTGCTGTGATATGGCTGTGGCCATTATGGATCAGACCCACAGAGGGTGGAAAGGATGGGCTGACTTTTGCTCAAGAGGAGACAGAATCACAGTGCCCTGAAAGAAGACTTAGATGGCTGGGAGGACCCACAATCAAGGTCTCACTATATCCAGAAAGTCTCTAAGAGTTCAGGCTGCAGAGTTAAAATGGAGGCTGTAAAGCCCTGTACACTCAAGAAGAGGAAGGGTGTCTACAGGTCTCAGAGCCTCAGGTATGCAAAGAAGACTGCTGTATCCAGGACTGGCCAGGGAGGGGGTGTGAGCTCCTTCATCTCCCCCAGAGACTCTACACAGTCCTTCTTTTGGAGGCAAGTCCCTCTGGACCTAGAGCTGTAGCTATGAATGACTTATGAGCAAAAGTCCACCTCCTGGACCCCCTGCCCAGGCAAAGCAGGCCTTTCTTCTGGTGACAAATGGGGCAGGAGGGGGATGCCCAGCTGCCAGAACCATCTGGTTGAGGAAGACACTAGCCCAGAGGGTGTGGTGTGGCCTGCTCAGGAAGGTCAGAGGCCATGCTGGCCGGAAGAGCCTCCAGCCACCTGGGCAATTGCAGTTCGGCTGGTCCCCACCCGCCCCTCTCCACAGGATCAGAGGAAATCACAGCAGTGCAGGCAAAGTGTTTATTTTCAAATGGCATTTCTAAGAAAAATGGCCTCCCCCAAACGCTTGGCCCTATGTCTGGAATGTGGGGAGACAAACAGCTGTCTCGACTCCCAGGCCCCGTGAAGACCCAGGTTGGGGGCAGGGGCTATGAGATATCTGCTGGGGA
>LOEQ01001446.1:114645-128975 GCA_001685075.1 Bramus lutescens
CTGCCCTTTGCCCCCCCCACTGCAGCCAGATCGAACCCCCACCCTGGCCCTTCCTGCCCGAGGCCCTGACATCCCGTCAAAGGTGTCCATCTTTGCTTTCCTTTCTCCACTCCATTTCATGAGAGAAAGCAGAAAATTTCCTCTGCGTGCCACAGTGGAACCCCCCAAGTAATGCAGCTGAAAGGTCTTCTTGAGCTGGGACCACTGGGCCCTCAGATCACTCACTGAACTACCCCCTCTCCCCATGGGCCTTTTCACTATGGTTTTGAATTCTAAATGAGATTCTACAGTGTCTCTGCCCTGCCTGGGATTTCCCTCAGGAAGAACTGGTGTCTCCCCACCCACCCAAGAGAGGATCTTTAACAGGGCCAAACATACTAGAGACATTGGGCCCACATGCTCAAGGGACACGTAGCCTTTACACACCACACATTTCCATATCTTGCCAAGATGTCCACTGCTGGCCTATCTAGAGCAGGATAGCTTCCTTTACTCAGGAAACCGGAAGCTAACACAGGTGAAAGCAGAGAGATCACGTCTCCTGGAAGAAGGTGAGGGACTACCAGAACACCTAGAGGCCCTGCTTCTCCCAGGCAGGGACAGAAAGAGGACTCTTGGTCTTGGTGAACTCATTCCTTCATAGTGCACTGTAGGCCTTTTGTTTTGTTGTGGTACGATATATAACCGACTAGGCCACGCAAGCACACAGCTTAGTGGTAGTAAGCATGTGCCCAGTGCTGGGCAGTATCAGGCTGCTTTAGCTTCTTTCCCTGGTTGCTCCAAGGCTTCTTAGTTTGTTCGCGCTTCTAAGTGCAGAGTGGATACAAAGGTGGTCCTGCAGTGGTGAAGGAGCTGGATGTCAGTTTACCTCCAGGCAGAGAGGCAGGGCAGAAGGGGCCCAGGCCCAGCAGAACCTAGGGCTATGTCCTGGAGATTGAACACAGAGGAGGCCCTGCAACCTGACCCAGGCCTGCCCTGGGTCCCACCTGCTGGCCAGGGTTCCTGCACAACCCTGACAGCTGAAGACTCACACCTTCCCAACTCTGGTTGTCATTAGCTGCTCCTGGCGGGAGGTGGAGGGGTGGAGGTTTGGCCCCGCAGCCAGCAAGGATCGAGACTCACGTGGGGCCACCTGGACCTCATTATTCTTAAGTGGTCCAGTCTGAGTTTGAGGAGAGAGAGAAAGCTGCCCCACCCCCACACTTCAGCCAGCACACTGGGGCCTTCTGCCGTGATGGAGTGCTGAACCCAGAAAGAAATCCATAGAGGGTTTGGCCCCAGAAGAAATAGACTGAAAGGCTTTGCTGGGCAGGGGCTGAGCAAGACAAAAGAAGTTTGGAGCTGATGTGGGACAGAAATAAGGCTCTGTTCCTTCCCTGTCACTTAAGGTTCCCCTGTCCTTCCCAAAGGTGACCTGGGATGTTTAAGAACAAGGCCACCATCATCACCCTGTTACTGACAGGTTAGGAAAGTGTGAACCCCTGTCCACAAGCAGAAGGATGCCTTCCAGGAGGTCTCTAACCAATGATGGAGCTCAAATGGTATTAGGGGGCCAGCAAAGGGGTGGTACAACATGGAACCCAAGACCCTAGTTCTTCTATCAATTCTCTGACTCAGGGTACATCCCCAAGATACCCCACCAGCAGGACAACCTCAGTCTACAAGAGAGAAACTTGCTTTCCCTGTAGGAAGGGTGAGCTTGGCTCTCAGACCAGTTCCCAGTCAAAGCTTCCACGTTGATCAAGCAGTGGCTATCAGGAGGACAGGAAAGAGTACATCTATCAGCATTCAGAATCTGGGCTAGAAAGTTAAGCAGAATCCTTGGATCTTGACTCAAGCCTGCTATTCTTTTGAGACTATCTTGGACATCCATATTAAGAGTCCCTGTATACCTCCATGTGTGCAGAATCTGGGACCAAGCTCTCTGTCCCCTCCTGTGCAGCCACAGGAATCTGCAGGGGGCTGCTAGAGGGAAAGCAAGGAAGAAAGCAATGGGTAGGGCAGGGTGGGGCAGGGCGGAGCTGGGCATCTGTGGGAGGCTGACCTGAGCAAGCGGATACTGGCGGACCGCTGGCATCCTCACCTTCATGTTTTGACCCACTGGGTGAATATACACTAAATGAAGCACAAATTAGCACAGCCAAGGGAGAGTCAATTGTGTCCCTTCTTCTTAATCCCTTTGGCTTAGGGTTTCCCCAGCCTGGACAGACTGTCCGAGGGGAAGGCTGCCCAAGGGCATTCGGGCATCCGTCCGGGGACATTCAAGCAGTGACCAATCCCAGGCCGCCCTGCTGTGTGCCCTGAACTGTGGGCCTTTTCCCAGCCAGCCACTGTGGTGGAGCAGCCACTGTGGGTCCCCAGGTCTTAGAGAAATGATCAAGGATGGGGCAGGGATGGGGATCAGCATGAAGCCATGTCATGACTAGAAGAACATGAAGGCCAAGCTGAAAACTTTTATCTCTCAGAACCAGCCCTCCTCTCTCAACTCACAGCACCAAAGCCGAAGACTACTACAGTCCACAGCCCAGCACAGCCACCATCACATCTTGGCTGACCAGCTCAAGACAGGTCAGTATCAAGATGTTCAGGATGGCTCTCTGGGAGCTGATGACAGTAAGCCCTCAATGAATCTTGGGGTCTGGCTCTAGCACTGGAGGGCCAGGTAGGGGCCCAATGGGGGTCTCTGAGGACTTGAGGACTTGCCTAGGGGCCAATCAAGGCTGAGCATCCTGTAGGAGACCATTGCCTCCTTGTGATGACCACACAGGAGGCAGTTACCAGCATCTAGCTCTGTCGGCTGTGGGTACCAGCAACCTCTCCTGCAGAGACGGTACCCTCCCCACCAGCCCCCAGTATATCTGGGTCTGAAGGATTTTGTCCTGGCCCTAGGGGTTCCTTCCATATCAGGATGCATCCCCAGCCCCATCTAATTCCATCTCTTCCCTTCCTCTTGACTTGCCTGGAGATACAGAACAGAGGGGCTGCTCCCAGCCCCCAGTCTCAGAAGGGTGCCCCTCTGAGCAGATAAGCCTGCCTGTACCCTGGACAAGTTAGCCACCCCCACTGTTCTGCTCTGAAGGCCAATTGGCCTTGGGATAAGCAGATCTCATCCGGAAAGAGCCTTGTGCCCGTCACCCTAATCCCCTGGCCCCTGGAGCCCAGCGGGCTGGGAGCTTTGACCTAAGCAAATAATTAGTCCAGAGACTGGAAGGCTCAAGGGGATCGAAGTCAGGAATCTGATCTTTGTTCCCTGCCTTTATCCTTCCTCCCCTTCCCCTTTTAGGTCTTCGGATAACCAACAGGCCCTTAACCAACAGGCTTTTTTTTTTTTTCTTTTTTGGTGCTTTCTTCACTCTTCAGCCCAATCCAGCAGAGTTGGGAAGAGATGGGTGAGCTGGCACCTCAGTCCGCATCAGAACCAATGTCCAGAGAGCAGAGAGAGCTATGGGATATGGGATCAGCCAGGGGGGAAGATGGGGTCTCATCACCTGAGGGAGTACTGGGACTACCTTGTATGCAAGGTACCTCCCAGATCATAGCAGGGAAGAGGGACCAGTCTAGGTTCCTAGATCCTCTTCATACCTCATCTTGATCAGGTCTCTTGAGATAAGGCCTCCTTCATCCAAATAGGAGTCTTCCATGTCTCAGTCAGTCATGGGCAGACCCAATCCCTAGAGCTTAGCCAGTTCTGGAGACAAACCTCCTGATGTCTACTACCTTGGGAACCCTTTTCCTTCTCCTCTCCCTAAGCTTCTTAGGTGGAATTTCTAGGAGAGGAAAGTGGGTCCCCGGAGCCCCCAGCTCGGGTCCATCTATCCCACCTTGCCCCAAACCAGCACACAGATTCCCTTCTATCACCCCCCTCCCGACAAGACACAGAAATACCTTTTCTTCCTGAACTTGTTAGCCTTGTGCATGGGCACTCTGGCTACTGACTGCTCAGTATTCTAGGTCCCAGGCCAGCTGAGGGTTCCTGCTACCTCTAGCCCTGAAGAACACATGGTCAGAAAAAAAAAAAAAGGAATATGGTGCCCATCTTGATCGTGGTTCTGACGGGGACAGAACACTTTCCCCTCTGGACAAATCTGGGAATTCTCTCCGTCTTGCTGATCTTTTCTTCCGTCCTTCATTCTATCAGAATGTCACCCTCCCCTAAAGCTACCACCACACTCAGCAGCCTACTTATTTCCATTAGTCTGTTTCTCCTTTCACTCTTCCCAAAACCCTCTTCTGAAGTGTTCACTTGGCTCCTGCAAAGCCCATCCACCTTCCCCAAGTACTCTCACCTGCTAGGCCAGCCCTGGCCCCATCAGTGCAACAGCCCCTCCTTCCCTTCTTCCTGGAATTTTCCCTTTCCTCTGGGTCCCTCCTTACATGATAGCAGGAGGGTCAGAAGGAAGATGATGGTCCAGGAGACTCTGGGTCAGGAATAATGGCTTGGAGCCTTTTTTGAGAGGATGGACTCAGAGGAAGGGAAACAGGGTGCTTTGCTATGTGAAAAGCTTATGAAAGGGCTTCATCCAGGGCCACAGGAGCTCAAGAGAGATCTTGCCTTGGAGCTGGGTAGGGCTAGTACGTGGGTTCCCTGGTGCTGGGCTCACTGTGAGCAGAGGGAGAACCATGCGCCACCCTGTGCTTATTACTGGGAACGGATAGGCATTGCTTCACCTTGAAGGCCACTGTGTTGTAGGGTCAGACAACTAACACTATTGCTCTTTCTACGCATGGCACAGAGTCCCACTGTACCCCAAAGACCTGAAATAGTACTGAACTTTGGGCTTGCAGCTGGCCATGAACATTCTTTAATGCAGCAAGGGAGATGGATTTGGGGTCCAGAATCAACCCAAACACCACACCAGACTATGAAGGTCTTACTTGAACAAGAGACTCCCATCCCAAGAGGTGCTGCAGCCAGGCTCCAGATCCCACTTCTGGGGTCGGGGCCACCATATCTAGGGTGCCCTTCTCCTTTGGCGTGCCTGCCCCTGCTGGAAGAGAGAGTAAACAAGCTGCTCCTGGATAGCCAGTGCTCCAGCCATCTTGCCCTTCACTGGCCTTCAGGAGGGTTGTGTGGGTAATAAGGTCAGGGAGAGGCAGAAGAGAAGGTGAAGGAGTCTCAAAGCACAGAGGGGAGGTCAAATGCTGCAAAGGTGAGGAGGAAGCACGGACAAACATGGCTGAGTCTGGAACACAGTGGCCTGGGCAGTTGCTGGCCTTGGCCAACTCTGCCTCTGAAGGAGCACTGTGCCTCACTGGCCAATCTATGACTGCTACACATGAGGTTTGTGCACAGTGCTGACCAGCTAAGCCCCATGGGCCAAGCCAGGCTCCAAGGGACAAGAAGGAGCTCAATGCTTACTTAGTGCCTGGCCTTGGGCACTGTTGAGCCGTCTCCCATTTCCAGGGCACCTGGGGACGGGCGAGGCCTGGATGCTCAGCAGGGCCACTGACTGTCACTGGAGGAGGAGGTTAAACATCTACCCTCCTCTCCCATACCTCCAGCCTGATCACTTAACTACTTTCTCACTTTAGCTTCCAAGGCCTTGAAGAACACATCTCTTAGGAACTGACAGGACAAATCCTCCACCTTACACTCCAGCCCCTACAATACCCTAGAATGCCCTTCAATCCTCAACTCACGGAAGAAAGCTGGATTTCAGGGCCAACTAGCTCCTTCTTGGAGAACAAGGGCAGAACTCAACTCAAGGTAATCCAACTCACCCCAGTCTGGAAGGGAAGAGGACTATGAGGTAGCTGAAGCACTGCGAGCTGGCAGGTAACAGGCAGACGGGAAAGCCATGCTTGTGCTCTTAGCTGCCTTCTCTGGCCATAGATATCATATCATCCTCTGGGGCTCAGAAGTACAGATGGACATTGCCTGGGAGTCATGGGTTAGGGGACAGCCAGATTAGGCATGGATGTGTTTTAGAGACTCAGAGAAAGGGAGTCACCCTGAGAGGAGGGAGACCAGAGGGAATCATAGTTCTGCTAATTTAGAGACATTTTTTCCCCAAGGCTGCACCTCTCTCCTGGTGGGGAGGGTGCTGCTGGTGGTGGGGGAGGAGCTTATACCTGATTTCAGTAATCCCCCAAGGAAATTATAATGTGGAACAGAAGGGGACCCTCCAGGTGCTCATCAAATTGCTGAAAACAACAGACAAGCTGAGCAAGGGACTGGGTGTCTTGAAGTGTTGTTCACTTGGCTGGGTGGGCAAATCCCTGTAGGCCTATGTAGGGGCTGCCAAGGGGTCCACGGGGGCTTTAAGGAGCTGGGAAGTTGTCAAGGTGCTGGCAGGAGGACTAGGGGCCTATGAACTAGGACAAAGGCAGCTGGCTACTCATCCAAAAGCCGTGGGGAAGAAGGTAAGAACAGATGTGAGAGACTGGATGGGGCAAGGCCCTTCCAAGGGCCTAAAAGTCAGGACAAGAGGCAGGTAGGTGCCTGACGTCCAGGGGCAAACTTGTCAGGACTCACACAGCCCAGACTTGAGGTGTCAAGGCTGAGGTTTCTGAAAACAGGGAGACTGGGAGGCAGCTTTGCTCAGAACTGGGGTGAGCTGGACCGGGTGCACAGCCCGAAGAGTGCCCTGCCCCCATGCCTCAGCCTCCTGCCTGCCTGCCCTGCCTGCCTGCCCTCCCACCCGCTTAGGCCTTCTGGATTCCATCAGGTACCACAGCAATCTGGCTGTGACATAATGAGGCAGGCTGGGGTCAGCAGGGTGACCTTTCATGGCCACAATGTTTGGAAATTCCCAAATCAAAATGACCCAACAGACAAGCTTGAGAGTAGATTTCCCAAGTGGCCCCTTCAATTACCAAGAGAGGAAAACAGCAGGCCCTAGCCATTACTACGCTTTGCAGACAGGATAACTCAGGCCCAGAGAAGTCCAAAGCAGGCATGCCCAGCTTTAAGCAAAGGTGAACCAGGAGGCCTGGAGACTGCACACACTAAGCAAAAGGCCAGTGGAGGGGTGCATAATTGAGGGGTCCAGCACCCATGATTCTGTAGGCTGTGGTACCCACCTGTAGGCAGATAAGAGTTTGGGGCAGAATGAAGGCCATGATAGGGTTAACTTATAATAGTTCATGGAAGGGGACACTAAGGGCTGAGTGAGGCAGGGTTGCAGGACGGCCACCCCCAACTCAGAGTTTGTGAGCCAACATTCTTCTTTTGTGTGCTTCCTCTCCAGGTGTTATTTGAAAAAAAAAAAAACACTTCAAACTTCATACAAAAAAGCTTCACGCTGAAAATTTAATGTAGAAACCCTGTAATCGCTTTTCCAGAGATAAGACACGGCCAGGAGGGAACCCGATCCCTGTAACACAGAAAGCAGTCTGGGAGGCAGGGCCCTAGGCTGTGAGGCACAGGCTGCAGGGTTGGGAGTGGGGAGGGGGGAGGCAACAGAAAGAAGGCTGCCTTGGGGGCACTTCCACAAAAGGGACACTTGAGCCTTCTAGAAAGCTATTGGTCTTCTGTGGACACAGTCTTCCCTTCTTTGGACAGGACCCTTCTGCCCCCAGGAAGCTCAGGTTTCGCAATGACGCCATGGCCTCTTGACCAGCAGCCTCAGAGACTAATTTGGGGTCCTGGAAGGCTCAGGTTGGGAACAGCTAAGCTGCGAAGGGCAGCTAGGCCAGCAGGGTGTATGACCTCTCATGCCAATGTCCTATTGCCTCCTGGTCAGCAGCGCCACCATTGGTAAAGACTTGGGGACACCATACTCCCACTGCCCCCTACCCACCACATGGCCCGGGGTACACACAGCCCTCAGAGCCACCAAGGCTTGGATGTAGACATTGGAGATCAAGAACTGCCTCGTCCCTAGGGATGAGCCTCCAAAGACAAAGAACCTAAAACTCCTGGCTCTTGCATCAGCTCCCTATCTCCTGTGAGCAGACCCAACTTGTCTAGGTTGTTCCCCACCCAGAAAAACATATCAGAAAACAGGCTAGCAGAGCACAGAGCCTGAGACCTCCCTGCCGGGAAGGTATGGGGTGGGGGTGGGCTGCCCTGGCGGGGCCCTGGGTGTGTTTGTGCCAGACCTGCAGTTCTACAGCAGCATTCCATGGGTGGGGGCGGAGGAAGGCGCCATGTGGAACCAACTGGCCTGGCTTGGGGGCAGGAGGCCCCCCAAGCAGTAAGCCCCAGCTGGGCATGCCTGCGCCTTTACTGCCCCCTTCAGGTGGCCCAAGGCTCTGGACCAGCTCCTCTAGAGACCCTGCTGCGCACTCTTGATTGAGACTCAGCTACCCCAACATAGGGGATCCTATGTTCAACAGAAAGAACCAGGACACAGAGACCTATGGGGCGGGAGGTGCTGTCCTTTGAATTAAAGATCCCAGATCCTCCAGAACTCAGTGGGTAGGGGCTGGGGATACAGCTCTGCAGGTAGAATGATTGCCTAGTATATATGAAACCCTAAGTTTGATCTCCTGCATTGCAGAAACTGGACATGGTGGCACATGCCTGTAATCTCTGAACTGGAGGCAAGAGAATGTGATGTTCAAGATTGTCCTTGGCTATGTAACAAGTTCAAGCCTGTCAAAAAATGAAACAAACAACAAAACCCAAAAATCTTGGGGTGGGGAGAGATACCACATAGCTCTCTATATGACCCTAAGATCTTGGGAACCCAGACCTCTACCTTGGGGACAAGGTTACACTCACCCAAGCCCCACACTGACTCCCCCATAACTCTACATGACAATACTAACTTGGGCGGGTTAGGCAGGAAAAGGCAGGGCACCCATGACCAAGCAGGACTTGCACAAAGCCAGTATACACTTCTCCTAAACTTAGCCACGTCTCTTTTGTCATCCACCCCACCAAGAAGACATCACAGGCCTGAGGCTACTGTTTGCCTGTCCCTTCCAGTGTTGCCAGGACAATGATACAGAGGCCCAAGAAGGAGTCATATCTCAGAAGTGACTGACTGGTGCTGGGGGTCCAGCGTCAACATCAGGTGCCCTGAACCCTCTTAGGACTCTCATACCCTGCCCCAGCCCTTCTAGACCCACCAAGAATATTCCATGAACTCCATAGGCAAGCACGTGGATCAGTCCGACAGACTGGTGCCAGCTCTTAAGCCCCATGTCCCCACCTGGTTACCCTGTCCCTCTTTGGAGCCTCAGGCCACTTAACTCACAGGTCCAGTTTCCCAAATGGAAGCACCCTGACCTTTGCACTCTATCTCCACAACTCTACAAAGAAAGCATTTGTATCTGGCACCCCTTTCTACAATGTTTATCTACATCCTGGGGTCATCCCTGTCTTTAGGCCCCACGGTTGTTCATTGTAGTCAGTGGGTAGGAACCCTAGGGTGGGGAGAAGAGGTTGTGAGGAAGCAGGAACATGTAAGGGGCATTGCCCTGTTTCCTATCCAGGTTATGTGTGAGACAGCAGGCCTGGAGAGCTAGGTGGCCCCTCTCAGTCCTTTCAGGGGGGCCCTGAAGGTTTTATAGCATGGGGGTCCCAAAAAACAGTTCCTGAAACCTCCCAAGATCTGGCAATAGGAACCACCATTCTGACTGGGGCCATATTGACAGACAGGAGCAACTGGGAACACTCCAAGAGACACTTCTATGTCAGCAGAGAACGGCTGGGGAGGGCTTCCCACCATCTCAAGGGCCATCTGATATTTATGGATAAAGGACATTCCTGGCATCCTTCATTACCCTCCTTGGGCAGCTGTTGGCTCCTTTTATCCCAGCACAAGTGGCCATGTCCTCCTCAAACCCTAAAGGAGGCTCGGAACACATACTTTTCCCGTTATGTACCAGCCGAGGGGCCAAGGAGGATTTAGCTCGGGTGAAGCCCAGGGCCCAGCAGTCCGGGGATGTTCTGGGAGGTGAAGACAGGCCAAAATGGGGAGAACAGCTGCTCCTAACCCCAGAGGGCCTGCAGAACCTGGAGCCTGGGATTTATTTTTAGGAGGCCCCTTCCAGAATGTAGGCTGAATCAACCCAAAGACACAGAGACAACCCAGAATGTTCACACACCAGGGTACCAGTATCTGAATGGCCCCTCAAATCCAAGAGCACCCACTGGGTTGTCTGGTTCTGGTCTCTGGGACAAGTGGGCCCAATCTTTGGGTACAGTTTCCAGTGGCACATTCATTCACAACTGCACCTTAGCATGAGCCCCAGTGTCCCCCAGACCCCCAGAGCCAGGCCAGCTGCTCCTTCCCCTGTGATGTGCATAAACCACTCACTTAAGGCCACTCAGCTGAGTTGGGGCATAGGGAAAGTCAGAGTTCTGCAGTCAGGGTATGTGGGTATGTGTGTCCCAACAATAGGAACTCTGGAGGCCGAGGAAGAGGACACCTTTTAGGAGAGAGTCAAGTGACAAGCAGTGTGGAGAACATCCAGTTGAAGCCCCACAGCCACACAAGAGACCCAGCAGGACCCTAAGACCTCCATAGAGTCTCTGCCAGCTTCACAACAGTGATGTTGCTTCGACACAGGGACCTTCCGGTTACTTCTAGCCCAGTGAGAGATTGCTTTTGGGGCTGGGCATAGTGTTATGGAATGCCTTAAGACCTGGGAGCCTCCTTCAGGGAGCAGGATGTACCAGGGGTCTGAATAGGTCTTAAGGATTGGATTTTACAGCTCTTCTAAAGGCGTGGCCATCCTGCAAATAGAATTACTCCAACTGGCATGTCAGCTGGTCTTGGTGACTGGGCAGGCTGGCCACGCCACCTTGTGGTTGGGGTCTGGGCCGGCACAAAGGAAGGCTCCCTTTCCATGCCAGCAGGAGCCGTGCCAGCTCTGAGGAGCAGTTTGTCCATGAGGTGCCCATGCCTGGCCACATTCTGCCACACCGTGGCCATTGGGAGGAAGGGACAGGGATCAGGCTAGACAGGGAGGTATTGAGGCTTTGCCTAACTCCTGGATTCACTGGGACAGAAGACAGGGGCTAGGCATTAGGGGAAAGGGAATCCCCTAATCTAATCCCAGGGAATACTGGGACTAGATCACCCTATTATTGTTCTGCCAGCCAGGGCCTCATGTGACTGGCATTATAACACCACATGTTTTGTTTTATTTTGGTTCCAACAAAACTAGGGATTGAACCCAGGGCCTGTTATATGTCAGGCAAGTGATCTACTAACTGAGCTACATGTCCAGCTTATAATATGCTCTTTTGTAATTGTTCATTGTTTTAAGACAGGATCTCATGTCTTTAAAGCTGGCTTTTAAATCACTGTGAAGATGAGGCTGTTCTCGAACTCTTGATCCTCACAGGTGCTGGGATTACTGGCCTACCTCACCACATCTGGCCTTAATGATACTTTTTTTTTTTTATTGTGTGTGTGGGTTCCAAGACAAGGTTTCTCTATATAACAGTAGTCCTGGCTGTCCTGGAACTCACTTTGTAGATCATCAGGCTGGCCTCAAACTCACAGAGGTCCGCCTGCCTCTGCCTGGGATTAAAGGTGTACACCATCACTGCCTGGCTGTGACACATTTTGTACAAATAAGGACCTCACAGTCCCAAGGCCAGCAGCTTAGAGTGGGAACTGAACCCTTGACTTAGGCCATGTTTCCCTCCTAGAAGCAACCTTGTCTACTTTTGACCCCTAACAGCTCAAATGTTCCCTGAAGCAATGAGTGCTCCCTGCCTAGATTTTGACTCTTGTCTGTCTTGCTTTCTTTAGTTTTTGAAGTGGCCATCTCACTATGTAGCCCAGGCTGGACTTGAATTTCTAAGTGTGGGGTTCACAGTTGTGTCAAATGCTCAGTTTGTGACTGCTGTCTGCTAGACCCTAGAAGCAAGGTCAGGGGTGGTGGAGTAGAAGGGGTGTCATTCCCACCCTTGTGGTCACCTAGGGTGTTCCATAAACTTTCATAAGGGCCTTTAGGTCAGGTCCCCCATGTATCCTCAGAAACTGAGAGAGGACAGCTGAGGGGTGGTAAGACAGGAGCCCAGAGGGCCACCCTGAACTCCTCAAAACTCCAGGAGGTAATCTGTGGCCCTAGGGAATGGTCTGGTGGGGAGATGGGGGAGGGGTTGGGCTTTCTCATCCAGCAAAGGCAAAGCGCAGAAACAGCAGACCCTGCCTGTGCCTGCTGCCTGGCCGGCTTTCCTAATGAGCTGTTTCCAGGCCCTTTGATCTGGGACTTTAACGACACCCCCTACCCAGGAGCCTCTCATCCTGCCTGCAGCCTGCACAAGGCTTATTATCCAGACCCCACGACCTGACCGGCCTGGGACCAGCCTGGCTGCCACCTGGGGTGGACACTAAGGGCTCTTGGTCCATTGCGGAGGAGGATGTTCCCTTTGAGTTCATGGGATGGTCTGTGAGGGTAGCTTGTCCCCAGTGTCACCTGGGCATCTCTGTGCCTGAGGTTGGATTCTCTGACCAATGTCCTCTTTACTTCTCATCATTTTGTAGCCCAGGTCTGAGGGCTCTTCACTTACTTGGACAGGACGCTCCCTTGGAGCTTCGGGGCTAGAGGCCCAATCCCCAGAATCCTACAGGCCAGCCCCTTGTTTTCTCTTGGAGCTGATTCAGAGTAACTGCTGGATCGGCAGCCCCTGGTCCATTTCCCAAGACTGTTCATCCATCGGGCAGAAGCTTCCCTCTTCATCGTGCCGCTTCCTAGGCAGATTGTCAATCTGGTGGGCTCCTTTGATCTTTGCAGCCATCTTGATTTCCTCTGACCATAGCTGTGCCTCATGAAGCAGTGAGCCACCCCAGGCTGGACAAAGTAAGCCTTTGGGACTCATGGGGACTGAGCAGGACCAGCTGTCCCTGATGGGGGTGGTAAACACAGAGGGAGACCTGAGCTGAAGGGTCTCACTGTTTGAGGTGATCCTCCCCCCCAGGGCATCCCTCAGTCACTTGTGAACACACTTACACAGACACTGGCAGGCAATGAGGCCTCTGTGTGCTGGTCTCAACCCTCCCCCTTTCTGGCAGCAGGCTTGGAGTTTTATGAGTGCCACAAATCAGGTGTCACACAGTTTGGGGCTGACATGGTTTTTATAAGAATTATTTAAGGTCCTAGCCACCACTGAGGTCCCAGGGAGAACTGGGGTAGGGAGCATCCAGCTGTTTGGCCCATGGAATTCCAAACACTTCATAAAGTGAAGGTAGAAAGTGAAAGAGGGGGTTCCCCAAAACTGCAAAGGCCAAGCTCATACTCTCACTCCTAGAGGCCAGTCTGGGAGGCCCTGGCTCTGGACTATAGTAGAAAAGTGAGAGCCATTGAGTTCAAGAAGTTGTCCCACTAGCCCCAACAACACCCCAAAGTGTCCTACCCCTAGGGCATTCTTTGAGTTCTAGGGACAGAAGACAGACCCCTCCTAGCGATCTTTCAGATTTCCACTGTCCCCCCAGTACCTCCTAGGTTCAATGGGTAAACTCCTACAGGTCTGATCTGTGCTGGGGACCCAATGGTGTGCCCCAATTTTTGCAGGCTTGACCTACTACTAACTCAGCAGTTCTTAGCCTGTGGGTTGCAACCATCAGAAAACATACATTTTCGATTCTCCTAGGAACTGAGACACTGTTCAGTAGCAAAATTACAGTTATGAAGCAGCAAGGAAAACAATTTTCTGGTCGGGGGTCAGCACAACATGAGGAACTGCATTTAAGGATCACTGGATGAGGAAGGTGGAGTAGCAATGGCGTAAATGTTATACAATGACTGACAAATTGAACTAGCTGAGAGCAGCTCTGAAAGGCTAGCCAAAGGTCCAGCAGTTAGCAGAGGGATGGGAAGATGGACAGCCCCAAGCATCCAAGCACACATAACCCTGGGAGAGCTGCTGGCTTTGCACATGGAAGCATGAGCAGAGAAAAACAGACACAGAGACCCCCATCACACAGCAGTTTCTGTTCTATTGTCCAGACCACATCCCCTCACATACACACACACACACACACACACACACACACAGCCACTTGCCCCACTGGTGTTTGGGAGCATTCCACTGCTCTTTTCACAATCGATGCTAGCACCCACAAAGGGTAAGAGCAGACCCTCTGCAGGGCCCTGGGGACACTGCCCCCTCCCCCATGGCTCAAAGATGCCAGTAGACCAGGGCCGGGGGCTCTCTCATGAGAAGGAAGACTGTCTGCTGCCTTAAGTACAGCCAGAGAAAGGAGGGACCAATTCTGCCTTTCAGAGGCCCTGAACCAGGCCTGGTCTCAGGAGAGCTGGTAAGTTCCTGGAACTTGTGTCGCTCTATGAGATGCAGGGACCCAGCTGGGAAGCTGTGGCCCAGACCACTCTGTTACAGCTAGATTCAGCAGGCTCACCACCTTCCCAGCCTCGAGCTTCACAGAGGCAGCCTCCACTCCAGACCCCTCATCTTTACAGAA
>LOEQ01001446.1:135840-157413 GCA_001685075.1 Bramus lutescens
AGGAGTAGCTCATTGATTGTACACCTAGAACTGACAGCTGGGTTTGGTGGCAGCTGGAGCCCAAATTGATAGCCTAAGGTCCAGAGACAAAGCTAAGATAGCCTATGCGGGCAGTATTGGGGAAAAAGCAGAGACAACAAGCAAGCAACCTATTTCACCATCTACGGGTGCCCATATGACTTCTGAGGAATATCGCTAAAGATAATTACTTCATACTTTTAAAAAAATGTAGCCACCCACCCTCCAAGGAAGGAGAGCCGGTTTTGAGGGGCCCAAGGCATGAAAGGAAAAAAGTCCAAGGGGAAAAGTGGAGAAGCCAGTCCTGGCTCCAGTAATCCCAGGGCCCCTGAGGGCCATTGTTGGGCTCCCGTAGCATTTATTCTGGAGCCTAGGGCTCAGGGCCTGTGTGCACCACTCAGTCAAACACCATTCTGTGTAAACACGGTCAATGCTCTTTTTGTTATGTGGGGACTTAGAGCTTGCTAAGACTCCCTCCCGACCCAACCAAAAAGATGTTTATCAGGTTGTCAGAAGAGAAATGTGGACGCCCACCATGTGGGACCCGCCTTTTCCCCTTCCACACTCACAATGAACTGTCTCTCTGGTTGCCCCTTCCTGAGCCTCACAATGCAGTTACCAGAAGCCCCCCACCCCCAAAGGACATGCTAGAAGACAAAGACGGTCTTTGCAGATACAGCCTGGAAATCCCAAACACTAACCATTTCTAGACTGGAGCTGGGAAAGGGGGTGCGTTACAAATTTTAATTCTGGTCGAGAAGCTTTGCTCAGTGGGGAGATGATGGGCCCCCATTTATCACGATTTCACAGAGGAAGATGGACATGTCTGAGGGCAGCTGCAGACACCAGATCTAAGAACGACCGAGTCCAGCTTTCACGAGCGTGGTGGGCTGAGGGGGGGAATGTAGGGGCTCAGATGTCTCAAAAGCCACTTGTAACTGTAGCTGTCTCTGAAGTGACTTGTGGCAAATGCCAGCATGTGGATGTGGCCCCAAAGGCCATGACAGAGACAGATGGGTAGATTCAACACCCAGTGTGCACACACACACAGGCCTTCAGATGGGCCTTCTTTTCCCACCTGCATGGCTGATTTTGTGCACAGCAAATATTAGGCCCTGTTTAGAACAACTGCGGCTCTTTTTTCAGCAAAGCTGCCTCCCTCACAGGATCTTTGAACAAACAGCCATCCAGCCCAGGCGGGGTGAGAGGAGCCCATTCTTAATAGCATGACTGCCATCTAGTGGCCGGCTGCAGCGGCTGGGCTCCCTGGAGGGCTGTTTACACAGAAACTAGAGAAATTGGAGGAAGCCCCCCTGTGGGGTTCAAGCAGTGGGGAGCTAGTTAATGGACCCTGGAGTCTTCCCGCCAAGATTCCCAGAGGTCAAAGGGGATTCTGCCTGGACACTCAGACTGAAGGGTGGTGGTTTAAAATCTGGTCTCAACGACCTCGGGTCCAGGAGATAGGAGAGCAAAAGCAGGCTTGAAAATGCTTGATACTTCCTGGAACTCCGCATCTCAGTGAATAAAGGCTCCAGCTATAAGTCCTCTCCCTGGACCCCAGGTTTTGGTGCCTGTACTTGTGGAATCACTGCCATGCTAGGACTAACAGTGGGATGTGCAGGGCCCTTGTGCCCCAGAGATCTCGACCTCTTCACTGCATTGGGCTCCTAGGGGAACATCAACTCTGCACCAGGCCCCAGGATCTGCCCAAGGCTGGGTCATCACGGAACTGTGACTTTTCACATCCATCCTCTGAGTTCTGTTTTCATCAAACTCAAAGCCAAGGCACTGGCCATTAACACAAAAGAAGGAATGGACTTCCTGAGCTCTGCAGAGGTGCACTAGGACCTTGGCTTCTCCCTCCCCAGGTCTCCAGGTCCAGGTCCCAGAAAGGTGGAGTGTATTGCACAAACTGCCCCAGGACCCACCTGTGACAAGGAGCAGAAACAGGGCTGCTCTTACTCACCAGCTGCACGTAGGCCACTTTGTAGTCCGGCTTCTTGATTCTTACGTTCTTGTGGTCCCTCCTCCTGTTGGAGCCTGTGAAGGGACAGCAGACCCTGCCTTAGCTCCTGGCCCCTGATCAGCCCCACAGCCTAGGAACCATTTTCCAACAAGGCCTCAGATCTCATCTAGAGGTGGGGGTTTCAAAGGGCAGACTGAGCACCAGGAGGGATCTCAGACAGATCTTCCAGGATTGCCACCAAAACCAGTTTCTATGTTTAGGTCAAACTAGTCTTTGAAAATAGAAATGACAACAAAAGATTTTAAATGAATAAAAGGGACCTCTTTCCTCTCTGGTGAAATGTAGCTTCTCTAAGGAGGGTACTTCTCAGGGGGCAGTACTGCCAGCCAGCCCTGGCCATTGGTTCTGCCACTGATGGGCCACATCGGGGTCTACTACAGGAGGGGACTGTGGAGACCTACTAGAGACCAGCCCAGGCTAAGGAGGTGGTTCTGGTTCGAAGGAGCATAGGACATTTCAGGATCACAGTTAAAAGTGCTGGGGACCTTCAATGAACTACAAGGCAAGGGACTAGGGGCAGGCTTCCAATGACGAGCCCCATGTGACTCTGGCAAGTCACCCAAGCCCCTCATGCCTGTTTTCCCTCATGGAGAGTCTGGAGACAACATGGAGTAGATACAGGGCTGTATCCTGGAGGCAAGCCACCAACACAGGTACCCACCATGCTGCACCCGCGTGCGCACAGCAGCCACAGGAACATTGTAAATTTGCTCAAGGTAATTCCGGAGGTCCACCCTGGTCATCCTGGAGGAGACAGAAAGAAAAGAGGTCTGAGCTAAGCCTAGATAAAAGATACAAAGGAAGATATCCTACCCAAGGATAAGGATGAGAGTTCAGGAGCAGTTGTGGCCAGATGGATCTGAGTCTCAGTACTGTCCTCTCTCCGGACACAGGGCTAAGTTAAGGTAATGAGAGCTTGGTTTCATCAGCTTGGTTTCCTTGGTCCTCTCTTCTTGGGTCCTTGGTCATCACCAGGAGCAAGCTGGGCTCACTCTGATAAAATGTAGAGTATCGGGCCTGAGACTAAAGACTTGTTACTGTGATCTAAGAGACATTTGCTGCTAGAAAGGGGCCTCTAGGGCAGGGTAGATGAAGCCCACGTAGGCTTTCAGCACAACCCTGGCCACCATAAGCTCCTGTACATGTCTATAAGGCTGAAGAGACCCTACCCCAGCTTATATAGGTATCTCCCCCTGGCCCCTGCCCCTTCTCCCCCAGCTGAGCAGGTCCCTGAGGCTTTTAGGACTCAGAGAAGCACCACCAGTTAGGATTGCACTGCACCTTCTTTAAAAAGTGGCCCACTGAACTGAGCAGGAGGAGGTGAGGAACTCGGGCTAACAATCTAGAAGCTCTGCAAATCTCAGCATGCTCCAACCCAGCCTCCGGGGACTCCTTTCCTGGGAAAAGGATGGAGGCAAGAATTCAACAAATCTCAGGCTTTCTGTTAAGCTTTCCCCAGGTGGAGGGTGAGCCAGGAAAGCAGCCAAGAGCATGCTTGCTCTCTGGCTGCCTGAAGCTCTGCAAACACCAGGCCCCTCCACCATCTGCTGAGCAAGCAAAGTGGCCCCAGGTCTTTCCACCACAGGAAAAGCCTACCCCTGGGGAGATGAGCTAGAAAACAGGACAGGACCTACATCCTAGAGGCTGCTCCCAGCCCCCAAATTCCTTTGGGACTGACTTACTCCATGGGGATCCGGAACTGCACAGTATCTTCAGGCTGGGCAGTACCAGGTCGCACCAGCTGGATAAAGAAGTTGGTTCGGAATACTCGGAGCTGGGGGCCACCCAGCTGGTAGAGGGGGTACCTGCTCAGGAGAGATTATGGGGGTAGGGTTATACATGCACGCATGCAAGCACGCACACACAAAGAGTGCTACAGGCTCATGTATCCACTCACACCAGTAGGGTCAAGACAGGCTGGGGGGCTGTTATACACAGGACCTGTATCAGGACATGGAGGTCACAGGGCCTGTCCCTACTGCATGGTCTGATCAGTACAGGGGTGGGTTGGGATGTGTGGGCAGGAGGGGGACAAGAAGCTTCTCAGTCCTTAGCCTCCATTCTGGGGTGCCAGGGTTATGGACACTACAACTTGCCTAGGGAAAGGGCAAATGGGTAGCTTAGAAAACAAAAACAAAAAACAGGAGCTGAGGCTTATGGTGTGGCATGGTGGCAGAATAATGGTCGTAGTCCCAGCTTGTAAAAATGCTAGAGAGCAAAGGAGGGAGGACCTCATGAGCAGAGTGGTGGCGGTACTCCACTTGAAGATACCATGTCTTCCAAAGGCCTACCAACTCCTGCTTCTGGGTATCTCCATGGTCAGGGAGAAGAACCCCTTTATTCTTCCCCTCAGCACAGAAGAGCCCTTGCTCCTTGAAAGGGAGACCAATGGGCTGGGGGCTGGTGAAAACAGTGTTTCTAACATGGTGCTCCAAGCTGGCAGCACCTCCCTGGACTCCTAAAACTACCCAAACAGGCAGAAGCTGTTAAGGATTTGGGGTAGCCACTGTTTTTCACCCTTATCAGACAAAGCAGAATCTCTGCCTGGTGGTCTTGCACCCTCCCCGCTCACTGAACTGTCATGAAGTGGAGGAACTCAAGGCCTGTGGATTTACTAGAGGTGCACAGTCCACGATCCCCAAGTGGAGGGTGGGTACACAGGACCGCCTATAGTTCCCACTGATAACCAGAAGTGTGGCATATGAGTCAAACCTGGGAGCACAGGTACGTGTGTGTGTGTGTGTGTGTGTGTATTCAGGGCTGAGAAGCAGATACCTGGGTTTCAGATGACTCTGAAGGTAGCCTGGTGGGAGCCTCTGAGGCAGGACCCATAGCTAAATGTTTGCTAAACTTGATAGCTCAAAAGCCAACCCAGTGATCAAATCCATACATTGTTGCCAGACTAGTGGCCTAGAGATTGCTGCCAATGCTCTGGCAGAAGCCTCTCTGAGAGGACCTTGAGCTCTGTGCCTACAGGAACAAGAAGCAAAGGAGTCAGGGAGAAGCTCCTGAAAGAAAAGGGGGATATGGAGCCCTGAAGTACAGGTCAATTGTGGTACTCAAGATGGCCTCATGTTATCAGTAAGGCTCAACTGTGGCATAGCATGAGGACAAAATTGGGAAGACCCTTCCTTAACCATGGAGGGGGGGGGCGGGTACAGAGCACACTAAACTTCCTAGTCTCTGAATCTTCAGGATTAGGACCTGAGAGCAGAGGCCCTGAGACCACATTGGGGCCATGTGGACTATTTGCATTTCTCTGTTCTCCCTAGATCTGCCATTATCCAACAACTCTCCCCACAAACTGCCTGCTGGGTGTGTCCCAAGGCTGGTGACTCCCTAGAAAAACTTGCAGCCTCCTCTTGGTCCCAGCCTTGCTGCTCTTCTGACATTAGCTTTTCAGGGTCCCCCAACTTAACTTCCTTCCTGCTATTCTTCACAAGTAGCGTACCTAAAGTGAAACTCTTGGGTCTCCTCCTCAGTGGTAACTAGACTGTGATTTGTTCTCGGTAGCTCAGGCCTTATCCCTGATCTCACTCTATCTTCACCCACCATCAACCATTCACACATGGGTCCCACTAGCTCCCTGCAAAGCCAGGGGGTGAGCACGTGAGCTGAACCAAACTGGTTCACATGGCCACGGTTCTGAGGGCCCTTGTCCCTCCCAAGTCAGTCTGCAAAAGAAATCACACAGGGGCCCACCAGGCAATTCCTACAGTCCTCTCCGCAGCTGTGTGCAGGGTTCCCCAAATCCCTTCTCCATGAGAACCCCCAAACCCACATTAATGCTCAACCCAGGGCCACCCATCCAGTGGGTCATGTGTTCACTGAACACGTGTTTCCTGCTTAGACTGTGGGAGGCCAGCCCTGCTAGCCACGTGGAGATCTGTAAATGCAGCAACTTTGGGGGGCTTGGATCAGGAGTGCTGCGAGCACCGGCCGATCTCAGCCCAGCTCTGGCTGTTTGCCAGAGCAGACCCGAGCCTTTGGCTGTGATTGACAGCCAGTACACTACACTGCGGTGGCTCTGGCGCGTGGACCTTTGCGGGGAAACAAGCCGAGTGCGGGCGCCTCCTGCTTCCTGTTTCCGGTCCTCGGGACCGCCCNNNCACAGCGCCCCCTCGCTTCCGGAGGCCGCGCTATCCCTGTCCCTGCACTGCAGGACCCCGCATGTTCGGTGTCCCGCAAATCCCACCCCCACCCGTGTACCTCCAACTGCCCGGGGCCCCGCCCCATGCTCAGTTCACCCCGCCTCTCCGGAGGCCTGGCACACAATGCACAGCCACGCCCCTCACCCGAACCCGCAAAAAGCCCGCATGCACACTGCACCTGTTTTTTCCACCCAGACCCATACATAGCAGAGTCCCGCGCACAACTCGGTGTACACTGTACCTCCCTGATCTTCATTCAGGCTGTAGGCAACCTACACCCACGTGCTTTCCCATCCACAAGGGCACGGCGCTTTGCCACGAGCCACCCCGCACTTCTGCACTGCTGGCTGGTAGCTTCTACAAAGGGCACCTTACCCACTGTCCTGCTTCCCCATCCCAACATTGCATGGTCCCGCCAAGCACTGTCATACACCCTGCACCCCCAAATCTACCCTTTGATCCTCCTCCGCCCCCTTGCTGTAGGTAGTCCAGCACTACCTTTGTTCCTACTCCACTTTTTCTCGACTGGATCAGTCCACCCCATAAGGCTCACCAAGGCCTGGTTGTCCAGCCCCCACCCTGTGTCCCACCGCCTAGCTGTTTAAACATCCTCACTGCCTTCCTCTATGCCCACCTCTTTGTCCCTTTCCTTCCTACAAGCCCATCAAGAGGCTACCCCATTCCCCAGTCCACACAGGACCCTAGCCCTCCTCAACAATTCAGTCACAGCCTATGCACAGCAGAGATTGGGAAGGGTAGGGTGGGCTGGACCTCCTGTCTGAGGTCTAAAGCCCCTCTCCCAACCCGGACTGGGTTGTTTTCCCTCCCAGGCTAGACTCCCAGGGCGCCCTCCTTTCTCCTTCCCTCCCTTTCTTGGCTGCCCAGCCACATTTGCAGCCCAGCAGCCCTGCATACTCCCTGTCCCAGGAGCCCCTGGCCACACCTCCTTCAAGAGGCCACTAGTTTTCTTAGGCCTTTCTGTTCACTGGCCCTCCGCCCTGCAGGCCAGGGACCCTCTAACCTGGCTGGCCCTTACTAAGGGACCCCTGTCCATAGCACCTGCCCCTGGCTTGGCGGTATTGCAGCTTTTTTCTGCTTGTGGGCTCCACTTCCCCTATGCGTTCTCTTCAGCTGGTGTCCAGCTCCCCCGCCTCCCAGCTTTCTATCTTTACCCCATGGCAACATAGTTGCTTTTTGAGGCTGGTTGTGGGTAGGAGGCATGGGTGGAGATATCAGACACTCTCTAAGTGGACCCCCCAGGAGGTTCTGGTTCCTTAGCCACAGGTAATGCTCTGTGTTTCTAGACCTAGCTGGGTAGAACAGTGGTGACTCTAGGACAGTGAGTCTCAACCTTCCCTAAGGCTGTGACCCTTTAATAAAGTTTCTCATGTTGTAGTGACACCAACCATACAATTATTTTTGTTACTGCTTCATAACTGTACTTTTGCTGCTCTTATGAATCATAATATAAATATCTGTGTTTTCCATGATCTTAGGAGACCCCTGGGAAAAAGGTCACAACCCACAGGTTGAGAACCATTGTTCGAGTAGCATCTGGACCACACCCCCCTCCCACCTGTTTAGTGATGAAAATGACCATTGAGGTTACCCAGGATGAAGGAATGAGGTCATGAACAGAGGTCCCTTCCCATATGCCCATATCTAGGCCTCCTGTGTTACGATAAGCACTGAGTATGGATATGACCCACATGAGACTGCTGGCTGGATAGGTCATTGCCCAGCGGCAGATGGTCTTAACCCAGCCTGAGTTCTGAGGCCTCTTTCCCTACATCTCCAGGTCAGACTTTTCTCCCCCTTCCTCTCCCTTCTCTTGTTGCCCTACCACGGCCCTGTGCACATCCCCCCCCACACACACACACACTCCACATCTCTTCTAAGAGGCCACTGGCTAGAAGAGGAGACATGAGAACCAGAAAAGTCCAGCGTTGGTGTTTGCTTATTAAGCATTATTGGAAGCTATATTTTAAGCTGTCAGTTGATTGGGTCAAGCTTGTAGCCCAAAGCTGAGTTCAAAGCTAGCCATGCCCACTGGGCAATAGACTTGATAGACTACGTGGGTCTTGGAAATTGAATTTAGTTCATCAGGCTTGGAAACAAGCACCTTTACCCAAACTGAATTATTCTGTTGGCCTGATCTCAAACGAGATGGCTCTGAGACATCCCTTGGGAAGAAAGCATTCAAGTATGAGGCAACCATGTAAGTAATAGAAAAGACTCCCTAAAGGGCAGGAGTAGAAGGGACTAGGAATGAAGAAGGTGCAGAGCAGGGAGATGACGCCACAGTGTCTGGGAGCCGAGTCCCTTATGGCCTAGAAAAGAAAGAGAGAAGTAAGGGCCTTCGGGAAGTCTTGAGGAACTAATCTTGGGACACGCTGTAAACGGGAATATTATGCCACTTCAACTGCCTACCCCGAGCCTGTCCCACCAAGGTGCCACATTTCTCTTCTGGTCGGAATTTTCAGATAGAGTGTCAGGTGATTCTGGGACTGGAAGATGGACAGTGTAGGGGAGGACTTCGGGGGATACACCAGATCCTCCTAACACCAACCTCAGCTCCATTCTGGCTCAAACGTAGTTGTTGTGGCCTCTGAGCAAGCCACATCTCCAACACTGGATAAACCAGACATGGTGGGGGCATGCCTGTAATCCCACAACTTAGGAGGTGGAGGCAAGAGGACCAGAAGTCTGAAGTCATCCTCAGCTACATAATGTGTTGGACAGCAGCCTGAACCCTGTCACTAACTCACTCGCTTACACACACACATACACACACACACACACACATGCACGCATGCGCGCGCACACACACACACACACATACACACCTCTTTTCCAATTTGTCATTAGCCTTTTAATTTGAAGGTGGCTTTCATAATGTATAATTGACAGGCCATATTTACGGTGGGCATTTGGATTTGTGTTAACACAGATTGCTGTCTGAGATGCCAACGAAGCATCCCTATGGTTTTGTGGTCCTTCCCACATCTCCTTGGAGCCTTGCTCCCTGCCATTTTTGACGTGTCATGAAAATGAGCTTGTAGGGTGTGGTCTCCTCTGTGTGACAGCTTTCACGGTGTGTTTCTGCTAGGATTCATCTCCCAGGTTCCCAGGTTGCTATACAGTCAGTGTTTACCCTTGTGATCTGTCCTCCCCAGTCGCTGTCACTTTGTCTTTCTCTTCCTCCTCCAAGTCTTCCTCATATATGTGTGCGTGTATATGTATATGTACATACATACAGATAGATAGATAGAGAATATCATGCCATTTAGCTCACTATATAGCCAAGATGACATTTAATTCTTAACCCTCCTACCCTTACCTCTTGAGTATTAGTTCACAAGCGTGCATTACCACGCTGGTTTAAGCAGTCAGTAGTGCTGGGCATTGAACACGCTAGGCAAACTAGGCAAGCATTCTACAGCTGAGCTACATACATTTCTAACCCTTTTTTGACTTGTTCATTTGTTTTTGAGACAGAATGTTCTCTTGGATGACCTGGAACTCACAAAGATCCACCTGCCTCTGCCTTCCTAGTAGAATGTTCCAAATTAAAAACCATGCCAGGTACCACCACATCGGCTTTTCTGGCTTTTTGAAACAGGATCTCACTGGGTAGACCAGGCTAGCCTCAAACTATCCAAAATTATTCTGCCCTGCTTCCACAGTGCTGAGATCACAGGCGTGAGCCATCCTGCCAGGCTGGCCTTGGTGATCTTTTCACTTCAGCCTGCCCTGTAGTGTCTAGTGTGACCAAGTCTCCACTTCACATCTCTCCAGCCACACATTTGCTTGACCAGCTTCTTCTATGTGCCTGTCTTGCTGTTCAGATCTTGGCTGAACGTTTTGCATTTGGGGTGTTTGCTTTCTGATCATTGATTTTTGAGAGCTCCTGAAGGGTCCTGGATCAGACCTAATGAATTGCATGCTATGCAGAGATGCTTTCTCTTGGCTCCTAGCTTGTCTTCTCAGCCTCCTTGTAGTTACCATTCTTTGAATGACCCCCAACCACAAAGATTTTCTCTTATAGTCTATTCCTACTATTCCTTTGTAAATAGACTTTATATCCAGTATAAGGTATGGACTCTGCTATTTTTCTTTTCTTTTTCTTTTTTCCCCCATTTTTGTTTGTTTTCGGATTTTCAGTTGTTCTAGCCAATTTTCTCAAATAAGTGGTTTTGCACCCAGATGCCTTTGCGCCTTGTGTTGAAAGACAGTGACAGCTCAGTAGGTAAAGGCGCTTGCTACGTGAGCTGACTACCTGAACTGGATTCCCAGAACCCACGTGGAGAGAGCCAACTCCCAAGAGTTGGCCTCTGACCTCCACCTAAGCACTGTGTCGTGCATACCCTCCACATAAAATAAATAAGAACATGTAATAAAAAATGTTTTGTTTTCAAGTCCCTGCGTGCGCATCTCTGGACCATCTTGTTCCTTTGACCTATTCCGGTGTTTTATACCCATGCCACCCTGTTATAGAGTTTTTGTTCTCAGAATATGGGCTCTTTGAGTCTATTGTTCTTGTTCAAGGATGTTTGGGCTGTTTGGGGCCATTTGTCCACAAAAACATCATCGGTGATGATGTTTACAAGGGATCTCATCTGCAGAACATTGTAAGGAAGCACTGATGCCACTGTAAAGTATGCATGCATTCAAAGATTGGACGAATGGGAAGTTTTTAAGAGCACAAAAAGGGAGACATTTGCGTAAGCTCCCTGGGAACAAAGTTCAGTGGTCAATCTTGAAGAGCCAGGGGCAGCTTTGGCGCCAGCTCCTTGGTGGAGGTACCTCAGTGGGGTTATGTGTTCTGTCCAGAGTGTCTTGTAGGCATTGCCGCAGGCTTAAAGAATGTTAAAGATAAACTTTGTTGCAGAAATCTGTGCATACGTGCAGAGCCGATGGGGGTGTGGAATGAGAAGGAATCTCTGGTGGGCCTTCAGAATGTGCCTGAGAAAGTACTTATCTCAGCCAGTCAGGCAGGAGGTCTTTATTGCTTCCCAGCTCTGAAGTTGTTTGGGTCTGACAAGAACAATTTTATCTCAGCCTCAGCAGGTTTCTCCATCAGTTTAAATTTTACAATCGCCAGTTAATTTTTACAAATTCAGGGAGAAATGGGCTGCTTATCAATATTAGCCCTCAGCAGCCCCAGTTATTCAAGGATGTCCTTCAGTTCTGGCTTTTTCTTTTTCTTTTCTTTCTTCTTTTTCCTTTTTTTCTTTTCGAGGTATTGGTATCTCACACTGTCAGAACTAAGCATGGAGTATTTTTATATCACTGGAAAGTGACATCTTGAAGATGTCAATGCCAGACCATTCCATGGAAATAAACTTGATCTTGTGTATCCATCTTGTCTCTTGCAACCTTACCAAACCCATATTTGCAATTTTGGGGGTGTAGATTTTATCACATAAGATGCCCGTGTAATCTGTAAACAAAACCACGTTCAACTTTACCTTCATATTTGTAGCCGCTTCTCCTGGATTGCCCAAGGGAGCAAACCCAAAAGAGAAATGCAAGAGGGCACAACAGGAGCCTGGGGACATCAGCTATCCCAGGCCCCTTCTGGTTCTCAGCAGCAGGGAGGGCTGCCTTGGACCTCCTGGAGGAGCTGAGAGAGTTCTCTCCACACAACTGCTGAAAGCCATTGTTTTCCCCTTTAAGTCAAGAATGAATGTTTGCTAATGCCATTCCCATACCTAATGAGATGATCATGTCAGCTGGGCCTCCTGGGTGGTTAAGAATCCCAACACTCAAGAGGTGGAGGTGGGAGGGTCAGATGTTTGAGGTTAACCTAGGCTACATGGTTAGTGTGGGCCTGCCTGAGATTCTGTCTCAAACAACCAAAGGGCAGTTGCGTTTTTCCTCCTTGAGTTCCTCATACAATGGATCGCTTTGATTTTTCAGTGTTAGAGTAACTTTTCATTAGTTCTTGAAATGAACCACAGTTGATCACCATGCATTCTCTTTTTTATGGAGTGCTGGATTCTGCTGGGGTCCACGCTTTTGGTTTCTTATAATGACATCGATTTTGTATAGGATAATCTGGCCTCGTGCAGTTGGGAGGTACCTCTCTCCTCTTTATTCTTTTAAGAATGTATGTAATGGCTATTCTAGTTTCTTTAAATATTTGGTCAGATTCTTCTGAAGAAGCCATGAGCCTGGGGGGTTTGGGTGGAAAGGCTTGAGATACTTTCTGTACTGTGAGCACTCCCAGGGTCCTGCTTCTCTGACAGCTCTGGCATTTTGAGTTTTTCAAGAAATGTATTAATTTAGTTAACTTGTCAGTCTTATTAACATAAAGTTGTTCAATTATTTCCTTAGAGGCTGTAACTGTGCCACCTCCCTCTTTCCTAATGGTGGCAATTTTTAGGTCCCTTACCCCCACCTCATCACATTGGCCAGAGGTTGAGCAATTGTACTGATTCTCTAGGTTTGAGGTTTCTTGAACCAGGTTTGGGGTTTCTTGATTTTTCTCATTGCTTTTTTTTGACCCCCCCAGCTTCCACTTCCCGGCTGGACCATTTCCCTCCTCCGGCTTCCTTTGGTCCGGCTGTTTTTCTTTTTCTGTGTTCTGAGATGTGAGAGCTGAGATCCCCGGGTCAAGCCCTTTCTCAGTTTCTCACACAGGCCTTCAGGCGACAAGCGTTTCCCGAGTGCCTCCTGAGTGGCATTTCTTAGCCCTCAGCGCTGGGTGTTCATTTTCATCCTGTTGAGAACACTCCCCAATTTCCTTGTTGAGTTTTTTCTTGTTTAAAAGTATGTTATTGAGTTTCCAAATACTTGGGGATTTTCCAAGGATCTTTCTGTTATTGATTTATAATTTAATTCCATTATGGTCAAAGCACATACTTTATAGGGCTTGAATCCTTCTCAACCTATTAAGGCTGATGTAAAGGCCCAGAATTCAGGCCGGTGTGTGTGAGTACTTTCTACACACTGGGAAGAGCATGCCCTGCCACTGTCAATCAAGCCACCTAAAGTGATTGTATGGTCAGGTCCACTGCAGGCTTGCTGGTTTTCTGCCCTCTTGTGCTGTTAATTACTGGGAGACAGTCACTAAAGTGTTAGACCACCAGCCAGAGCTTCTCACCCCTGTCTTTTTCAGAAACAATGTCTCACTATATAATCCAAGTTGGCCTCACACTCCCAATCCTCCTGCCTCAGCCTCTCCAGTGCTGGGATGGTCATGGCACACTGGGCACATTGCATCCTGGCTCAGTTGGGGATTCCTTTATTCTTCCTTTGAATTCTCTGAGTTTCTGCTGGCATCATTTGAAACTTTGTTATTTCTTTTAAACCATTTGTGTCTACATTTAAAGCANGGGGTGGAAGGGGGGGTGTCTTTTTTTATGTTGTTGTTACATCCAATCTGGCAAGCTTGATTTTCCCCTTCCTTTCTTTCTTTGCCAGTATGAAACAGATTTGGATCTGTTAAAAAAAATTTATTTTATTTTAAATTTGTCTTTATTTTGTATGTATGAGTGTGTTCTTGTATGTATGTTTGTTCACCAAGTGAGTGCAGTGTCCGCAGAAGGCAGAAAAAGGCATTGGATTCTCTGAGACTGGAGTTACAGATGGTTGTTAGCTGCCATGTGGCTGTTGGGAATCAATCGCAGGTCTTCTGAAAAAGCAAGTGCTTTTAACAACTGAGCCATCTTTCTAGTTTCTAAAAAGATGTTTTAAATGATTTTAAGTAAAAGGGTTAAAGTAAAGAAAAAAGAAGAAAGGAAAAAGCACACCCAGGAGTATGAGTATGGATTGTTATAAGAAAAAGTAACTGTTTTGTTTGTCACATGTAGTCTGGGATGGCAGCTCTGCACCACAGCCCTGCATTTATGCGGTGCTGGAGACTGACCCCAGGGCTTCGTGCTCACTGGGCAGGTGCTCTATGGTTCTAGCTACACCCCAGCCTCAGTTTGCAGTCTGTTTCTTACCTGGGATATTTGGACCTACCACTTAGTTTTGTCAGACTTTGCGTTTTGGATGCTAAATATGGAAGTCAGGGCCTTGTGCAGGCTAAGCACACGTTCCATCTGAGCGACCCTCACCTGCTGTTTGCTCGGGACCATTTTCAGCCTGCAGTCTTCATAGCTGTTTGTTTTGTCCCATGGTCTCCTACCCACCTACCCCCAACTCCACTTTGCATTGATTTGAACTTATTTTCATCTCTTCATCCCGTTTTTTTTTTCATCAGCGCCTTCCAGCTGTGCCCCCTGCAGTCTGTCTCAGTGGGTACCTTGGGGTCTCATTCAGCTTCACCCCATTTGCTTTGGCCTTGTGACAGCTGCCCCTTTCCTGCTTTGTTTCTGCTTGATGGGTTTTATGGGACCCTGGACATCCTGAGTTTTGCCTCAGCAAGTGCCTAATATCTTTACATTTCTATAAATATTTTTGAGCTTTGTAGTTGATAGACTGCATGCCCAGCACACACGAAGCTCTGGGTTTGATCTCTAGCACTGTAGAAACTGAGCAAGCAGGCTGTAACCCTATCTCAAAATATACACAGAGGCAGGGGATGGTTGGGCCGGGGGGAGTTGGGAGTTGGATCCTTCAGGTCTTGTTTTTATGATTTCTCACAGGCAGGTCTGGAAGAATGTTCAGTTCCAGGCCAAAGGTCCCTAAGACTTGGGCAAAGTTTCCCAGACCCAAGACCTGTGAGCCTGCAGCCCTTTGCCCCGGCTGGTGGGAACAGCCACCATTCCTGGGCCTGGGAAGCTGCAGGGCTCAGAAGATTGTTTCCCAGGCTTGGTGTTGGCCCCAGCCATGCTTGCTATGCGATTGCAGGACCCCAGGTTCTCCCACTGTGTAGCGCTGCCCTCCCCCCTCCCCAGGCTGTCTCTTGAACTCCAGTTACCTCAGGCCCTCAGACCCTCTGCTCAGCTCTTTCACTCAAGTATCCGAGGCTCCACCTTGCTCCCTTCCTGCCTAAGGCCTGGGAATTCTCTCAGGGAAGAGAGCTGGGTGGCGAGAGGCCCCTAGACGTTTCCGTTGCACAGGGGTCATTGTCTTTGCCAGCTGATGTGCTGGCCCTAGACACCATTGTTTCACTGCTTTGTGTCTGTTTTGTTTTGTTCTGTTGTTTTGTTGGCTGCTGCAGGCAGGCGGGTAAATCCGGTCTCTGTTACTCCATTTTAGCCAGGAGTGGAAATATGTCTTTTCATTTTGATGGACAATGTTTTGACATATAGAAATTCAAAGTTTCCCAGCAGTGGAAGCAGAAGGATCAGAGGTTCAAGGTCATGTTGAGCAATGTGAGTTTAAGGTCAGCCTGGGCTACACAGTGAGTTCAAGGCCAGCCTGGGCTAACTGAGACTTTCAAAAACACTAACTTTTAAGAAGTAGAATTTACTAACCTCCTTTTCCTTCACAATTCTGTTTTCTGTTTGTTTGTTTTAAGCTGGGGAAAATTTCTTAGCTTGAAAACAAAACAAACAAACAAAACCAGATTTTACTGTCCATCTGAATTTTTATTTTGTTTTAAAATACTATTTTATTTATTCTTTGAACATTTCACACATTCAATGTACCTTGATCATAGCCACTTGGATTTGATTTTTGACAATCTTTCTTCTGCTAAACTTCCCAATTCCCTTTAGTTATTGGCATAGAGCAAAAATCTCATTCTCTTATGATTTTCTTCCCAAATTTATATTTTGTTTTCCCATCCTTCTCTGTTAAATATATCCCCTTCTCAACTGGGCGGCCCCTACACCCCCTCCCCAAACTCTCATGAGGTCACAGTTTTATGCTGATAAATGCTGTGGGAAAAGGATGAGTACTATAGTGAGAAAAGCAGAGGGCATGGAAGGCATGGCCAGGTTGTTCCTGCTGAGCTTGTCACTTGGTAGCTGGGTGGTCTGGGGGCTCTGTGGGGACTGGCCTGAGCTTCTATGTGCTGCTCATTTGGGAATAATCCAAATGATGGTAGGGTCCACTTCCTTTGCTGCGAGGGTCACAGGAGACAAAGAGCAAGGGTGTTTTGTGCATCGCAGCAGGCAGGGAACACACCTTAGGAGACTTTCTCAGCTGCATTTGCATATTTCCTCTGTATTGAGTCTTAGATTTGTTACTACAAAGGCTGTCTTACTCCTGGCTCAACCTTTACCCTCAAGAAAACTCTATTCAGATTTTGCTTGATCCTGAACACTAGAGCACTAACCTGCCGTCCCAGCGCTTGGAAGGTGGAGGCAGATGAGTCCAAGGTCAGCTTAGACTACATGAATCCCAACAAGCAGACAATCAAATTGAAAATAATTTTGATTAAAAATCTGGTAAACCATACAGTATGCACTAATTTTGGAAAAATAAATGATTATTTTAAGAGTCAAGCTCTCTGTGCAAAAGCATGATTTTTTTTTCTGGTTTTATCTTTTCCTAAAGTTTCATTTTAGCATGTTTTAGTAGTTTGAAATTTTCTTTCTGTAGACCAGAACAGTTCTCAGGAGGATCGTGTCTAAATACTTTTATGCTTTTGGTTTCGGCTGTTGTTTTTATGATTTTTTTAACGGAAACTTTTTCCCCTCTTCTGTATCTTCTGGCTGGTTACTGGTGGAAAATAATAAAATCTATTGATTTACAATACACACTTTGCATCTGACTGCTCCCTGAACCCCTTGTCCATCCTGAGAACTCTTCCGCCGGTTCTCTGGGGGCCTCAAGAATGTGGTATTTCAGTCTCCTCCTTTCCAGAAGTTATACATCTTATTTCCGTTGAACATCTTTTCACATTGTCTTGGGTTTTCAGACCCGGGTAGAGCAGTAATGGCAAAAGCAGGCATCCGTGCGTGGTTCCTGCCTGAGCTGGGGGCTCAGGGCTCTACTGGCTGGACAGACAAAGATAGGGTTTATTTATGGCTTTCCCTGGTTACTGGAGTTTTTGTTCTGTTTGTTTGTGAATATAAAGATAGAGTTTTTGCGATGTCCTTCCCTCCATAGAAAATAATTATTGAACTCTTTAACTGTTGAGACATACAGAAGGCATAATTAAAACAGGAAAAGCCTCCACCCACCTGTCCAGCGCTGGCGCAAGACAAGGAACGTAAGGAATGCACCCCTAGGCTCTGTGCGGCCCTTTGGCCCCCACGTTCCCTCCCCTGCAGGGCTCTAGGGACCCTTCATCTGAATTCTGCTGTGCTCTGCAAGTCCAAGCACATATGATAAAATTTTAAGCTTAGTTTAGGTTTTGGGTTTTTTTNTTTTTTAGTTTCTGGGGCTCAAACCCAAGGCTTTGAGCATAATGGAGCAAGTGTGCCACCACTGACCCTCACCCAGCCCAGCCCACCCCACCTCTTCCATATAAAATGGTTTGAGTTTGTATGGGGGTGGTATCTTGCTGCATTCCCCTTTTGCATGCTGTTCCCCTCCATCCAGCCTGTACCTTCTGGGCTTTGCCTCAGCGACTGAGTTGTGGGTCAGATGCTTCAGTGGTATGGAATTCTTTATGACTAAAGCCTGATCTTTGGCCCTTGATGGGTGGGTGTTCAGAATTCTTTCTTTCTTCCTCTCCCGGCTCCCGCCCTGCCCAACTTTTGGTTTGCTGAGACAGGGTCTTGCTGTGTAGCCCAGGCTGGTCTTGAACTCACAGTGTTACTTAAACTGGTCTCAAATTTGGAATTCTTTGGACTCTCCCTCCCAAATGCTAGGACCACACACATGTCCTACCTGCTGCCACACTCAGCATAGGTTTCTGATTTGGTACAATTGCCACTTTTTCCTAGCACTGCCTTGGGTTTTCTGTGGATGATAAATACTGCTTATTTTAGCAAAATTCTCTGCTTAGCCACATTGCAGCCAGGCCCCTGCTCTTCCCCCTGAGCCCATCCCTAGGCATTAACAAAGAATCCTGTTAGTCCAGTCTTCAGGCTCTCCATTCTGACACCTGAGCACCCCCTGGTGTCTGGTCAGGGTGCTCCTCATCCCAGGCACCTCGCCTTGTGCCTTCTGCTACTCACAATTTACCTTGCACCAAGGCTCTGAGTCCCCTGCCCACGCCCCACGGGGCTAAGCCTGTCTCTACTCACTGTGTGGACCCAATGGGTCCCTGTGGTTACCACTATGGTCTTACATGGCGTTCCCAGACTTCCTCTTTAACTGAGGATTGGAACACAAGACCAGTAAATAGTCCTCGTCCCTTGACTGTCTTTCAGCGACAGGTTTTATTTTTATAAGTTCTCCAGAATGGTCCTGTGAGTCTTTCGTTGGATTATTTTTTTATCATATATTTGATTTTTTTTTTTCAGTTTAGAGGCTGACAAGATGGCTCAGTGGGCAGAAATGTTTGCTATGCAAGCCCAACTACCTGAGATCTCCAAATTCCATGGGAGAAAAAGAGAGCCAACTCCCAAAAGCTGTTCTCTGGCCTTGACATGTGTAGAATGGTAGACTCACAAGCACATATTCCACGCACAAATAATAGCAATAAATTAATTTTTAAAAATAAAAATTTCCATTTTGAATGCTATACTTTTCTCTGGGGAGGGAAAGAGGAGATAAAGTGTCACTATGCAGTCCAGCTTGGCCACATGATCCTCCTGCCTCAGCCTCCACAGTTGCTGGGATTCTTAGAGCACACCACCCCAGCCAGCTCTGGACAGCATCTTCAAGCCATCAGGTCTCAGCTCTGCTCTAATCCTAAGGGAGCCTCCATGGCTCCGTCTCGCGCACTTCTGACGGCTCAGAACCCTTGGTTCAGCTGCTCATAATGATAACAGCGTTTTTCTTTGCTTGCAATTCCCTCTTCAAAACATTCCTTTATCTTGTCTCAGGCTCCAACTAGGACATCTGGTCTGTTTGAAGTACAGGCTGATGTTCTTGTTCCTTTGCCTTAGTTTTTTTTTTTATTGTTTGTTTGTTTTTGAGACAGAGTCTCATGCAGTCCAGGCTGATCTCAAGCTCTTCACTAGATGAAGAGAATCTTGAACTTCTGATCCTCCTGCCTCGACCCCCAAGTGCTGGGAATGGAATCCAGGGCTTTGCATATGCTAGGCAAGCATTCTGCCAACTTACCCACAGCCCAGCCTTGCTTTATTTTATTTTATTTGTTTTAGTTTTTGAGATACCTTCTTACTTTATAGCCAAGGCCAGACTGGAACTTACTACGTACGTGATCTAGGCTTGTCCCGAACTCACAGAAATAGCCCTGTTTCAGCCTCTTAAGTGCTGGGACTACAATTGTGAGTCACTGTTCCCAGTTCTTATTCCCCTTTTTTGTGTTTTTAAGACATGCTTTTTGTCTGTAGCCTAGATGGATAGGTCCCAAACTTTCAACAACCTTCTTACCCCACTCTCCCAGGTGCTGGGATCATGGATGTGTGTCATCATGCTAGGCTCTTGTTTGGTTCTTTGTCATAAGGAGAATGTTTCAGCCATCCACTTCTCAGGGCAAAGCTTTTCTGTAGGTTTTTGGAAGACAGCTTTCTTGACTTTCATGCTGAAACCATTATTGTTTTTGGTTTTGTTATTGTGAGCCAGGCTTTCATGGTGAAGACCATGACTAGCCTGGAACTGTACATGTAAATTAGGCTGGCCTCAGATTCCCAGAGATTCACCTGCCTCTGCCTCCCAAGTGCTGAAACTAAAGGCAAGTGCCGCCATGCCCAGCTTTCCAGAACCATGGTGTGTTTTGGGCTACTATAAAAGAGCTTTTGACCTTTGCAGCTCCAGGGGTCTCCTGCATGCTGAGCAAATGCTTTATCACTGCTCTACGTGCCAGTGCTCAACATGTCATTGAGGCTTTAACACTTTTTTTTTTAATGTGGTGTACACTCAAATCCCACCATTCTGGTTTCTGATGTGAAGCCATGGTTGCTATGGGCACGATACTGTTTTTGAAAAGTGTTTTTGAAAAGAGCAGCGTTGGAGGGCATGGTTTAGCCGTGGCGTTAGCACCTTTCTAAAGAGTTGGTTTATGCAAGGTTTACTGTTCACCTTAGCCCTGTTTGCATGTCATATTTCCCCCGGGGACTGGGCTGTTTTTCCCAGTTTTCAGACAGATTGCTGCAGTGTGTTTGTGACATTCTTACAGGCAATCAAGTCTGGGCCATCTCTGCAGTTACAGACCTCTTCCGGCTTCCAATTATCTGTATCTGTCCCCTCTGGCCACTGAACTTTCCATCAAATGGAAGTTGGCGCCACTCACCTGTCTCCCAGACCAGGTTTTGGCCTTTGTGACCCTTTCCATACAAGTCCCTACTTATTAACTTCTGTTTATCATGGTCTCCTCGCTTCTCTGTTTCTCATTTAGTTTTTGGCTGTCCTGTCGATTTCTCAAGCCCTATGTGTAACTCGTGAACCAAACCAACATGGAGGCTGTGTTTTCTTTCCTACTGTAAGCAAAGGGCCCCATGGTTTGCCCTGGTGTCCCTCCTGTTCCTCAGCACTGTAATCCATTATCCTTCAACCCTGAGTGCTTCCTGCTGCCCTTTAAGACTTCGTCTTGGGTTCAGAGCTCTTCAGTTCCTTTCCAAGACATACTGAAAAAGAGTCCCCTCCTTGTTGGGCTGGGGTGTCTCTGTTCTGCCTCTGTTGGAGTGTGCTTTGGGGTCCAAGGCTGAGGTCAGTCTTTGTGTGTTTCATGTGCAGTCCTGGCTGGTAGGAACAGCTCAACAGCCTCTTGTTTCCAATCTCACACACCTTCTCCCAACCTGCTCTTTTGATCCTTAATCCACCATTACTGTGAGTGGCATGCTCAGAACCAGGGCTTACTGGGGCTCCCAGTTCCCGGTTCAGTTCTGAACTGCAGCCAGCTCCTGGCATATGGGGCCTTTCTGGCCAGGGTAATGAACCATTTCGCCCTCTGCTTAGCCATTCTGTCCAGGCAGTTCTTGGCTACTCAGCTGCCTTTGAGAACAAGGCAAAGAGATGAGATTGTTTCCTGGACCTGTGGGGCCCAACACTCTTTGTATTAGTTTTTCCAACTATGCATTTCTTTAAAAAAAAAAAGTAAAAAGTGTCTGGTCACACTGGGCATCTTCAAATCTACACATATAGGAGAGGGCTGTAAGGGAGTATGGAGTGTATAGGAAGGGATGAGGATTTCTGGGCCAGGGTGTTTGTTGAAGTGTACCCACACACGTGAGAGGCCGTATCTGTGAGGACCATGGATATGTGCATGTGTGGAGCTTTGGACTACGTTGAAGTATGCATGCATTGGGTGTGGACAAAGATCTTGGCCACCCTTCATCCAGATTCCTGTGCTCCTGCTCCCATCCTGTCCCTGAAGTTCTCATACAAAAGAAGGAACCTTTCTAAGCCAGGTCAGTAAGCCCTTACTCTTTTTTTATATTTATTTATTTATTTATTATATATACAGTATTCTGTCTGCGTGTATGCCTGCAAGCCAGAAGAGGGCACCAGACCTCA
>LOEQ01001446.1:165057-182122 GCA_001685075.1 Bramus lutescens
GAGGCAGCAGGATGACATAGTCCTTACCGCCAGTCTGTTCTGGCGTTCCCGCTCCTTCTCAGCGCGGATCCTCTGCTGCTCAGCCCTCTCTGCACGACGCTTCTCCTGAAGCCAAGAGGGCAAAGTGGTCAGCCCTGCCCTGCCAGGCCCAGGCCCAGTCCCTGCAGAAGCATCCAGCACCCTCCCAGGGCCGCAGGACTCACAATTCTCTCCTTGAGTGCAATCAGCTCCTCTTCTTCTTTCTTTCTAGCTTCAAAATGGTTGTCTATGAGGGCCTGGAGCTCCATGAGGTCCTTGTTCTGACGCTTTTTCTGGATATCCTGGGGGGAGGAGGTGGCGAGAGAAAAGTTCCTATCCTTCCTGGCCAGCCTGAAACCCATCTGCAGCTAAGGAAGCTTTCTACCAGGTCTCTACAGTTGCAGTCTTCCTGAGACCCAGAGTGACCCAGACTGGACAGCCCAGGGTTGAGATAAGGCCCTTTCTGTGGAGAAATCCAGGTCCTGACTAATCATGAAGCCAGTACCATCCTTGTGATGACCTGTCTCAGACCTGACTCTTTCATCCTCAGAGATGTCCTCTTGGGTCAAACACAGAGGAGATCGTGAGATTGACTTGCTGCCTGTATGGGTGGGTGTGGGATGGACAGATAAACGGATAGACGAAGGTGTGGATGAAAAGGGAGAAAGCTGAGGGAAAAGCTAGGTGGATGAGTGGATGGATGGGTATGTACAAGAATGCATGGAGGAGAAGGAAAGGGATCTCTGTTTCCTTGGGTCTATGAGCTAATTATGAGCGTGTGGATGAGCCAGAGATGGGCTACCTTGCTTCTGGCTGTTTGGGAAGACATGACCTGAAGCCTAGCCTAAAGTTCAAAGACTGGAGCTTGGGATGAGGGTGTTCTGGGCCCCATACACTTACATCGAAGTCTACTTTCTCCCCTTCTGGGATCTTAGGAGCAGTGAGTCTGGGGAAAAGACACAGAAGTTGTTTCATAAGCAGGGACAACTGGAACCTTCCCACAGCAGAGGCCAGCCAGCCTCGAATCTAGGCTGGCCTCCTCTTCTTTCTTGTGCCCTGGCACCCAACAGAGCATGTCTCTGCTAGAGCAGGTTTGCCTGGCTCTTTGTTCTTGGGTTTCTAACCCATCTTCCAGGAGTAGTTTGTCCCTTCCTAGAAGGCGTCACCCTGTTTTTGTCAACTCTGTTTCATTCACTGCTTCATGCTGCCTTTCTCAGGCACATAAACAAATGTAATTAAACCCTGGCAGAAGGCAGGGTGGCCACCATGAGCCCTCCCGGGGCAGTGACTGGCATCAGCTTTTGGGGTGAGACCTGTCCCGTGGCTCTGGATACTCTTTTAATCTTTCTTTCGAATGGGCGCCCAAATGAAGGAGTTGCCTGTAAGGGGAAAAGGAACCCCTAGCCCGCTGGCTGTGCGACCCCCTCCTCCTGCCAACACATTCCAGATGGAGCAAGGAGCCCAGACAACCACGGCTTTTAGAAGCAGGCCACAGAAGAAAGGGGAGCTGAATAGCGATCAAAACCTGGAGAGAGAAGGGATTTTTCTAAGCTCTGAAGCCCCAACGTTCCCTCCAAGGGAAAGCTGTACAGATGATGCTGTGCAAATGAAAAACTTATGTATGTGGGGGGTGGGGAGAAAAAGAGCAAAAATCGAAACGCAGAGGGGGAAAAACCAGACTGAAAAAAAAAAACTTTTCAGCAAATACAGAGAAGATTTATATCCCTGAGTGAATGGATGATTAAGCAAACATGGAGACGTGTCGCCCGTGAGATAAACGAGCAAGGGGCACAAGCCACTGACTCGCAAAGAAAGATGACCAGTTGACAAACACGGACAGTTTGTGGTGGTGCTATTGGAGGAATGTAAGGCAACCATGAGATGTGGTTGGCCGCTCATCAACGGTTGAGGGGCAGACACCCGTTCCTGCCTTTGGGCGCGGAGGGTGTGGGACACAAGACTGCTCACAGCCCACTTAGGAGAAGCCCACTTAGGAAACCGCCTTGGCTGGGCCCTGGTGGAAAGCAACTTGGCAGTGAATGTCAAAGTCTTCAGAGCATTGGTCTTCTTTGACCCAGTAATTCCAGTTCTGGGAATGTGGCCTAGGCAAACAGCCCTCAAGATGGAAAATGCTTTCTGACCAGCGTTATTTATGATTGTAAAATATTGGGGGAAGCCTGTGATCGGAGAATGGTTAGGAAAATTATGGTTTGTCCAATTGATGGAATATTATGTGGCCATTCAAAATATTTAAGAAGACTATATAAAAACATGGAAAAATACTTATGAATAGCTCTAAAATTTTTTAAAAACAGAATTCAAGACTGTATAGATAGTACCATGCTTAAAAAAACATAGTCAAGATCTTTATTTTCTAAGAACTTTGTGTAGAAAAAGAGCAGGAAGAAATAAAGATCTTTTTCCCCCTCTCTGGTGCCTTCCACAGTCTGGCTGGTGAGTAGGTGGGTGGGAGAATTATCGATGGATATTTTCCCCTCTTCATTTGACTTTTATGTATTTTCCAAATTTTCTTAATGAGGTGTTTTATTTTCATATTGAGAACATAAATAATTTTTCTAAGATGAGAAACTATCTCACAGTTCTGCATTACTTTATGTGAAGTTGATTTAAAACAGCATTCACGGGAGGAGTATGGGCCAGCCATACTCTTCACTTAGCTTCTATCCTTCTCTCAAGGATGGGGAGGGAACAAGGGGCAGGAGCCAAAAGTTCAACCTGCTGCAGTGTGGAACAGAGAGGCTTAAAGGGACAAAAAGGGGCTGTATATGGAGGGTTGTGGACTTCCAAGTCCAAGATCCTGGGGTCAGCTACCCCCTGGTGTACTCACAAGTGAGCAAGCAAGGCCAGGGTAAAACCTCTACAGAGTGGCTCACAGGGGGCTCAGCCCCTTTTAGGATCAGGTCAATCCAGAGAGGGTTTTCACCTCAAGTAGGAAATCCTCACCCCTCAAGTCCATTTTTTTTTTTAATATCTGGAGACCTGGGTAATCTCCCAGCATAGTCAGGCATGGAAGATACGTGACACCTTCAGTTCCACTTCTGAGTCCATGTCCAGTGGCCTCCTTGACTGCACTGGCTGATGGGGAAGAACCACAGCCTAATGCCTTTTTATTCCTTCCTACTCGCAACTTTAGTCTCTATTATCTTCTGCCATTTGGACTTTTCTTTTAAAACAGTTCCAGGCCTCTCCCACTACCCTGTTCTGGCATCCCCCATAGCACTGCCTGAATCCCCCACTTACTTGGGTCTTGGTTTCTCCTCTAGTCATGACAGCCAGCATGGGGAGAGAAAGAAAGAGAGATCAGGCAAGACAGGGTGGTCTTTCCTGCCACAGGAACCACCAGGCTAGGGACTTCTACTCAGCCCACCCAGACCCAACTATTCAGAAGCAGGAAGCCTGTGAAATTTCCCCATGGGCTCTAAGAAGGACTTAGGGTGCGGGGATGGAGGGAGAAACCACAGGAAGGCATATGTGTCCCCAGAGGCCTTGGAGGGAGGGAAAGGTAGGAAGACAAGAAGCCTAGAGGACAGATTTCTGGAAAATTTGGGAAGCATTTGGGATGCTGGTTTATCTCCACTGTCCAACTAACTGCCTCTGAGTGGGCAGATGCTTGGCCCTGGCCCTCTAACTCCATGGCGGATGCACATAAAGCCTCAGCATCTTGAGGTTCCATGCCAGGAAAAAAAGGAAGACAGACAGACACATGGACAGATGGAGTAAAAAGGCTGGAGAGTGAGCAATATAGACACTGGACCAATGGCTCCTCTCACCTCACACAGGCAGAACCAGAGTCCTGTGCAGGTGGAGCAAGGGGCTGCGACAGCGGCTGGCAGACCTTACCTTCCTCGTCTTCCTCCTGCTCCTCCTCAGCAACAGCATCTTCATGGCGTGGGCGCAAGCGCACATGCAAGAAAAAAGCCGCGCAACTGCAGAAGTGCAGAGGCCACACAGCAGCAGTGGCCACATGAACAGCAGAGGCAGGCACGCACAGGGCCCCATGCCTGAGGGTGGCAGGGAAGCGCCTACACCTTCCCCAAGGCTTAGCCCCCTCTGTGGATTCTTGCTGTCCAGGTTGACCTCTAACTCTCAATATAGTTAAGGATGACTTTGAACTCTTCCTCTTGCCTCTACCTCCCAAGCGCTGTGATGACTGGTGTGTTCTGCCACACCTTGTTTAAGCAGTCCTGGGAATTGAACTCAGGGCTTTGTGCATGCTGGGCAAGGGGTCTGGGCTGTGAGTAGAGAACATGGGGACCTGTCTTGCCCAATGTGCACATGGTGATGGGATCTAGGTTTGGCCCTGGGAAATTCTGAGGCTGCTCTACCGTCCAGCTGTCATGGAACCTGCCATTACTTTCCACTATGTATATACTTCTGCTTGGGCACATACTATGGTTTTGACAGTCACTTTATTTCAAACCCTTCGTAAGTCTTTGTTCATAGAGCCTGCCATGAGAATCAAAAAAATATTTTTGGCTCATTTATATCTGTGAGTTTTGACAGGTTCAGCCCTTAGGCTAGGGCCTCCTGATCCTGAGAACCTGCCCTCTGACCCCTGAGAGGCTTTTTCCCATGAGTCTCGGTGGGGCCTCTCTTTTTCAGAACCTCATCTAAGCTGGTTGTCCTGAGGAAGGGCTGCTTCCTGAGTGTGTCCCACTCCTGCAGAGGTGGGGACTAGTGCTGACCCTAGTCAGGGCCTGCAGCTGCTCAGCCTCGCCCTTCTGTGCATGGTCCTGTAGCCCTGTTCTAGCATTAGGCGGACGCAAAGCTACTGACATGTATGCACTCTGTCTGCCTGGAACACAGTGAGACCTGGCAGGGGAAGCATCTGGGACTCCCAGCAACTCTGCACTTGGCCAGTAGCCAGCAGGCCCCATCCAAGGTTTGGGTGGGGGGTCTTGTCTGCAGGTTCTGACCAGTGGTCTTCTGGAACACCTATTTCTCACCTCTCCAAAAGACACGGGGTGACTTAACAATCAAAGCATGTGGCAATGCTGCCTGAATAGTAGCTTAAATCTGCTAGTAAGCCTGATGCCACTCTTGCTTAACATCTTAGGAGTGCCCAACCCCGGGAGCAGTGGGGTGCTGCAGAGCTCTCTTGCATGAGGTCTAGGGCAGTGGCCTGGGGAAGGAAGTTAAGGGGTTGGTGGACTCACCCTCCCCTTATGAGGTTCTGGGGGCCGGGAAGGATGGGGTGCTCCCTAGAATTGCATGATAGGCAGCTGTATAGTGGCAAGGTAAGGTTTCCCTGCGCTCTTTCTCCCTACCCTCCTGCCTGTCTATTTGTCCCAGTCAGTCTCAGCTCTGGTCCCAGGGAGGCCTGGTGACCTAAGATGTGTGACCTGAGAACATCCTGGATCCCGTTCCTAGCATTATCCAGGTACTTCCTCTCAGGCCCAGCCACTAGGAGCCTGCAAGTATGAAATGGAAGGGCTGAATTGGGCTCCTTGAGTTCAGCCCCTCCTCCCTTCCCCAGTGTAATCAGCCTTGCTGCTAGGCTGACAGTTGCCCCTCCACCCACAACCCCTGTCAGTTCTGCTTGATGGGTGTGTCTGGCTCAGGCCCAGGCACTGGGTGGGATGCTGGGATCTGACTGATTGCCTGTTTGCATGCATGGCCCCCAGCTGTTCCAGGTCTATGACATCCCCACCTTGGGCCTCAGCCTGACTTTCCGCACTTCACCCCGCTTGCCCCTCCACCCTCCTCCCTTCAGCCTCACCCTTCCTTTCTTTCCTCCCTCTGGCTTGATATCTGGGGTAGGTTGGAGGCTGCCTATCCAACCTTTTTGCTTTGCTCTACTTATCCTGATGAGGCCTGGGAGAGTCCCAGGGGATCTCCAGCGCCATTTTCCTAAGGCTGGCTCTGTAGACCCAGGATAGCCCATATGCTCCACCTAATCTTCCTGATGGAGGGCTAAGAAAAGCCTTTTTGCTCCTTGCCCTTAGACACTGTGATTGGGACTGCCACTGTCAGCCACCTAGGCCAGCAGATCGGGTTAGCTTAACTAGTCTGCTCTGTCCTCAGCCCAGAGGCCAGCAGGGCTTAGTTGGTGGTGGTGGGTACATTGGAAAGGGGGTGGGAGGTAGGCAGTTGGAGAGGGGAAGGAAAGGAGGGGAAGGGTCCTTGTGGCTGTGAGGCAGATCTGGACTTACCTTCTTGGACTTCCTCTGTGGAGCAGCACCAGGGGAGAAGAGAGGGAGGGAGGAGAGAGAATGAATGAGTGGAGGGCATGTGGGAGAGGGGAGAGGGAGGGACGGGTGTACAGGGGAGATGGAGTGAGTTACACGGCACCCTCTTGTTCCTTCTTGGCTGGCTCCTGCACACATACCCACATGGCCACATATGTCATATGGCATTGAAGTCATGTCACATACCTGGTTCAGGGGCTAAGGAGGGCCACGGAACAAGAGGCAAAACCGCGGGTCAGAGGTGAGAGGTCAGAGAAGGGATCCAGGTTAAAAGGACACAGCCGGTCACCGAGGGGTGGGACACGTGCAGGAAGCGAGCAAGATACTGTTAGAGTTAGCGGTGGTCCTGCCACCCTTGACCCCACACCCCAGATTCTGGGGCCCACTCGGAACTTGAGAATAGGAGGGGCTGAGACGAACCAAACTCACCACCAATCTGTCCTTCCTCACAAGTGGGGAAACTGAGATGAGGGTTGGGAATCTGGCTCTTGCTTTTGGGGCAGTGTCTCATTTGGTTTCTTCCCTCATCTACCCACCCACTGTCTGCCCTCAGCCAGGATCAGTCTAGAGCTGCAGCCCACTTGGAGGCTCTGGTACCCAAGGGGAGCAGAACCAAGGCCTGCTCCAAACACCTCTTTTCTTGCCATCCCAGAGCTAGGTACAAAAGCCCATTCCTTGGGCCTCTGCCTGATAGCCCCTAAGGAGGGTTGGGGGTTGGGACTGTGATCGGGTTGATGGGGGACATAGGCTAGGGGAATTGACTAGGGAGGAGGCCTTGGCCTGTCTTCACATCAGGCCCTATAGCAGGGCCTCTGGCTACTCCTGCATCTCTTCCTAAGATCTGAGCTCTTCCGACATTTGGCTTAGTGAATATGGCCTAGCAAAGGTCTCAGTCACCACTGTGGGCTTTGACCGACTTCTCTGGGGAAAGGGACTCAATCTATACCTGGCTCTATAGCCTCCCCCACTACTCCTGTTCTAGGCTGCCTTCTGTAGCATTGAAAGCATCCAACAGAGATTGGGGCACTTATGTTGTTTGTGGGGATTTTTGGAGTACTCATTCTCTTTGGTCAAGCGTTGGCCATGGTTAGTAGGTTATAAGGGGCCACATGGGGGGCTCCTTGGTTGGCTGGTGCCTCCTTGCTTCCATGCCCTCTTCCCCACACCACATGGCTCCAGCCAGACCCTAGGCTCCACATGGGGACCAGAAGTCCTGTATCCTCATACCTTCCTCCTGGACTTCTGCAGCCGAGGAATGCCAGGGAGTGCAGGGTGGCAGGGAGGAGAGAGGATAGGATTAGAAAGAAGCACACAGCAGGCCCTTAGAAATAGGGGCTGAGGTCACAGCCCTATAAGATGGAAGGTTACACCAATTTCATCATTAGGGCAGAGGACAAAGACAAATGGGGGTCAAGTCCTAAGCCAACTCACCTTCTTCCTGGGCTTCCTCTGAGGATAAGTGAAGGTGACAGAGAGATGGTATGTAGGAGAGAGAACAAACAAGGACAGACGTTAGGAACAGGGGCTTTTCTGGGCTCTCTTGGACCAAACATGATGAGCAGGCCAGATTCCCATGCTTGGCCTACAGCAGCTAGCCAGAGTGAGCAGGGGCCCTGGAGCTGCCAGTGCACTAAGCTTATACCTTCCTCAGGCCTGGCCCTCTGCACCCTATATCCCATGTCTGGGTGTTTGTGATTCTGCTCTACAGGACACTGAAGGGCAGACCAGGACAAAGCCCACATGGTTTGGGGAAACTCCATGTACTCAGAGCATTTCTCAACCAGGGAATCCCATCTAGCTGTCAGGACTAAAGGCTGGCGTTAAGATGCTTTGGGGACACAGGACCCTTCTGGCCAACCCTAGGAAAGTGCAGCCCCCTAGGGCCACATCTCATTCAGAAACCAGCCCTTTCTGCTTCTGGCAGCAAGATATTTGTTCAGGTTGTTAAGGTAGCAGGTATAAAATATTTTGAAAACACAGCACCCAGCAGCCCTTGCAGGATGGACTGTCTGATGAGCTGCGTGAAGCCTCCCTCAGCTGAGCAAGTGCCAGGAACAGACAGCTTGTCAGGCCTGGGAACTGCTGTGCTGGGTTGCTCCCAGGTGCACTGGTACTCAGTGCTTTGCCCGCCTACACCTGCCTAGGCACGACAGAGCCAGGGAGGGGTCTCCAGCAGCCCAAGGGTGCAACGAAGAAGAGATGCTAAGAGAGACAGAGAGAGACAAAGGGATAAGGACAGAAACAGAGAAATTGAGAAAGATGAAGAAAGATAAACAGAGATAGGGAAAGAAATAGACAGATAGGGAGACGAGAAGAGAAGCCACAGTGGCTCTGAGGGGCTACAGTGCATGGGCCAGGACCCTTGTTATTAATGAATTGAGAGTTTTAGAGGCCAGAACACATCCCACTTCACACACCATGGACACAGTGACCACAGAACATGTGTGAGTGGTTAATGAGTGTCTATCAACCAGTTGAAGAGATAAAGGGTTAATAGTTTAATTAATGATCGAACCATTGACCATTAATTAAATGATGGCATTATTAATTTGATGGTTAATGGTGCATTAATGATGAGGGAAATAGACAGTTAATTGTCAGCTCAGGTAGGATCCCCGAAGGCCTTCCCAAGGATGGCCATGGAGAGGCCTGTGGCTTCCTGAGTTACCTTCTTCTTCGTATTGTTCTGTATTAGAATAGAACAAAAGAAAGGAGCTCAGTTAGCAGAGATGGGACTGGAGATGGTGAGGCAATTGAAGGGCCAGCCTGTTCTGTCCCTGGATAGTTGGGACCGCTACTGGCTAGGGATCAGGTCTGAGATCCTCAGTCCAAAGAGGCTGTGTGGTAGCTTGGGGAGATGGTCAGTCAACAAAGTGCTTGCCGTATAAGCATAAGGACTTGAGTGTCAGTATTCAAACAAAGATCCAAGTGTGGTTACATACTCTAGAGACAGGAGGATCCCCGGGGCTTGCTGGCCAGCCAGTTTAGGCTAATCACCAAGTTCCAGGTTCAGCACCCCCCAACCTCTTCACCTCCTAACCTCCCCACCCCCATCTCGGAAAAAAAACCCAAGGTGGGCAGCTTCTGAGAAATGACATCCAAAGCTGACCTCTAGCCTGCACATAAAAACATGTAGAACACATCTGTACACACACACATACACACACCAGAGGCTTTGTGGCCTTAGAGGAGGAAATGTCTCAGCCATGAGGGTGACATAGAATGTCTCTAGATGTCATGTCCTGCTATGGCCATGTGAGTAACCAAAGGTTACAAGGACAGAGAGGCTGCCTCTTGAGTCTTCAAGGCATCACAGACATGCAGGTATATAGGTTGGGGAAGGTCAAGGTGTGTACACCACAGGAAAAAAGTGTATGCCAGAGATTTGAGACAATTTGGGAGAGGGATGTCTTTGAAGTCCAATGATTGATCTAGCTGGTCTGGGACTCTTGGGCAAGGGGTCCCCAAGAGATGAGTGATGTCAATAGTCAAAGCCCAACCCCCACCAAGGGTGACTCTTCTATCTGGAGACGGAAGAAAAGAGAGAGAAAATAAAGAAGACACTTACCCTCGACTTGTTCACTGTCACGGTTGTGGAGCAGGGGGTAGAGAGAGAAGAAAAGTGAGATAAGCTTGAGCTTCTGATCTGGGACAGATATCTGAAGGTACCAGGCATCCCAACCCACCAGCAGGGGAGGCTACTATACAGCAGGGTACTCACGTTTCCTCGTCAGACATAGTGGCGGTGGGTTGTGTCTGGAGAGGGAATGACAACAGACGGGACAGTTAGGACTTACCTTGTGAGAGAAGTCTCACAAGGAGGCAGGCTCTCAGAGATTGGGGCCTAGAGGGGATGTGTATAGATTACAATTGAGGGTCACCTCTTGGTCCCCCTGATTGGCCCTTCTCCCCATGACTCTGATCGCTCTTCTTCCTTCCCTGGCTGCAGCCTCGAACTTAGACTCTATAACTGACAGACTGTTGGAAGGTACATCCCACTCTGGACAGATGTTCCCTCTACAAGATTTTCATGCAAAGTCATCTAAAATTCAGAGACTTTCTCAGGTCAGGGGTAAGAGCTACAGGACCCTCTGGATCTGGGGACACCCTGCTGATCTGAGTTGATAGCCTCTCGTTAGGGAATCACCCCAAGATGATGGAGCCCAGCTCCAAGGGTACAGACATTCTCTGTTGCTGGCTCTTCTTTCCTGTGTGAACCCAAACTTCATGCTGTGCCTCATGTTTTTCTTAAGAGTCAAAGTTCCTTTTGGGGGTACCCCAGGTCCTCTTTTGTGCTCTCTGAAACCCTCTGAGGTACCCTTTCAAATCACAGAGCCCATAAGCGTTCAGTCTCTTTGTCTCCTTTCTTCTGACATACACGGAGACTGAACTCACCAAGGTGGGTCTGAGAAACTTCTCTTTGGGAAGCCTGAATTTGACACGCATGTGCTGATTGGATTGAGCACCTCAGGTCTCCTAGTACTATGTCTGGGACTGGATACACATGTTCAAGTATGGTGGCTACCAGGGCAGAGAACTTGTTGGTTCCTGTGAGCTGGTCACTGTACATGCCTGCAGTGCCTAGGGCCTGGGAACCTCCAAAGAACTGTATCAGAATGTTGTCTCAAGGTCTGACAAACAATGTTCATAACAACACAACACAGCTGACTTGAAGACAATAGCTCTGGCGCCCCCAGGGAGGGGGCTAAAAATGCACCAGCAGCTTAATGCTGAGGTGGGAGCTGTTTCGAAGCCCTGTTGATAACATTAGCTTTCCCAGAACTATTGAAACTTCCTGCAAAATTAACCCACAGAAACCTGGGAGGCTCTTGGCCAAGCACAAGGTTGAGTCCTGCCTTGTCCCTGAGCCTCTGTGTAAGAGTCCATCAACCATAAATAAGCCATCCAGCTAGAGCTGCCCAACCTTCTCATCCTACTCTGATCCCTACCTGTCCTTCTAACTCCCCCTTTACTGCCCTCTGTATCCCCCAGGGGCACTCTGTGGGGTGGGAAGGTCCGTGGGGTAGAGCAGTGTTGCTGAGACCGCACCTCTCTTCTCCCACTTCTAGTTTCCACTGGACCCACACACCTGTCAGCAGCAGAGGGAGGGGAGAGTGTGTGTGGGGGGGTGTTGTGCATTTACAAGGAGCCAGTGGCAGCTGAAGTGTCCAAAAATAGGCATCAAAATTAGCAAGACTCCTCTGTCCTGAAACCCAAGATGGCAGGGGGGCAGGGTACTGATAGCAACCCAGCCATTTTGGCTCCCCTCCTGGCTCTTGCAGGCATCCAGCAAGAGCTGCCTTACACCCTTCCAAAGTGGGGTAGCAGTGGCCCTCACTCCGGGCTGGGAAACTGAGGCTACTGGTCCTCTAGAGTTCCCTAAGGCCCACTTGAGCAGATCTGGATCTCTCCACCCTTATTTCAATATCCCTGAAAGTTGGGGAGATGTAGAGGTAGGGTGGCAGGAATGGGACTGGGATGACCAATCAACAACTGAGAGGGAAAGCAGTTGTCCCGTGGAGAGTTCTGGCCTTAGAAGGGATTTATGAAAATAGCCTGTGAGGTCAGGTACCTTGGGGGTACATGCCAACCTCTGTTTCTTCAAGGGTGACAAAGCTCAAAGGGGGGCAGGAGGCCCTGCCACTCACTTGCTATGGGACTCTGATCACTTCCTGCCTTGGGCCCAGTACCCTCTGATCAACCTTGTCTGGTCCTATCTCCTCCAAGGACTCCCAAGGTCTTCTAGAAAGCTCACACTCAGGAAGGGAGGGTTCCCAACCTGGAGATTTCAGCAAAGCTGAGGCCTGGAGGGCTAGGGTCTCTTGGGACCACCTGTTCTTCCAGCCATAAGCAAGATCAGACACAACCTATCTGCTTAGGCCCAGTCCCTCCCCTTCCTTGTGTCTTGTTTCAGCTTGGCTCTTGTCTATCCTTGATCTGAGCCTTAAGATCTGCCCTAGGGCAGGTGGGGGTCCCAGATATCTCTCCAGTTGCATTGCTTCCTAGGATGACCTGAGATAAGCCTGTATCTACAAAATGGCAAGAGTAGCTTAGGGCTCAGAGCTCTGGCTCCAGGAATGAGTTAAAATTCCATTCCTTCCCTCAGGTCACTCTTACATAGCCCCAGAAAGGCTCCCACCCTGCTACATCACAGCAGGCAATCTCAGAGCTCTGGGTAATGTCCCCTAAGTGGATCCTTATCTCACTCTCTGCACTTCTCCCTAGATCCTACCTTAGGAGGGCTCCTTATCCCTGAGGCCCCCAGAATCTCCCCTTCTCCCTACTCTCATGTCCTTTTACTTTGGTTTGGCGCCAGTCATCCCGAGGCTCAGCCACCATGTTTCTAGTCCTCAATACATAACACAGTTTGAGGCCCAGGACCCATTTGAGTGCCCCTTAGATGTTAGGTACCCAAACCCTGACACAGTCACCCACTCCTAGGCAGGCTGTCCACATCCATACCCACCTTCAGTTGAGTCTGAGAAAAGCTGGGGGCTCCTTGTGGACAGGACCAGCAGCAGGCACTGTCCGACAGCCTCACCCCCTCATGTTATAGTGACATCTGATCTTCCCTGGCAGCCCATTGGCCAGCAGATGGGTGGTTGGGGCATGGGGAGGGGGAGGGTGTGCCCAAGTAGGCCCCTGACCAAGTATAGGAATGCCCCAGAGGAGGAGGCCCAAGGAGGCAAGGATGGAGGAGACATGCCTGGAGGAGGAGGCAAGGTCCCCAACTGTCCTAGGAAGGTGCCAGTTGCTATTTTTACCTACACCCCCCNCGGCAATGGGCAAATGCTTGATGGACTGACGGAGGGAGGAGGAGTGGATTAGATGGAGCCGAAGACTGTGTTGAGCTAGGCTGGTATTGGGGAGTGGTCATCAGAGCTTGGGTTTCAATTTCCTTGGCCCCCTGCTCCTCTGCCCAAGGTGGCTTGCAGGAGTGGGAACTTTGCTCAAGATAGGGTCTAATTCCATGTGGCACCCCTGTAGCTCGGCCCTACATCTTCATCATAGAGACAACTCAAAACACCCACAGAATGAAGGACCTTGAATCCTTGGCCCATATTGCACCAAACCCCTTAGAAACGAGGCCTATTTTTTTTCAAGTGGACACCATTGGAACATATAACAAGAGAAATGATGACCTAAACGCTGTGGTGGTTGTCAATCTTCTCCAGTGACTGGGAAAGCTGGGTCATGTTTGGGCCTGTTTTTGGTCCGGGGGTTCCTTCCTAAGATGTTGAGACCTAGGCTCTACTGGGTTCTGAGCAGGCCTGGCCATGTGCCTGGCCTTTCTTTCCTCAAGACTCCAGGGGGCACCATCCAACCATGGACACCTCTCCTGGGCCTTGTGTGCCTGGATAGCCCTGCCTTTAGGGAAACTAAAGCACCAAGTAGCAAGAGACTAACTTGGCACTTCCCGCTCACTCCCTCAATTCTCCCAGACCCCACGGGTTGGGCATGACAGGTAAGGCCCATGGATCTGTCCAGTTCAGGGGAAAAGCCAATGTGAAGTCTAAAGTAATGGTAGGTGAACTCGGGGGACACAGACAGGGCTCATGTTCTTGGCGTCCTAGGGTTAGAGACAAGATGGATCTTCGAGTTTCTGGAAGGTTGTGATTGACCCACCAACCACTTCCTACGTGTTGGAGATGGGACCATAGAGTGCCAGAGACACACAAGACCCACCTTGTGGTCAAAAGCAGGGTGGAGCCAGTCCTTTAGCCTGCTGGCTCACAGAACAGGGCCTCTCTCCTGCTCTCCTCTGCTCCAAGCGCCTACCCCTTAGAGGTCCCTCAAAGCTGGAGTTGCTGGGCTACCCCAACCTTCCACAGCCATCCATGTCCTTGGATAGATAGGGTTCAGTGAGCTCCAAATAACACGGATGCCCAGTTCAATCTGCCCTTGGAGGTCATGTAGAGTTTATGAAGGCCCACATTGGTGCCAAGGGGACTCTAAATCTCTTCTGTGCTAAGGCCAGCCTCCCTTTCATCAGGTTTTAACCAAAACAAAGCACATCCCTCAGTTGAGGAACACAGAGAGCAGACACGAGGGATTTGGTCCAGTCTGTAGTTGTTGAAGCCCTGCATCCAGAAGCTCTTTTGTCTGAAAGGAATGGAGGTCCTTAGAGGTCTGTAGGAGGGTATACTATTGTCTCTGTAATGGCTCCTTATGGCCAGCAGGGGAGGGTGGCTGCCCACTTCAGAAGCCTTTGGCAGGCACTTGCAGTGAGGTCAGAGAGACAGGGCAGGTCTTATTTTGGGTAACAGTCATCTCCTTCTCAGGGGACCAGGCCCAAGGTTCAGCAGGACAGCACAGAGTGGGCACTGCTGGACCAGTTGCTGCCGGCCACTAAAGACTTGAGCAGGTAACACATTCCAGGTAATACACAACAGGTCCTATTTGGCTTGGCTGTGGCTCGGTGAGCAAGGGAGACAGAGCAAAAGGCTCCTTGGGGATCTGGGAGAGGACTGGAGACCCTGGTGAAGGTAGGGGACAAAGTATGTTGGATGGGTGCTGGGCTTCTACCCAGGAGACTGAGAAACAGCGAAGTTTGAGGCTTCATAGACTGGTTGTGAAGGATCCCTCAAAGTTGGTGAATGAAGAACTTAGCCTAGCGGACAGAGGAGGTTGAGAAGGGCCTGTCTTTCCAGTGTTTTGGCTCCAGTAGCCAATATGGGTGACTCCCAGGATAGTGGGGTGCTCAGAGGCCATTCAGCCTGGGAGTGTAAGAGCCCCTGGACTCTGAGCCTTACCCAGTACCCCTAGTTGACCCACTGTGGCTAGCTCTGCCAAGCCCAGGATAGGACTGGCTGACGTGGCACTTGGGACTCAGCCGCTGTGATCTGGGCAGCAGCTGCCTCCATGCATGACAGCTCCTCCTGATTCTAAAAACACAGGTTGGCTCTACAGATATTAGGGCACTTCTGGATCTGTGGGACTTCACTTTGAGCAGTACCTGGAGGAAGAAATCCCAGCTATTGGATCTCTCAGGAGTCAGGCAGGAAGATGGAAGGGCAGTGTCCTGGCATCTTGGGCAGGGTGGGCAGTGTTATAGCAGGGGGTAGACTCTATATCTGAGACCCACGTAAGATTTAGCCGAGTTGTACTTAGCACACCTTGCACTCTCCTTCGGAGACCCAAGAGTGAGGCTGGGCAAGTCAGGGGAGCATGGTATAATCAACACTTTCCCTCTGTCACTTGACATACCCATTCTGGTCCTACCCTAGTATCTCGCTCCCTGTCCCCTTAAGAACTTTGAAACAGCTTCTGCCCTTGGTCACCTCCTCATCTGAGTAGAAAGGGCAGGGAATGTCCCGTGTCCTGGGAAAAGCTTCTCGTGGAGCAGAGTAGAGATCCACATCTACATCATGGTGAGGCTATGAGCAGGCTGGAGCCATCAACATGTGTGCCTCAGCAGCTCTATCTGTTGAGTGTTAATATTCCAGAGCTATGTGTCCCCACCGGCGGAGTTTGAAGCTTTCAGAAAGTCAAGATTCTGAATGTCTATGTGGATGTCACGGTCAAGATTATTGCATCATTAGTCAAGGATCTTCAGAGTCTAGAGGCAATAGGGTTTAGAGTCAGGCCAAGGGACAGGCTGGTGAGGGGTGGGAGACCCCAAGGACAACATCCCATAGCTCAACTGTCATTCACACACTTAGTCAGCCACTATACATTCACTCATCCTCACAATCAGCTCTCACATTTTCTACTTCCCCTCCTTCCTTTCTTCTCTCCTTTTCACCATTTTCTACTCCCCCACCTATCCATCTACTCATCCATCCATCAACCCACCCACTCAAGTACTTACCCATCAACACATCCACCTGTCACTATTCATCTACCCACCCCTTAACATTCACTTCTCCATCTAGCTATCCATCCATCTACCCGGTCAGCTACTCGTGTATCTATCTGTCCCCCTATCTTCCCATAAATTATCTATCCTTCCACTCATTCATCCATTTATCTATCTACTTACACTCTGTCCATCAATCCATCTACTTACCCATGAGCTCACCACTCATCCATCACCTATCATCCACCTGTCCATCCATCTATCACCCATCCATCATTCACCCACCACCTTGTTCCCTGTTAGTGAGCACAGGAGAGCCAGTGTATGGGGCCATTCAAGATGCTTTATTACACAAAAAGAGGGACTCAGAGTCCTGAACATTCAGCATAGGGACAGGTACCCCTTGGATCTGGCTGGGATGCTGGCCTTCTCTCCTTCATCCTTCCTTGGGAGCTCTTGGCTCCTCTAGGGAGTGGTCCCTTTAGCTGATGGTGAGAGGCAAAGTTGGGGGGGGGTTGATCAAAGAGTGAGAGGGCATAGAAGATGGAGGTTCCAGGAGTGAAAGGAGGGGGGAGTGGCAGCTGGGTTGTTGGAGGCACAAGAGCAGGCCAGACTGGCAACGGGAAGCAACTTCTTGGTCAGGGCTGGGAGTGGCTTCTGACTGGAGTCTCTCCTGGGAACATAGGCAAAGGTATGGCGTGTGTTAGGCTGGGGTTGAAGAAGAGGCACAACCTGTCCTTCTCTATGACCCTACATTCCTAGTGTCCATCAGACCTTACCATACCCCTCCTTATCTGGGGAGGCTCCTGCTTACAGTGGTCAGTCACCTGGGAGACCAGCTCACAAGCTCAAATCTATTCTGGGCCTTGGCTGGCTCAGGAGGCAATACTGACTACCCACTGGGGCAGCCCTCTTGAACCAAACCCAAAGTTGCCCCAATTCTTCAAGTCCCAATTTCCTAAAGGTAACCCAGAAGCTTGGAGCAAGTGTGGGAAGACCACCCCAGCCCCCTGCCAGTGTTTGCTTCTGCTCCAGCAGA
>LOEQ01001446.1:194359-216610 GCA_001685075.1 Bramus lutescens
GGCGATGGCCGCCCCGCCCGTGGCCCTGGCCCGGCGCAGCTGCAAGGGATTTGGCGTTCCCGTACAAACGCAATCAGGCCATTTCCTGAGTCTGTTCTGGCTCGGGGGGCCCAGGGCTCAGCCTAGAGGCTGAGGAATGGGGCCCTGTCCCCCCACATCCTGCCCACACTGTTACAGGGCTTACCACAGGCTGGGGCTGGGGTTGGAGCTCAGCCTGGGCTGGAGCTCCACCCAGGTGCACTAGGCTGTACAGACCCCCACCATCTCCCACTCTGAATGGGGCTCTTTAACTCAAGGCAGTTGCGCCTGTCTTTTGTACCCCTACATAGTATCTTGTTCCTCTTCATCCTCTGCACCCCTGCCCCCTCTCCTGCTGCCTAAAACCTGCTGAGAGCCCAGCAGAACCCATCCTGGATCTAGCCTTCCCAGCTACCCTCTTTGTCCTCCCAAGGATACTTTCAAAAGGTTGACAGGCTTCAGTCCCTGTTGCAATTCTGCCCCCTGCAGGCTGCCCATGTGACTGCCCCTTGCAGCCAGCTTGAGCCCAGTATCTGTACTGTTCCTACAACCCTTCAGTGGAACACTAGAGGGAACTGGGGAGTGGGATCATGCAAGGCTATCCCAGGTGACCTTCAGATTACAGGGGCCCCTCCCACCACTGTCTCCTGTGTACCAGAGGACTGGAAGGAGCTAGAGGACTGGGGGCAGCCACCAAGAGGGGTTGATTTGATTCTCTAAGACCACCAGGGTCTCTTGCCCTCAGGGAGTAGCTTCCCCAAGGTCACAACACTGCCCATCAGGGGTTCACTTGACCTGAAAGTGACAGCATAGTGTTGGGCTAAGGGACAGAGCAAGGAAAGCCCTCCTGGTGCAGGCTCCCAAAGATAGGTGCAGAATGCTGAAGGTGGGACTCAGGGTCAGCCGTGAGTGATGGCTGTAGGCTACCACCCATGCCCACACCTCTGAGCACCAGTCCCTGTAGCTGCTATCAGCAGGACACATTGAGTGTTGGAGGTAGGGGCCCCATTCCCTGCAGACAATCTACAGAATAGTGTGGGGTTACAAATGCTCAATTGCCACCCACTCTGGAAAGAAACACGGAGGTGGGTGTGTGGAGTGCGCTCAGATCAGAATGCAGAGCCTCTGGTCAGTAGGTGAGTGCTAGGTGGGACAGGCAGGAGAGGATAGATTCTCTCCCTGAGGCTAAGGTGGTGATAGAGGAGCCTGGTCCCTACCCCTGGACACCTGGCTCTGGTCCAGTCCCCCCTTCATCATCTTTTAGCAGAGCATGGACATGTGGGGTTTGGTTATTCTTTTCTTATTGTCAGGGTCAATGTACTCAGGGGTTATTTCAATGGGCAAGACCATGTCTCCACCGCCCCAAAAAGCACTGTAATTACTTGGTTGAACGGAGGGGCACGATCTTGCCCACAGCTGTACCGGAGGAGTGGACCTTTAGGCCAAAGAGAAGGAGCCTGACACAAAGTCACATGGCAAAGAAGCCTGTGGGCCCCAGAGGGACTCCGTGACCCACAGGGTGGCCCTTGAGGTGTGAGTTGATCCCACACCCAGGAAGTCCTGGTTCTCTTTGGGGAGCTAGTGAGGAAGGATTGGAGGGGATGAGATGCAGGCCAGAAGGAAGTGGGAGGGAAAAGCCAAGCCTGGGCCAAGCTGGGAACGGGGATAGGAAGTGGCTTTCAAAACAGCCCAGTACCCATGACATGTACAGCAAGACCTGGGCCTCAGTTGGGAGGGACAATGAATGGGGCCTGGATTTGCAGCACGAGATGAAAGGGTCCCTGGAGACAGTCATGGCTGTATGAAATGCCTCCCCGGGGTAGAGATTTTTAAGGAGCCCCACAGAAGCAGCCTGAGTAGGCCAGAGGGGGGGGGGATGGGGTAGATGGCACAGGGCAGGCTGGATTTCCATGCCTGGTCCCCAGGTCTCTCCAACCCAGGGCACTGCCCAGGTCTATATTCTGTCCACTGTGGGAAAAACACCCAGGTTAATACTGGAGGCTCAGCCCCAGTGACTCAGATTCCCAGGCTGCTGACCTTGGTCACAGGTAATCTGGACAGCCAAGCTTGTCTCTGGGATCAGTACTTCCCACTTTAAAGTTTCAAGCCCTCTATTCTGTGAGAGTACTTGGTTTGCCCTACCCTCAGAACACACAAGCAGCCCACGTTCTTGGGACGTAGTTAGTGGTATCTGTATAGGCAACAGTTCTGAAGGTTCATGGTGGCCAAGCCTAGGTGGCCAAAGTGCAGATTGGTTGGCTGGGGCTATGGGAATCACAGAAGGTTCTGGGCTGAGAGTGGAGATGCTCAGAGCCAGGAAGCTTCGACTGCCTTGAGAGTAAATGGCAGATGAGGGGGAGACATAATAAGTGGGGAGTTAGTTGCTGTCATTGGGACAGCTCATCCTGAGGACCCTGGAATGGGGGTGTCACATAGAGGAAGTTGCAAAATCAGGATGGGCATACCTGTCTCCTGCCCTCAGGAAAAGAATGGCACAAACAAGCATGTGGGAGAGCATTGGGGAGGCAAATTGGGGGAAGCCTACAGATGCATGTCTCAGGGGAGCAAGGATAGGGGTTAGGTGGAATCCCAGTTCTGGAAGAAAGGGAGTAATGAAGGAACTCATTCACCCCATCCCCCACACACATGGGGGCCAACCTGGGGTCCTAGGATTTAGACATCCTGCAGAGGGCCTCAGAGGAGGCTGTGAACTCCAGTTCTCTTTCCTACCAGATGGAGGCGCTGTCCGCCCAAGGTGGGCCAGGTGGCTACCACTCTTGGTACCCTTAGAATGAAAAGGTTTTGAGGTGGGTAGGACTCATCTTCACGAACTGACCTAGAACTACCCACTTTCCCCCGTGACAGCTAAGGCCTTGTGCCTCTGTTATAACCTGTGCTCCACAGGCCACAATACTCCCTGCATGATTCTGCCTTTTTTTACGGGCTGTACATTGCTTTAGAAGACATCTATTTGCCTCCACCCAGGACCCTCAAACCTGCAGTCTTCCCAGATGGCCTCTGTCTGGAGTTTAGTGCTAAGGCATCTTAGAGACTGCATCCCCACCTGTCAGGCCCGTCAGACCATTGCACAGGATTTTGCTCCCCAGGAGGGAGTCTTCCTGGCTTCCTCCTCTGCCTTTGCCCCACCACCCCACATCTTGCTTGATTGCTGGGTCTAAACCCCACCCAGTCAGCATCTCTTCAGTTCTGCCCCCTTTATTTCTTTTCTCTCTCTTNCTGCAGCCAAGGACTGAGAAAGCTGAGGTTGCACCTGGGGCTTACCTCTGGCAAGGGGAGTCAGAGAGACCAAGGCTTCCTCTGCTACCACCCGTCTCTGAAGGCCTGGTACTCTGCTGCAGCTCAATAACACCCCAATACCTACTCTCTGCTCTACTGCCCCTACACTAGCTGTGTTTACCTTCCTAAGATCATGACATACCCTTTTTCTCCCCAAACCACTTCCCCCCTCATCTTTCTTAAGCATTCCCCTTGCCCACCAGTGCCAATTATGGTAAGTGCTCCACCACCCCAGTGCATCTTCATGGGGCTGAGAGGCCAGCCCTGACCCTTTGGTGTAGAACAAAGGCCACAGAAGCAACCACAGGCTCTCTCAGGCACATAGGGCAGTGAGTGTGGACATGCAATTGACATAGTGTACTTAAGGCAAGGTATCGTCATTGCTCATTCTGCCCTGGTGGCATGGTGCAGAGGGGAGGGGCTGATGCAGAATGGTCAGGGCATCAAATAAACACATAGACATCTGGGAGACATTTTTATAAGGGACCATGTTTTGGAGGATCTGGGGAAGGGAAGGTGTCTAGTGACAAACCTTGCTTACCTTCAGGGTGCTCCCATCTTCCTGTCCTTAGTACAGATGCAAGTACTCCTGTCCCCATGTCCCTAGGTTCCTAGGAGTCTAGATACATCCTAAACCATCTTGTTGCATCTCCCTGGCCTCTAAGGACTTTACATGGAATGGGGCTTCTTGTATCTGTCCTCCATCCATCCTTACCCCACAAGCTGGGGCTACCCACTTAGTATCTCACCACTTGCACGCTCCTTCCTAGGAACTGAGCACACTCAGGGGAGGCAGGCACCATCTCTCCTTTAGGGCAAAGAAGGGATGAATCTTGGAGCCATACGTCAGGGAAGTGAAATGCAACCCATCTAGAGACCACAAAACCCCTTGGAAGAGCCTGGCAAGTCAGATGTGGTCCACACCTGTCCATCACACTACCCAAGCCACCCAAGTAGACCCCAAGTCTGCATTCAGAAAGTGGCACACTCAACACCTCAACCTGAAGGTGTGGCTTCCTCAAAGGAGTCTACATCTGGGTTCTGCAGAGCCTTTCTTAAAGCTAGAGGCTGAAAAATGGGAATGCTGCAGGCCCCTCTATCCCACACCTCCCTCAGAGGCTGGGTTAGGGTTCTTCTATCCAAGTGTGGTTTAGAACCAAACTAGTCGTCCCACGGATAATCCTCTCCCCTCCCCTGGGTCTGGGAACCCTACCTCCTACGATGTGCTTCCTGGTCAGCCCATTCTGGCAGCTTCTTCATTCAGGACTCCTAACTCAAACATCTCTGGCCACCTGACCCCCATGGCCTAGGGGTGGACACCAGGGCCTAGGCCTCCCATCTATTACATCTTGTCATGACGGTGGCTTGTGCTAGTCTGAGCTTGCTTTCTCCCTTCACTGGCTCTGCATGCTGTGCCCTCCATGTCACTGACCAGAATTGCCACAGGGGCTAGGGCCAACTACACAGCAGCCATGAGACCTCCCTGGTGCCCGCGCTCTGCTGATCAGAGATGTCTTTTGGCTGGCCCACTCATTATCAAACTCCCAGTGGGGACTGGGCTCAGAGAGACCGTGGCTTGCAGCAGCAGACAGCCCTGGCAGAAGGCTCACAGGGCTCACGAGGCAAGGCTCTGGCACACTCTCCGACACGCGATGATGGCTGGCACTGGCTTGAGATTGGCATCCCCTCCTCTTTCCTCCCTGGCTGGTTGTACCCAGATCCACTTCACCCTGAAGGCCTGGCTACAGCTCTCCTAATGGATGCTGCTCAAATGCCTCATCCTTCATCTGGTCACAGGTTTACACATTGTCTAACTTGTCTGCCCACCTGGACATATGCATGGCAGGTGACTGTGTGTAGCCAAGACAATCCCCAAACCCATTGTCCTATGCTTGGCTCTGAGTGCCCCATGTGCCTCAATTTTCCTGCTCCCCGAGTAGTCAGACAAGGAGACGGGTACCTATTGATTAATTTCAATATTTTATCTGCTCCTTGATCCGAGAACACCCTGCCTGGCCCTGCGGCCACATCTGAGCTCTCGGTGCTATCTAACTCCCAGGGATGGATCATTCCTGGGGCTCTCATGGAGGAAGGGGTCTATCCCAGGTTGACCTGTTTCAGCCTTCAGCCCAAGATATCCCTTACAAGCCATTGACGCTGAACCCAGCTTCAGTGCTGTAAGCTGCATGAAGCAGGCAAGGGCGAGTCTCCATAGGCTGAGAGAGACTCACGCATCCCTATGGGTACCACATCAGCTGATGCCAGTGGGTCCTGCACTGGTTCCCAAGTCCATTTCTTGGCCAACACCTAGCGCTAAACTGAACAACCATATTTGGTTCTCATAATATCCCCACCACATATACTGAGAGAAGAGCTGCATCCCAGACCTGGGAGACCTGTATGGTCAGTGCATGGCAGGGTGTCCTCCTCACCCTCTGTGAACTACATGTAAGGAGACAAGGCAGCCATAGGAATTGAGGGGCAGGACCCATGTCGAAGGATCCTGGTTGAGGGGGGACACCAGCCCCTCCCTTCCCACAGCTCTTCCCATCTGTTTTTTACCCTTTTCTCTCTGTCTCCCAAGCCGCTTCCCACCATCACCTTTAATCCTTCCCTTTCAATACCAACCATCCCCTGCCCAGGTCAGCTAAGTGGGGACAGCAGAGACCGTACCTTCCCTCCAGCGCTGGCTAGGACCCTTCCCCTCATCCGTGTATCTTGTTCACTTCCTACCTCTTTGCTCTTTCTTCTTCCTTTTTTCCTTTCCTACCTGGTAGGACATATTCTCTCAGGGAACTTTCAAAGCCCCCAGGAGCATCCAGTGTGCTACTCCCCTGGCACCAGCATCTCCAGGTCAGGCCCTCCATGTCCTGAGTGCTGTTACCAGCTGGTCTTAGCTCGTTCCCTGCCCTGGGTGGATGGTAGTGGACCCTCATAGTCACATTCCTACTCCTTAGGACAGCAACCTGCACAGCCAGCTCTATGGGCTGAGGGCCAAGTCTGGTCTCACTTGGTACCAGAGCCTGAGAACATTTCGCTGCCCACAGAACTGCCTAATGGGTTCTAAACCCAACCACTACCTGCAGCCACTTGCCCACATCACCCTCTGTGCTCAGCTGAAGCCCTTTGCCCTTCTGTAGCCCGTGTGCCCACCTGTACTCTGGAGACCTTGGTGGTCCATCCTGGCATTGTTCCCTGGAGAGATGCTCTGGGCCTGTCGAAGTGTCCCTGGAGGCTGTACCCCTGCAGCTATCCCGAGGGTCCCAAGAGCCCCAGGGTGTCCCCTCCTGGCTCCAGCAGAAACACGGGGTGGGTGAGTCTCTGGGTGCCTTGGGGCCCTGGTTGCTGCTTGCCGCCTGATCTACCCAGCTCTGACGCACCGGCTGGGACTGGAACCGGAACCTCAGTCCTCTGGGCTCTGGCCCTGACACCCTGCCCAGGGGCTGGACCACTTGGTCCCTGTACCCCCTGCTGCTGGCTCGGCCAGGCTCCAGGCAGGACAAGCTCTGGTAGACAGACCACNGACACTGTGGTTGGAGGCCTGGCTTCCCCTCCCCCCCACTGGGCCACCCAGCAGACTGCCAGCCCCATCTGCTACCCTCTGCCACCCTGGGATCCCCAGAGGCCCAGTGGGCCACATGTGGAGTGGGAACCTGCCTAAGTAGCCTTATACCCCAGGGAAGCCATAGACTGATGCCATGCTATCTGCTGGCTGATGGGTGCTGGAACCTGATGAGAGAGAAGCTCACACCACCGAAAGGAGGCTTGGTTGGTGATGCCTGCCAAGGTGACTCCTGGCTCAGTCTCTTAGGCCAGCATCAACCCGAAGTACTTTTGACCAGCCCAGCTGCTCTTAAATCTAGGTCCCCGAGACTGCAGAACCAGGGAGCCAGCTGAGAGCCCAGATGGCCATCCTTAACCGTGGCCTGACCTATGGTGGACCTGGGAGGACCTGGCTCCCCTGAGGCAGAAGTGGGTATCCAAATCCCTAGCACAAGGGAGTAGACGTAAGCCTGGGGGCTGACCAGCAATATGTTAAGCCCTCAATTCATACCCAGACTCAGATTAAGAGAGCTGTAGGGACATGACATCTATTTCCCCACTAGACCATAATTTTTTTAAAAAATGAATTTAAACTGGATTCAGTTTGCATCTTGGCCTCTGCTGGCACCCAGTAACCCCTTCCAGAGTTTGTCACAGAGGGGACTGGCAGGGCTCTGCTACCAGGTGTGAGGAGAAAGCCTTGGGTTCCTGGGGAAGGGTCTGGGCAAAGACAGTGAACGATAGGTAGGTCACCTGCTGGGTGACCTTGAACAAGTCACTTGACCTCTCTGAGCCTCTTTTCCTCATCTGTCCAACAGAGACAAGGCAAGGACCTATTCTCCAGGGTTGGGCTAAGCAGACAGTGTTGGGGGCTGTCGGCATGTGGATAGAGGGCACGATGGAGTCCGGGTGAAGGGTACTAGATGGTAGCATGCACATGCCTGCACATATGTGTGTACTCAATGCACATGAGAGGCATGTTCCATTGAAAGGCCAGGCTCCCAGAGATGCACAGTTCAGCACATATCCACCCCAGGGCATCACCTCATGACACCCATTGTGGTCCCACTCCACACGTGGACAAGCGGTTCTCCATTCTCATAAGGGACAATCTCCTGGGCCCACTCGTCCACTTCATCAGAGCCCCCTTAGACCCTGGGAGCCTGCCCTCCTGTCCTGACCACTGGTTAACCATTGTAGGCCTTGGTCTCTGGGTCTCCTCCCACCTCTCTTCAGCTCAAGACTTTGGTACCAAATCTAACCCCTGCCCAAGGTCATGCCTTGTCTATAGCTTCCATGGCCCTGTCGTCCTGCCTCTGGATTAGCAGGACGGCAGCCTGGTGCAGGGTCTTGCAGCTCTTCCGGTCACCCCACAGCCACCAAGTTGCTGGAATCAGTTTCCTTCTTGTTATAGGATACTGCTGAGTTGGTAAAATTGATCAAAGGTGCTCCTAAATGCCCAGGGTACAGGGCACTATGAGGAATAGTGACAAAGGAGGTTACATCCCAGCCTGGACAGGACAGGAGGAATATCTAGCCTGAGTGAGGTGGCCATGCGTCAGGACCCTGGAGCAGGCTGGGCTGAGCCTGAAAGACTGGCATGGAGCATGGCTGTGGTATCGGCTGGGAGCTAGGGTGGAAAGAGGCTGGGAGGCCAGCTTAGAACCTGGTGCTAGTTTGCTGACCTTGGTTGTCAGCTGGGACCATGATAGGGCCAGGGCGTGGAGGTAGCTATCTCCTGGCATCTGCCCACCATCCCATCTGTGCCCTGTCTCACCACTGAGAGCCAGGACCAACACACAGAGACATAAGAAACAATGCCAGGCCCAACCTCCAGGAACATGGGGTTTAAGCAACTAGGGAAGTGGGCCAGGGAACAGGCCACCAGATGAGCGAGGAGCCGAACCTTTCTGGCTGGGGAGACCATGACAGGCTTCCTGGAGGAGGTGGCACTGCAGCAGAGCTTTAAAAGCTGAAAGAGGAAAGAAAAGGAAGGGCACAGCAGGTGGCTCAGAGGACAACAATGAGCAATTAATCATTAGAAGTGCCTGAGGTTTGCAGGGCCTGGGCCTACAGCTGTCTATTCTCTCACACATGCTTTACATAGGAGAAAACAGGCTCAGTGAAGAAGACTTTCAAAGGCCTGAGGTCCAGAGGCCAGAGAATCAGGATCCCCAATGGTTCCAGCGCCTCCCACTCCCAGGACTGTCAGGCCAGTGGTTTCTGGGGCCTATGGCTGTAAATCCAATTTCATTTGTAAAGTGAGGTGGGGGGTGTCACTTGTTAGTTCCCAAGGGCAGCAAGAAGATATGGTGGGGACAGGCCTGTGCAGCTATGCTGAAGATTATTCCCTGTGGGTCCCCGGGGACCCACAGGGAGCTATGGGAGGAAGAGGTGAAGCCGCCTGGCTGACCAAGATGATGGCGTCGTGCTGGGCTTCTATCCTCCCGTAACACGTGCATAGGCAGCCTGGCACAGTCCGTGTGCCACATATCTGCCCGTCTGGATGCAGGGGGGTACCACTGTCAGCAAGGGCGCTGCGGGCACCATGCCTGGGCTGGGAGGGACCTACCTCAGCAGCTTCTCCAGGCCCCGTTTGCTAGCATTTCTCCTCAGGAGTGCAGGGCCATTCATGCTGCGGGCCTGCCCGCGACGATGCTGGTGACCTGGCCTGACCCCTGGCCCTGGGGACACCGCCTGCAGCTTCAAAGGCTCCTGGTGCTGTGGCCCCAAAACTCTGCTCTCCTCTCCTCTCCTTTCTTTCCCTTTCCTTCTGCTTCTCTTTTCCTTTTCCCTTCCTCTCCTCTCCCCTGCCCTGCCCTTCCTCTCTTCTTGTCCTTCTCTTTGTGTTCTTGTCCCTCTTCCCGTCTCCTGTCAGTCTGTCTGGTCTCGCTGTCTCTGACACCCCTTCCTTGTCTGCTCTATCTGTCTGAAGGATGTCTGTCTGTCTCAGCCCCTCCAGCCCCTGAGGACGGGGGTGTGGGGCTGGCTCCCAGATGGCAGCCCCAGGCCCTTCCACTGTCCCTGGACCCTGTCTCTGCGGGTCTCTCTCCCCTCTCCTTTCTCAGGACGCCTAGCAGCTGCTTTCCTTTTGTCCCCCAGCCCCCTTCTCCGCCCCCTTGGTCTCCTCCACCTCCACCACCTCCTCCTCCTTCCGAGACTAGTAAAAATGTCAGAGAGAAACCCTCCCAGCCCCGCAGTGTGGGGGCCTGGCTGGACCTCCACGCCCGCTTGTGGGCAGCATGGTGGCATGCCCCCCTCAGACCATCTTGGCAGCTTGTGCCACTTCCCACCTCTCTGCCCACCACTCTACTCTGGGTGACTGGCCCATAGGTCACCTCCCCATTCTCAAAGTCTCTTGCCCATCTCTGCCTGGCTGCTGGTCCTTGCTCTGAGTCCTGCTCTCACCGACCCTGGCTCTCTCCTCCCAGGTCTGGGCCTCAATTGCCCCTGACCTGGCTGACTGCCCCTCCTTGCCCTTTTTTTCTCTTCTGGTGTTTTCACTCCTATCTCAGTCTCCCTCCTACCTTCCCTCCCTCCTTCTTTTCCCTCCCTTCTTTTTCTCCCTCCTCCCCCTCCTTCTTCTCCCCCCTCTGGGTCTTCTTTTTCCCTCTGTTTATTCCCAGCTCTCTGCTCTTGTATAACCTCCAGGGGAGGCTGGGCACCCCAGGAATCTTCCCAGGTCGCCTAGCTGGGAGGCTACTGCCCGCCCCAGAACCTCAGGCTGTATTCAGGGCAGGGATGTATAGACACCACAGAGAGCATCTTCGTTGGTGTAGAGAGCCAAAGTTCCGAAAGTGGTGGAGGGTACCCGGGTGGTCGGTGCCCTCACCAGCCAGCCCCCTACCCTATCCTCTGGCTCAGACCCAGGGACAAGCAGCCCAGCCCATTGTTTTTCTGGTTGGGCTTAGTCACTGTGACTCACTGGAGAACACTAGAGGCTAGTGGCTGGGCTGGGAGGAAGTTGCCATGGGCCAGTTCTGGGCGAGTGAGCTTGCATCTGGTGGCTTCTCAGAACCCTCACACTCATAGCTGCGGACAAGCAGTACCGCTAGACCCATGAGCCAGATGGGAAAATCAAGGCTGGCCAACAGCACTGTGCCAGGTCACAGAGCCAGAGTCTGGCAGAACCAAGACCATAGTTGGGTCTATTGAGTGCCAACAACTGCCCACCGCATCTCCCCGCACACGTCTGGCCCCCAGTTGTACTCCATCTCTATACTGGAAGAATGGACACACATGAGTTACTGTGACCTCCAGGTAGGTCAGGAAGTCAGAGTGCAAGAAACCTCAAGACTACTGAGGACAGAGGAGGGAGTTGGAGTCTCATGAGCGGATCACTGGTGCGAAGGGGGTATGTGCCTTAAGGTGACGACACAGATACAGTGTCCCATGGATCCACAGTTCTAATCTGCAGCAACCAAAAAGCTGGCTACCCACCTTTTCTGCCACACTTGCTACAGGATGAGATCCAGCTGTTCTGAAGACAGCGGTTACAGCATCTCCCTCCCCCAGCCTCTCCCAGGAGGAGATGGAGCCAGGGTGCATAGCAGAGACAGCAGAGTCCACTGCCCTCTCCAACAGCGCAGAAACATAATAAACAGCACATTCTGAAGTAATAAGGATGGGGCTGGGATGAACCTCCCTCTGGTGAGCCCATGATGAGAGAGATCACCCAGCAGAACCAGCTTGCACTGTGCCTGCACCACGGTTCATCTCACCACCTCCACAGCCTTGTTCCTATTCCAACTAGACAGTCAGGAAAGACATGTGGTCAGGGAAATTTGGGTTCAAAAAGAGGAAGAATATTTCCAGGCAGGGGAGGGCTGCCTTAATGGTGGGGGGAGTTCCTACAAAGAGATGCAGAACAATTTAAGGCTTTGAAGCCATGATATGTATGGACAAGTGAGCAGAACATTTGCTGTTCTGGCATTACTGTCTATTACTTGTCCACCTACCCACCCATTCATCCATATATCCATACATGGATCTATACACTCACTCATAACACCCGCTCACCTACAACTCACTCTCACAGAACCACCTACCCATCCATCCATCCATCCATCCATCCATCCATCCATCCACCCACCCACCCATNCCATCCATCCATCCATCCATCCATCCATCCATCCATCCATCCATCTTGTGTTTATGGTGCTTGCATTTTTATGTATTGCTTATCAACCTGTCAACTCTTTTCTTTATATCTTCTCCATATTCGTTCATAAATCTGCCTTTCTAGACATCTCCTCACCTAGGAAACTGCACATCTAGCTGCATACATCTCTTTGTGTGATAGTGTATGCATGGTCCTCAAAGCAAGTCAATACACTATGTATGGGAAATCAGCCCATGATAACCCAGTTATTATCACCCACTCTTCCTCCCTGTCATCCTTCCACTCACATGTACACTCAATTAGCCACACTTTTGTCCACCAATCCATATGTTTATTCAAGAAACACAAATTGAGTTACAATAATTTTCAGTGTTCTGGGAATTCCGCACCAGTCTCCAACACTCATGATGCTGACATTCCAGTGGGAACAAACAAGTAAATATGTATCAACACATTCATTGCCCATGATGGTTAATGCTGCTGAAAGTAGGAGTCAGGGTACGGGCATGGAAAGAGGAGCATTGGGGACAAATGGGAAAGAAAAGCTTAGTGGGAAGAAATAAGCATTTCCTGGTTTAAGAAGGAGGGGGAGAGAGAAGAGAGAGAGATAAGAAAAAGGAGAGAAATTGACTGACTTCCTCACAGTGGGAGAAAGTATTCCAGAAACATAGTACAACATTTATGATAGAGAGTTGTCTTTTCACACATCTGTGTCTCCAATAGTTCATCCCATACCAATTTATCCATTTTATTGATTTGTTATCTGTTTATCTTGCCACCATAATCTATTATTTATTTATAGTCATATGTCTGCTTCTCTTGATACTGTATTTGTCCAGTCATTTATCTATGTCCTATCTACCTTCTCTTTCCTCCACTTATTCTTTCATCCTAAATGCCATCCTCCAATGCATCCATTTATCTATCCCATGCATGTATCCATCCATCTATACATTCAACCCCCACTCATCCATCCACCCACTCATTCACTCATTCACCTATCTATCCAATCCCCATCCATCCATGCATCCAACCATCCATCTACCTACTAATTCATCTATCTACTCACACCCATCCACCAACCACTCATCACACTCATCCACCCCACATTTACCCAACCACCCACATTTCTATCAGTCTGCCTACTCACCCATATGTCATCTATCCATCCACCTATCCACCCACTCACCCATATATCATCTACCTGTATATCTACCCGCCCATCCATCCATTCAACTATCCATTCATCCTGCTCATTCATATATCAACCCATCCACCTACTCATTCATCCATTCACCTTTCCATCCATCCATCCCCTATTAATCTACCCACCCATATATTCACCCATAAAGTCATCTATCTACCCCTCATCCATCAACTCACCCATTCACCTACCCATATCCACCCACTCGTCAATCCATCTATCTATACAACCCCCATCTACCCATTCACTAATCCGTCCACCCATCCATCCATCCATCCATCCATCCATCCATCCATCCATCCATCCATCCATCCATCCATCCATCCATATATCCACCAACATTCAGTCATTCATTCATCCCACATTCATCTATCCAACCCATTGTGCATCCACCTATCTACTCATCCATCCACCCATTTATATGCTCCCTGGTCATCCATCAACCCATATATCCACCCATTCAGTCATTCATTTATCCACCCCTCATCTATCTACTCCTCATTCATCCATCACCCATCTACATATTCACCCATCCATCCAACTACCAACTCACACGTTTACCCATTCATCCATCCATCCATTACTTTCTATTTATTCACATCACACTAATTCATTCATCCATCCACTCACCCACTCATTCATCTACCCATCCAGCCACCCATCTTCCCATCCATATATTCACCAACATTCAGTCTTCCACTCACCCATTCCTATATCCACCCATCCACTTATTCATCCAGCTATCTACCCATCTATCCATCCATCCAACCACCCACTCACCCATCCATCCACCCATATTTTGGCCCATTCATCCATCTGTATATTCCATTCATCCATCCATCAGCCCATCCATTAATCCACCAACCCACACATTGACCCATTTATCTACCAGTTTTTCAATCCATCTATCCTTACAGCCACCCACCCACTATTTTTCCACCTACTCATTCACCCTCTAATCAATCATTCATTCACCCATCCATCTACTCATATAACTTTCAATATTCAATCACCCACCCATTTATTTATCCACCGCATCTACTCATTCATCTAACTCCCCTCACTCATTCCCCCATATACTCATTCATTCTTTCATCTATCCACTCACTCACTCATTCACCCATCCATCTACCCATCCCAACTCATCTGTCCATCCCACATTCAGTCATTCATTCACCCCATTCTTCCACCCACTTTTCTGTCCATACATTCATCCACTTGTCTATATATCCATCCATTCATCCACTTCCTATTCATTCACCTACCCACCTACCCATATATCCATCTACCCACCCACTAATCATTCAGCCCATCTATTCCATCCATCCATCCATCCATCCATCCATCCATCCATCCATCCATCCATCCATCCATCCATCCATCCATCCATACATTTATGTATCCATTCACTTGTGCATTTATTGATCTGTCCGCATATCTAGTCACACACCCATCTATCTACCTACCCATCCGTACACTCATCCATCTACCCACCTAGCACTTCCCCATGCTTCCTTATTCATTCACTTTCCTTGTATTTATATATTTCTCTGCCACTCATTTCTTCTTTTATTTTCTTATTTCCTTTCTTCTATGATTAAGACATAGCCTAAAAACTCATGACTCAAGAATAAAGTTCCAGGAGGTCAGGTCCCTCCCATAATAGACTTATCATAAACAGAACTTGGGAAGCACAGATATTCTCTGTCTCTGTCTGTCTCTCTCTTTCTCTTGGATTTTTCCAGACAGGGTTTTTCTGTATAGCTCTGGCTGTCCTAGAACTCACTCTGTAGACCAGGATAGCCTTGAACTCACAGAGACCCACTTGCCTCTGCCTCCCAAGTGCTGGAATTAAAGGTGTCCACCACTACCTTAGCTCAGATATATTCTCTTGTCCATATATCTTTATAGCCCCTAGAAAACATGCTCACAGACCAGTGGACTACATGGAGAAAGACCCAGTAAGCAGTGGGAACCTACTGGTGGAGGGGCCTAGAATAGTGAGTGGCATTTAATAGCAATGTGGCTCTGATTTACACAGTAGGATGCCTCCTAATGCTTCCTGAATTCATCTGCTCCCTGTGTTCCTCTTTCCAAGCAAGGTCTGGTGGGCCAGAGCTAAAGGCGGAGCCAGGGAGCTGGGTGTGGTGATGAAGTGTGGTTGGAGCTGGGACTAGGAGAAAGGGCAACAGAGTCTTTCCAGATTTCTTTGGAATAAACTAGCTAGATCCATCTGTCTTGAGTTCTATTGCTCTTTTGAGGAGAGGTTCCTGGGAGAGGAGGGAGAGATGGGAGGTGGGGGAGAAAAGGGTGAGAAGGGGAAAGAAGGTGGGAAAATGAGAGGGAAAGGAGGAGGGGGGAAAGAGGGGAGAATAGAGAGAAGGCAAGGAAAGGAGGAGAAAAGAGGAAGAGAAGAAGAGAGAGGAAGGGGGAAGAGGAGAAAAAAATAGGGGAAAGAAAGGAGAGTAGAGAAGAGGAGAGGACAGGAGAGAAGAGAGGCAGGAGGAGGCAGTGTTGACTTTCCTTGGAAGCTAACCACACACAGTATGCTGCCTTAGGAAAGAGTGTACAGCCACCTTGGAATGGGAAGGTGGATCTGCTCCCTGTAGGATAGAAGGGTGTGAACCTGAGATCCCGTCTGCTAGGAATGGGACCCCATCCTCATGTACTCATCCAGGTGGCAGCTGGTAAAAAAAAAAATCAAGGCTGTGGAAGGAGAGTTGGATATAGGATCCATCTCACCCACGGCAGACAGGATCTTCTGAACACCTAGACAGCCTTCCTATAGTACTTGGTCAATTGCCTACCAATTGATGGAGGCAGATAGTCTTCGTTCCCTGCCAATTTACAACTTCCCAACTTGGAGGTGGTCAGCAAATGGAGCCTGGTAAGACTGACCTGGCCACCAGAAAAGACCAGGGCCTTTCCTGACCCACCAATTGTTTGCTCTCAAACTCCTATACTCTAAACCTACAGCCCCTCCCCTCTCTGCTAGCTCCTTGACAATAGGTATGAGTGGCCAGGCTAATCAGGCAATGGTGGCGCACACCTTTAATCCCAGCTCTCAGGAAACAGAGGCCGGTGGAGCTCTATGAGTTTGAGGCCAGCCTGGTCTACATGAGTGAGTTCTAGGACAGCGATGATAGTTACATAGAAAAACTACCCTGTCTTCAGAAACTTTGAAAAAAAAAGTGTCTGGATAGTGAAAAACTAATCCTGGGAAATGGGCTGGGCTGTCACCAGGCAGCTCCTTTATCCAAACCTGTCTCTGCAGATATTAAAGGACTGCCACCCAAAGAGAGGCCCTGCTGCCTCAAGGCCAATGAGAACCTACCTAAGAGTTACCATGTGTCCTTATACAGACTGGGGCTTCTTAGATCCAGAACAATCCCCCATAGCTCTGCTGTCCAGTGCTACTGGAGTAGATGCAGAGACCCAGGCCTATACTGGCCTATACTGTGCCTGACAGAACACTTGTACCCCAGCCTGGGATGTCCCCACAAAGCACTTGCCACCAGCAGAGTACCCCTCACCCTGACCTGGACTATGTCCCACAAAGACCCCTAGTTCTTTGTCAACTGCCTTCACAGAACAGTGGGTGCACTCTGGGGATTCTCACCAGAGTACCCTAAGAAGCAGCTTGGTACAGCCTAACCCAGGTCCCAGCCCATCCCCCTAAACCCACAGAGGGCATGTCTAGTCACAGTAAACCACCTCTAAAATAGTCACTCTTGGGGGGATGGTGTACAAGATCTTTGCTTGCTTAAAGAGCTTGGCAAGAACACTCAGGTCATGATTGCTAGGCCTGAGCAATTGCATTCTTACCATGATGATGAGGAAACTGAGGCACTGGGTGGTGACCCTTTACCTTCTCCTCCTTACCTCAAAATGGCATCTCAACCCTTATCCCAATAGCTGAAGTTCCCAGAGGGAAAGGCCTGGTCCACCTCCCCTGGGTCTCATCCCCTAGCAAGCCCATACTTCTTTAAGGCTCATAGAGCCCTGTCATAAAATTCTCAGGGAAACTGAGGCAGAGGCAACCACTGATAGAGTAATAATGTCCCCCTGCCAGGGCCATCCTGTCCTGGGCCATCTGTCCCAGGCCTTTCCCAACACTGCCTACCCCAAGCAGACAGGGCAGTATGAGAGCTTCTGGAATCATCAAAATAGGTCTGTGATGTCCCAAAAGTACTAGGTATCTGGTTTCCCCTCCTCAAGCCAAGATGGGGATCTGAAGGAGCTGGACAGAAGGTGAGAGAAAGCCTAGGATCGATCCACCAGGAGGAAGACGTTGTTTGGGTGAAGCTTCACCTTCCTCTGTCTTGAGGAACCCCTGACTTGGCCTAGCCTGGCTCAGCTCTGCCATCTGCACAGAGAGCTCCAGGCCTCCACTCCTAATCTTCCCATCTTCAGTGCACACCCTGGGAGGGCAAGGTTGGAGGAATCCCTCCACTGGGCTACTGCCTCTCGGATAAAGGCTCTCAATATTGTGCAAGGCCCTCTGACTAGAGCTCAGAGGATCAGAGGAACAGTGATCCAGGAAGGAAGGAACCCTGCCTATGTGACCCTCAAATTGTCCTATTGGCCAACAGGTGTGGGATTAGGTCAGAAATGTTTCCAGGGTAGATGGTGACCTGGAGCAGGGCTCTTAGCAAAGCAGCATCATATGCTAAGGAAATCAGGGTACAGACATCCCAGGGGCCAGATGAGCTATGCACCTGAGGGAACGGGTAGCCAGGTAGAGAGAGCCAGGCTTGTGTAGAGGGTATCTGTCCACCTGAGTCTGTCCCCAGTGAGAGGAGCCATGGCTCCATGTAGAGTTGGGGTTCCAGGACAGGGTTAGTGGTTGACTCTGAGGCCCTTGAAGGCATGCTGAGCAATTATCTGTGAGCTACATGACTGCCCGTAGCTCTCAAGACACTGCGCAGTGGAGTTGTAGGGGAGTTGAGGCTTGGTTTCATTCCCTTGGTGTCACCCAGAAGTCCCAGCAGAGCCATTCACAGCCCTGTGGAGATGCCACACCCTGTTCCCACAGGACAGGAAGAAGGTAATGACCTTGTGTTGGGTAGGCAAAGAGAGAGCACCCCACTGGAGGAAGAGTGGTAGTCCTGTATCAATGACGTGGGATCACTGGAGTGGTACACAGTAGCATTCCAGCCATCTGAGGGCTCTGTGAGAGGGGCTTGGCCTTGGCCTGCCTGCCTTGGGCCTGGCATGCATATGTGTCCCACTATGCTCACCCTGGTATACTTGGACAGGTATGAGGGCACCTGTCCTTCTCCGCCTCCCCACATGCGCCCTGCGGCACCACGGCGCGCGGAGGTCAGCAGAGAGGGGCCCGGACGCGACTTGGGCTCTGTCTGGTATGCCTGGTCCTCTATGGGCACATGGGGTGGGGACCCCCTGATCTGTTCCAGCCAAAACTGACCCTGCTCAGTTCTGGCCTTCTGTGGTTTCCTGAGCGGGGACTTATTAGGTCAAATATCCCCCCTCTGGGTACCAGGGACTTGTTACCACTTTAAATAGGAGAATCCCCTGGCCCCTGAGTCACCCTGTGAAAGGACAGTTCCACCTCGCCCTGTGTCTCGGTTTCATCCTGAAAGGTCAGCGGTGCGCTTTGTTCACCTTCTTCCACCATTTTGGGGAGGACATCTTTAGGGGATTCCCAGGCCTGCTGAGGTCTTATGACTGTGGAACAGGAGTTCTTGACAGACAGGCACAGGTGCAGTCCAGCCCCAGTCCTACAATAAGATGCCCGGGGATCTGCTGTGCCTGCCAGAGCTGTGGGCACCCTTGACTGTGTTGCCTAGACCTCGGCATTTGAGACAGCTGGGAGAGGGGGCCAAGGAAGGGCCCAGGAGGAGGGAGGGGCCGGCAGGGCTGCTTGTGTCTGTCCTTCTATGGGCACAAGGTGGCAGGGCACTGACATTTCTGAACAGGGTCACAGCTGTCGCCCGATCACCCTGTTCTACACACCCCATAGCTTGTGTCCTTACCCAGCCTGGGTAGAGTGTCCTTAGAGTCCTTCTTGGGCCTTCATGATACATGTCCCCCCTCCCAGGAGACAGCTCTCACAGAGCCTTACTGGGGACAATGTGGCCCTGGAAACCCCAGGTTGGCACAAGGATGCTGACCCAGGCCAGCCCAGTCTCTGTTTAGCCTCAGACTCCTTTCCTGGCTGGAGGGTTCCCTGGACAGTTCTCAAACCAGGGCCCACAAGGAAAGTGGGGAGCCTGAGGTTGGCCCTCTGCCCCCAACATGTACCCCTCACAGTGAGGCCTCTTTCCCATTATCTGATAGGACTGAGGCATTCCTGTCTCTGTCCGAGAGCGGAACCTGACTCCATTTTACAAGGCAGTCTGGGGCCTGCAGGGACTCTGCAACACCTGCTGAGGTGGCCTTCACTCCTTGAGCCTGTGGGTGAACCCCAAGGACCACACCTTCCTGGACAGTCTGACATCTCTAGCAGCAGGTTCTAGTACTCCAGAGGTCTTACCTCCTTTCTGTTCCTCTTACACACCTGGACCACAGCCCCCACATCCTGCTCCCATGAGGACTCTCATCCCTGACTGTAGAATGTCCCCTTCTGCCTCAGCCTGTCCCAGAGACCTGTCACTTTCTTCTGAGACCTGTTCCTGCAACTGAGCAGAGCAGGCACACACGGCTTGGCTTAGTCTCCATGTCTGCCCACTGACAGTCCCTCCCCGTGGCCCCCAGTTTATGACCCAACACAGGGAAGAACTTAGCAGTTCTATAACTCACAGATGCCCTTAGGCAGCTGATGGCCAATGGGCCTCTGCTCACCTCTGTCTGTGGCAGAGGAGTGGCTCCTTTACCTCCTCTGACATTCCCTTCCCATACCCACTGTACCCAACAGCAGTGTCTGGTTCACAAGGGGCCATTGAGAATTGCCGCAGAGCAGCTTCGGGAACCTATGAGACCCGGCCACCTCTGAGTATCTCAAGGCAGGCCAGACCCCTCAGACATACCTACAGGTGAGGTAGGCGAGGATTCACAACTCCAGTTTCTCCCAAAATAACTGTTGCTCTTTTCTACTGATCAGGCCACATCTAGGCATGCCCAGTCCCTTCCACCCAAGCATCTACCCCCTTTGTTCTGGCTATAGACCCTAGCCAGGGATCTATCCTTGCCCAGTTAGGCCAGTTAAGCTGTAGAGGTAGAGGAGACACAAACATCTATGGTGAAGAGGGGGTTTCTGCAGAACCTCCAAGTCCCCAGTGGGTAGCCACTCTCCAAGACTCTGTCCCTGCAGGACTTGGTGCCTGCTGTGGGGCTTACCCTTTGCTGTCTTCTGCATGCAGCTCTTCCTGCTCCTCGCAGCTTGGATCGCTGGCAGCCTCCGCCATGGGCCTGATGTCCTTGGTGTGTGTGCACTCTTTGTGGCTCCTAGTGCTTCTCTGTAGACAGGCCGTGGCCTAGAGCCCCCACCCGAGCAGGTTTCACTTCCTCCTTCCGGCAGCAGGTTGAGGTTTGGAACCTATTGGGACTTGGGTTGGGGTGTTGTTTTTTGACTATGTTGCTGCAAGAGAAGAAGAAGAAAAAAACTAAACCCAAACCACTTATCAGGAAGTGTTGAGCAAGCTGCAGCCGCCTGGGGTGACAAAAAAGGGCTGGGGGCAGAGGTGGGTAAGGATGCTCCTCATAGTTCCGGCTCATGTAGCTGGGACACCCTGTGTATCTCTAGGGTTTCTACCAGCAGTTCTGAGAGTAGCTAGCTCTCCCAGTGTCCAGAATCCATGCTCCCTTCAGCATCTGTGGACTCTGCTCTCAACTGCTTCACATGGAAATTCTCAGTGCTTCCATGTGTGCTCACAGAACGTGGTGGAACCAACCAGTTCTTGTGATTTCAAGGCCTTGGACACTCAACTTGTCTTTGCTTTCCAGCCATGTCCAAGATCCTACACATGGCGCTCTGTAGGTCTAGAGCTTACCTCAATCTGTCCCCACTCCTAGCTGCTGGACACTTGCATCTCCTTCTTGCTCGGTCAGTTCAGTTCTCTTTAATCCTGTTTTTGTGCAGGTATTTGGAACCAATCTCGGAGTTGGTTGATGTTCCCAGCCAAGATGGAGTGGGTCATGGATTATCCTGAGATAACCAGGACAGTAGCAGGACCAGGGGATGGACAGAGGCTTTTCGGAGGAAACCCAAAGAACTCTGGGTCATCAAGGAATGTTGGAGAGTATGAAGACCAGATTCTAAAGCTCTAGTACTTGGGTTGCGGCGTCACTGGGCCAAGTTGGGGCAGTCATAGCATGGCAGAGGCTCCCTGCTTCAGATCTGCTGGCCCAAGAGATAGAAAGAAAGGAGCCAATGCCATCTCAGGCAGCACTGGCCAATGGGTAGTCTTAGGAATCTAGCTGTGAAGTCTTTCAGGGGAAGAGGGACAAGAATGCAGGAGAGATCCTGGGACTGTTGGGAAACTCAGTGGAACCCTAGAGTGGCATCTAGAAGCTGACCAGTGCTTGCAAACCTGCCTGGAAGCCATGAGTCCTTTCTTACCCATGTGGCCTAACGGTGGCAAAGCCTGGCTCAATCTATCCCAATCCTGAGGAAGAGACACAAAGAAGACCCAGGTGAGCAGTGTCCGGTAGGCTGGGCCAGACCCCTGCCTGCTTCCTCTTTAGCCTCCTGTCCCTTTTTGTTGTTGTTGTTAAAGATTTATTTATTATGTATACAACATTCTGCCTCCATGTATGCCCGCACGCCAGAGGAGGGCACCAGATCTCAGAACAGATGGTTGTGAGCTACCATGTGGTTGCTGGGAGAGCCATCTCTCCAGCCCCCGTCCCTTTTTGTACTTTGCTTCCTTGGGAGCCTCCCAAGTACTCTGTTGGTGGATGACTGGGAGCGCATGTGGCAAGTGACAGAGCTGTGATAGCTCTGCTGTGACACCTCTTAAGGGGTTCCCACAGGTTCCTATGTCTGCCACAGGGCTCCTCCATCCAGGCACATTTTCTGTGGATTCCAGCCACTATTCTTTTTGTTTGTTTGTTTGTTTTTGTTTTTCGAGACAGGGTTTCTCTGTAGCTTTGGAGCATGTCCTGG
>LOEQ01001446.1:232841-245359 GCA_001685075.1 Bramus lutescens
AGCCAGCGCCATCTCTAAGGTGCGGCTCCACGAGGCTCCCTACACAGCAGCCCAGGGATGGCACCACCCACCATGGGCTGAGCCCTCCCCCATTGATCACTAAATGAGAAAATGCCTTACACTTGGATCTTAAGGAGGCATTTCCTCATCTGAGGCTCCTTCCTCTGATGACTCCAGCTTGTGTCAAGTTGACACACAAAACTACCCAGTATACTGGGAAAATCTGCGAAGAGGAAGGGACAGCATAGCCCAAATGAAGGACATTAGGAGAAGACAGACATTGGAGAGAAGTCTCAGAGTGCCCAGGCCGAAGGTCAAGTAAGCTGTGAGCTGAAAGGAGGTGCAGATGAAAGGGTCAGCATCGCTACTTTGGGGGCAGATATGGGAGGACAAGAGTCTGCAGTTAAGTAGATACAACAATGTGTCCTCCTGCAGTTGACAACAGTTGCCAAGATGGAGATGGACTGAGGCACTCAGATGCCTGGGACAGGGGGAGCCTAGCATGTGTTTTTCTTACTGGAGCAGCAGAGTGAGCAGACAAAGGGAAGTTCCTGGTGGGTACGGGGGCGGAAGGATAACCTGAGTTGTGCCTACAGGACAGATTTTTCCCCAAGATGTGAGCCACCTTGTGAGGAGAGGCCTTCACAAGCCTCTAATTAGAGATGGGCAGTTAAATTATCTCATGTGAGAAGAGAGACTTGGGGAGCTAGGGGAAGTAAAGGATGCTACAGTGGGGCCCAAGTTGGTTCCCTCAACCCCCACAATCTTCAGAGTTGGTTGAGCAGACACACCTGGAAGTGTGAAGGACGTGGGAGTAAGAAGAGAACCAAAATGCAAGGGGTGGGGCAGGAAGGCCCTCAGGCTGACCTTGAGCGTGAGTCCCAGGATGGGAGGCCCAATGGGAGGTGCTCTCTCTTGGGTTAGGTAGGCTCCCTCTGAAGACAGTGGTGGGGTTATGTGTCCATTTCAGGAAGGCCTTGAGCCAGGACAAAGACTGTGATAAGGATGGATGACTGGGAGGTAAATATGACCGGGATAAGGCCAGAAGGAGCCACGTTCCAGACGGGGGTTGTGCAGAGGCCAGACACTTATTGGAGGGCAGGTGTTCCAGTTTCACACCTGTCGCTGTGATAAAACACTCTGGCCAAAATAACTTTAGCAGAGAAAGGCTTTCTTAGCATGTGGTCCCAGTTTATGGTCCATCATGGTGGGAAAACCACAGAGGCAGGAACTTGAGATTGCTGGTCACATCACATCCGTAGTCAAATGAAGGGAAAAAATGCATGTGTCTAATAGTTAGTTCATTTTCTCTACTCTTATACAGTCCAGAACCTAAACCAGGGAACAGTGATGCCCAGGCACCTTCAGTCTGGTCTTCCCATCTTAATTGATATGAACAAGACAGTTCCTCCCAGACATGCTAACCTGATTTAAACAGTTCCTCATGGAGACTCTTCCTAGGGGATTCTAGATGGTGTTGAGTTGACAATTAAAACTACCTATCACAGCAGGACACAACCAGGGGACAAGGGACCAACTGGTATGTGGATGTGTCCAGCTCTGCTCATAGGAGCCGTAGTGTGCTGAAGGAGCACAGTGTAGGCACCCTGGCACACCATAGGCAGCGGACATGCAAACCCCTCTGCACACCGAGGACCTCACACCTGCGTCTGTTGAGGCTTGTGAAGATTCCACCAGTTAGGAGGCTGAGTTATGGAAATCCCATCCTGGGGGAAGGGTTGTTCTTGGGAATGAACTGTCCCTCTGGCTCAGCTTGGGTCCCCAAGCTCGTGTGTTTGCAGATTAAACAAATACAAAGAATTTTGGTTATTTCAGAAACTAAGAGGAATGGTAGACTCTAGGGCTAAGGACAAAAATGGCCTGACAGGTGTCCCAAGGAGGCTGCTTGGAGGAGGTGACATCTTAGAATTCTAGGAAAGCCACAGGGGAATTCTCTAGGCCTGGGCAGAGGCAAGCTAGCTGTTCTGGGGCTGACTTCCCACAGACTGGTGGCCAGAGGGCCAGTACTGAAGAGAAAAGCAGGAGGGAAGTACCCAGTGTCCATTTGGTCAAGCAGGTGTTCCCTTCCCTATGCCTATTTTGTAACCTGGTAAACTGAGGCCTAATGTTGAGGTGAAGTAGGACTGGGCCACTGAGGTCAACTCTAACACCTCGGATTTCAGGCTCCGGGGCCACATGGAGAGAGCTAGAGCTGGTAGGCTTGTTCTAGACAGACTTGGATGAGGAAGAAATGTACACAGAGCTGGCCTGGGTGAAGCTGGTCAGGTCCTAGTCTCCCATAGTGTGGAGCACTGCAGGGTGTTCCTGGGCAGTTCAGGGCAGTACAGGTGCTAGAAGGCCAGCCAGTCTAGCTGAATCTTGTGAGCTCCAGGTTCAGTAAGAAACCCTGTCCGTCTCCCCCCCATCAGGTGGTGAGTGATAAAGGAAGACATTCTCGTCAGCTTTGGGTCTCCATATCAGCACTGCTGGCACACACATTGATGCATTTTGAGAAAAGTTTAACTTTTCAGAAAATTAATCTCACACTGTCAGAAATATCCAGAATCAGAGTGGCTTGGGCAACCACCAAGTACCCTTCCCCTTCACTCTCCCCTTGTGACTGTCCAGGTGGGAGTAAAGACTTTCTAAAGAGACAGGTGTGCTTCTCTTCTAGGCTATCAGATTATTAAAACAATGGCATTGGAATTTTCCCAGGAGTCTCACGCTGGGGAAGGGAAAGGCTGAAGCCTGGTGCCAGCCAGAGGGGGAGCCTGTCTCCCAGAGAGRTCTCCCAGAGTTCTGAGAACTTRYCAGACYGCYTTGCWGGAGAGCCTGGAGYTGACAGTGATGGRTCAGTGAYGGGCAGGACCACACCCTGACCAGGACTGCTTAGCTATGCACACCTCCTGCCCCCTGCTTAACCCTGAACCTCATGTCCGGACCCCAAGGACAGACTTGGGAGTCTCTGTACCTCTTTGTCCCTCTTCTCAACGCTTTTCACGGTTACCTGTTTGAGGATGATGGTTGAGCCCATGCGCTAGGGCTAACATGCTTACAGCCTGCCTTCTCTGTCATGCCTCCATTATCCCTAGAGAGTCCACAGCTTTGTAGCTGCTTTCCTAACAAGAAAGCAGTCCTCTGCTAGCCACAGGGCAGTTACCAAAGTAGCCAGTGTTTGATCTGTCAGTTTTTGTCCTGTGATTGGCTTCCACTCTTTCTTTCATTTTTTAAAATTTTGTGTTGAGCACTTGTTGATTTTCTGAAAAGATATTCAGCACCTACAACCACCTCCTGCTTGCAGAAGAGAATCTTACTAGGACCCAGTCTTCAGTCCTCATTCCTGGGATGTCCCAAGAAAGTGCCTGCACATCAGATCCCACAGCCTGGCACCTGTCCACCCTCAAACCTGGCCACCCTTCCACCTGCCCACTTTTGTACCAACCACGCATGCACCGCCCCATATACCTGCCCACCTACGCCGTACTTCCTTGGTCTTCAGCAGACACTTTTGAAAGTAAAGCCTTTAATTTCCTTCAGCCACTGCTCTGCCCAAGTCACTTGGGATGTCAGGGGCTCTTCAATTTTTGACCTCGCTGTGTACCCTGTAGGTATTTGTCACCCTCATCTCTCCTGCTTCCTCCCCTCCTCTCACCAGCCCTTCTCATGTATAAAGAGACCGTGATTTGCATCTCAGCCCTGATCCCATTTCTTGTCATTATCCAGGGAATTCTCACAGACATCCGGACCCCACAGTCCACAGCCGGCTTCTTACCTGCTCTCAAACTCAGGAGCATGACCCCAGGACCTTTGCCCCCTTGGTCACTAAGTCCTGGTTGCCCACTCGTTCCACGTCTCTGTTAGCTTCTTCCTCCCAGGAGATGGTGCTGTCTCCCCTACCCCACACCCCACCTGGCCTCCTTATAGGGACAGTGTACCAATTAGAGCTTTTCAGAATACAAAGCTGTCGAGGACAGCCGTCTACTGCTCCGCTCAGTCTTGCTGCTTTGGCAATGTATGACTTGTCACCAGGGTCACTCCATGAGGTCACAGATAGCATTAAGCACAAGGGCAGGGCTCTGCACATCACCCTTGGGTCAATTGGTTTGGTTTGATTTGTAAAGGTCTCTCGTATTTCATTCATTCACTGGAAAATGTAGTAAGTGCCCATAAACCTGCCATCCCAAGAGTTATATGTCCTAAGCTTATATCTGTGAAGAGCTCTACTCCTGTATGCCCCCTGCTCTGTGCCCACTGCCCCCACCGACCCTAGATAAACATAATCTGGAGTTTTATATTTGATATTTCCTTGCTTCAAGAAAAAAAGATAATTTCTTTTAAAAATAATATTAATAATACTGATTGTCAACTTGACAGGATCTAGACCCTCGAGGCAAACCTCTGGGCATGTGGTGCTTTAAATGAGAACTATTCCCCTTGTTTGAACACTTGATTCGCAGTTGGTAGCCCTGTTTGGTGAGGTTTAGGTGATGCGTTCTTGCTGGAGGAAATGCGTCACTGAGGATGAGCCCCACTTCCAGTTTGTTCCTGCTGCGTCATGTCTGTGGTTGAGATGTGAGCTCCTTTCCTACTCTGGCCACCCTACCTGCTGTTCGAGTCCTGCTTCCCCCATCATGATGGACTCTTACCCAACTGTCTTCTGTAAGTTGTTTCCGGCCATGGCGATTTTTTTTTTGCAGCATCAGAAGACTAGCTAATACTTTGGCATGTCTGAGGGGAGTTTCTGGTGGAGTCACTGAGGTGGGAAGACCATCCATAACCTTGGGTAGCATTGACTGAGCCAGAGAGAATGAAAAGGAGAGAACGAGCTGCAAGCCAGTCTTTGCCACTCTTTCCTGATTGCTGATGCCGTGTGACAAGGCACACTTCTGCCACCATCCCTTTCCACCGTGGTGCACTGTACCCTCCAACCATGAGTTCAGACCAACCCTTCCTTCCTCCTGGAGTTGCTTCATCAGGTATTTTGTCACCACAGTGAGAGGAGTAGCTAATACACCCACCCCATGAGTCGCCATGGCCTTGAGCCTTCCTTCCCCAGAGTAGGACCCACAGTGCCCTTGCCTCCCCTCTCCCAGACCTCAGATGCCTGGTGTGTGGGACGCAGTCACAGTGTTCCTGGTAAGCACAAACCCAGGTGGGACTCAGGCTCACTGGTTACCTCCAGAGTGTCATGCTCAGGCTCGTCTTTCTGTTGAAGTCACTGTCTAATCACCTGCTCAGCTCTGCCAGGTACAAACCTGAGCTTGGAACCGTGCTCCCGTACAGCTTCCTGCAGTACCCATTTTCCTCTGACATCACCATACACAGCTTCTCACTGAAGTGTCTCATAATCCCTGGCCCCTGGGCATGTGCCTTGTCATGCTGCTCTGTATCTAAGCCCACCTGCTCTGACTTGCCCTGCCCAGCCCCATGATGAGGCAGAACTGTCCCCAGAGGTCTGATCTGCTGCTGTAGGAGTCAGTCTAGACATTGGGGGGAACGCTCAGGGCTGAGGCTCTGCCTAGAAGGGGCTTTGGGAACTGGTGAAAGGAGTATGGTGGATCCAAGACTCGTGATGCTTGAGGGAGGGCCAGGGAGTCATCCTCAATAAAGGAAATTCTGATTGTCAGTTAAAACCCTCCAGAGTCACTCACAACTCCAGGTTGCGGTGGAGCAACCCCTTCTGGAATCCCCACTGAAGACCTAGGACCCTGAAAGCATCTCCCACAAAGCAAGGGTGGGGCCACAGTCTTACCTGTTGAGAATATTGTCTCAGCTAGGCCAGGGCCTGGGACTTACAAAAACAAGACAAATTCCCTTCTGAGTCAAGATAGCAACAGGCTGGGCCTGTCACAGTTCTACCCAGGAACAGGGACCCAGGTCTTACCAGCTCAGTACAGGCCTTTGGAGGAAGTAGAGATTACTGACTTAGAATAGCCATTTGCACCTCTGTGGGAAGGCCTGGAGCCTGTGGCTCAGCTATGAAGTCAAGTGCTGTACCTTCCCAGGCCCCGTGTTCCTCAGAGTGAGTGTATTATTGACCTTGGAATTGACCAGGCAATGAGGCATCCAGGCAAATTGTGCAGGCTCAGCCTTACCCTCATCCCTCAGTGTCCAGAGAGAAGCAGACACTAGGTAGAGTGTATAGGAGGCATCAGGGCTGACGTGGGCTGAGTCTGGGGATGGACACACAGGGTCAGCCTTTCATGGTGGCTTCTGACTTTTGGCTGAAGATGGAGCCCTAAGAAGGGGCAGCGCTGGAAGAATGGAGACTGAGCCTGCCTCAGGGTGTGCCTGAGTGGATAACTGTACCAAGGGACAGAGGACCTAGCCTAGAAACTCCAGCTCAGATATGGTTGCTGTCTCATAGTCATTCTTCTCCAGACCCTGTCATGTTAGACAAGTCCAGACATGGACCATACCCCCCAGTTATGGGGTGCAGCCCAGGGTCCTTGGTCTGTACCCAAGCTGTGTGGCCTCCACACTGGCACACTGCTGATCACTGCTGATGGACTCCAGGGTGGGCACACAGAACTAGACCAGACCAGTGGTAGGGATGTAAATCCTTTATTGGCATGAGGCCAGGTACTCCCAGCCTGGCTGTTGTGTGCTCCCCCAGTGGTGGGGTGGGGTGGGGCAGTGGGCAGTTAGGACTCAGACTCAAACATCTTCTTCCGGCCCTCCATGCCAGATTTCTCCTCAATATTCTTCCTCCAGTCACCCACATCACGCAGGTCCCGCTCCTGAGGGTAGAATCAGAGAGACCTCAGACCCACCCCGGTCTTCCCCAGACTACCCTGGGCCTCAGTTCACTCTCTACAAATGGGACAGTGAGTGAACTCTCCCTTTTGGCTCTCCTCTGGGCCCTGGCCTACCTTCTCAGTGTCCTCCTTCTTGACCTGCTTCAGGTTGGCCCTCAGGTCCATGCACACCTTGTGCTTAGAGCCCAGCAACGCCTTCAGCATGGCATCAGCCGACATACGCACCCTCCGAAGTGGGGGCCTCTTGAACTTGCCCCTCAGGTCAAATAGCTTCTGGTTCATGTCTTCCAGCTAAGAAGAAGGAGCAGGAGGTTTAGGGACCTGGAAGCCCCCACGTCCCTGACATTGTTGGCCTTGTTTTCACACCACCTGGTTTTACCCCATATCAGCTGGCCCCACCCCCATATCATTTGGCTTCACCTGACTACTTCAAGTCCCCTGTCCCTCCTGCCCCCACTCATGACCCCTGAAGCCACTGGCTCTGCTNCTCCTGCACCACTGGCTCCCCCCTCTCACCTCCTTGCTGCTCTTCTGCACCTTCACCTCCATGTCATATTTCTCCTCCTCAGCCGCATCAATCTTCGCATGCAGTTGTTTGCAAAGTTCCTGGGTGGGCAGGCAGCAGGGTGGGTGACCACCCTGACTCTTGAGGACCCCTGTCCCCTCCCCGTCCTGACCCACCAGGCCTGACTGGCTGAGGAATAGGGGGTAGCGGGGCCTTGGGTTGTGTGTGGCAGGAAGGGACTACCTGCACTTCAGACATGGAGCCTGGGATATGCAGAGGCGGACAGTGCTCGGACAGGTAGTTCTGCTTCTCGGATTCACGGCGGCTTTCCTCTTTCTCCAGCTCTGTGGCCGCAATCTGGAGCATCACACTCTGAGAAGCAGAGACGTGGGAGTGAGGCTCTGCGGTGACCGCCACCGCCACCTCTGTACCCCCAGCCCTCTGCAGCATCCTGTGCCTACCTTCAGGTGCTGTCTCCGGGCCGTGATGGCCCTGTTGCGCTTCTGCAAGATAGGGCAGAGAGGGCAGAGTCAGGCCTTGGTAGAGCTTTGACCTCCTTGGAGCCATCTGACCCCGGGTTCCAAAGGAGGCCACAGGGCCACTGCCCAGGGCCCTGTTTTTTGTTTTTGTTTTTGTTTTTCTTTTCTCCCACTCCAGCACCTGCTTCAGGAACACATGTCTGTGGTCCTGCTACTTTGCTTAGGTGACACATAGGGCTAAAGTCGGTAATGGAGTTAGGGAATGGGGAAGGGGTGTGGCCAGGGCTCAGAGGCTATGGGCAAGGGGAGGCCTAGGAGGTGAGTGGTGATCAGAAATCAGAAAGGAGAAGTGATTCCCCTGTGATTAGGCCCAAGTTTCACTTCCCTCTCACTAGGCACCAGGAAGGCACTTCCTCTCGCTGGGGTTGTTCAGGGGGTGGGGCACTTGGGAACCTTGGCAGGTGTGTCTTCTGACTTAGTCTCAGGACACCATTATAGCCTTGAATGATACTCACCTCCTCACTGTCCCAGAAGGAAGAGGAAGAGGGAGGCAGGAGGGAGAGAGAAAAGAGAAAGTTAGGTTGTGGCCCCATGGGAGTAGCCATGGAACCTTGGGGTAGATGGGGTTGAAGGGGTGTGTGGTAGCTATAGAGGATGGGGAGGTGAGGGGACTTCAGTTGGGGGGGAGGTCACACTGGGTACCACTTACTCCCCCATCCTGAGGTTTCAAGCTCTGAGCCTGTAGGGAAAGAGAGGTGAGGATGTCAGTGTCTGTCTTGCACAAGGCCGAGCATGGAGACCTGTGCTCACCAGCCCGCTTCTGCTCTATCCCCAGCTCAGACCTTCTCAGAGGGCAAGGAGTTAGAGGACACCCCCCACCCCCACCCTGAGGGTGAAAAGAGGAGAAAGTGTTCCCAAAATGTCCCAGGCGGGGCCTGAGGAGCTGCAGCTGTCCCTGAGGGAGGGGTGGGGCTGGCCAGCACAGGTGGCTGCCAGAGTGAGCCTGTTATTTTTAACTCTTGCTTCTTTGGCTGGAGAAGTAAATACATAGGAGAAAGAGCTCTCCTGCGTGGCCTGGGGGCTCAGGTCCCCGCTTGCTTGACCTGAACACTCTCTCGTGTGTGTGTCCCCAGAGTCAGAACCTGCCATCAGAGGCCCTGATGAAGGACCTCTGCCCCCTCCTACCAGCACCTGCTGCTTTTCAGTCCCAGATCTGTGGGAGCCCCCAGAACGAGAGCTGTTGGCAGCAGACCCCAGACCCCAAGTCCCTGCCCAGGGAAGTCCTCCTGTGAGCTAGCCTGAGTAGTGTCCTATTCTCCAGCCTCAGGAAGATGGGCCAGGCCTCACCTAGAGTCTGTGCAGCAGGATGGGGAGCGAGGTCAGGCAGGCAGCAGTGAGCTGGGCTGGTGGGCCAGGGGGAGGGGTATAAATGGCTTTCCCTAGGCTGGGCCCCTGCTCAGAAAGGGCATGGAGTCTCCTCAGACCAATGGGGGCACAGAGAGGAGGAGAGCCTCCCCACCTGCCCAGCCTCCTGGCCAGCCAGCNNNNCTGGCTGGCCTGTCCAAGAAGTCTTGGGGTGGGGGGGTTGGTTTGCTCTATTTATGTCTCAGTGACAAGTTCAAGATGTCACCCTTGTTCCTGCAAGAGCCCTCAGGACAGCAGGAATTACACTGCATGTGGGTCTCCAAGGTATCCATCCGGCTCAAGCATCCACTGAAGTCTTCCTCCACAGGAAACCTGACCTCCCAAGAAGGCTGAACTGGAGTCACTGTCAAATAGCATGGCCTAGAAATAGCTCAGCACCCATCTGGCCACTCACTGCCTGCTGGGTGCTCCCTCCCTGCCTGGGCCCCTGGGGTGATTGCTCATCACATCAGTCCTCCTGCAAAATTGGACCCCCCCCAACAAACAAACAAACCCAAGACAGTTTCCATGGCCCTGTGTGGTAGTCAGGGGTCAGGAGAGGAATGCCCTTCTATTGTAGTGAACTTGCCTTTCTGCCCAGGGAAAGGAGAAAATGGGCCCCTGGACCAGCAGCTGGGTCTCTCCCAGCCTACCACACGCCCTGCCCATGGGTGTCTCTCTGCACAGGCAACTTGGAACATGTCCTTCAACCCAGAGAGTGGTGCCACCGCCCTAGGAACCTCTCTCTGACCCTTGGGGGCTCAGGGCTCTTGGTTGCCTAGGCAGGTCCTGCATTGCCCGGCTCACTGGGGCCAGGCCCTCGCCCCTTTCCCGCTTCTGAACCCCACCCAGAGATACCCAGATCATGGCTTGGCCCCAGCCCTGCTGCTCTGGGGCCCCTGAGAATCAGAGGAAGGTAGGAGCTGCTAAAGCCCGCCAGATGTGCTGGGATTAAGAGGTACATCGCAGGCCAGGACTGCGTGCCCCCAAAGGCCCCAGAGCAGCTTCCGAAGGCATCTACTGCCCCCTGCTGATAGTACAGAGGACACTCCGTACCACCATCCCTCATGGTTTGGGGGTCTCTTCCCTACACTGTCCCTACACACAACTCCCCCCAGTCGTCCACTTTGTCCCCACAGGGCCAGCTCTAGTCCCCTGCTCCTCTGCCAACCCTGGGTGCCAGAGAGGATGGTGCCATCTCCCAGGGAAGACCTAATAATCAGGCCTTGAGCAGAGGCTCAGGACTGGCAGAACTGTCCAGAGCACCCTACCCCATCCTTGAGAGGACCGTGGTGCCAAGGTGGAGCCCACCTTGTGTCTCAGGTTCTCCTCACAGGGCTCCAGCAGGGCGCATGAGTGGGAAAGAGAAGGCATTTATTACAGAAAGCTCAGAAGAGCCTGGACAAATGCCCACAGCTCCATTAGGGGAAACTGAAGCTCCGTTAGGGTTCTTTTAGGAGTGAGGCCTAGGCAGGGGCAGGCGAAGCTTCAGAGCCAGAGCACGATCCACCTCCCTGGGGGACTGCAGGTGGTGCCACTGGGTGATGGGTCGCCTGGCATGGGCCAACATATCTGCCCAGTGCTGTAGGGGTTGACCCGAAGCCCGGGAACCCAGCAACACCTTGCCCACAGGTTCAGCCCGGAGCTGCAGGCCCTGGGCCCAGACAGCCAGCACCAGATCCACACTCTGCAGACATGGAATGGGAAAGGGTTGTCAGCTTTGTCAGTTTGACCCAGCACAAAGTCCCAGGCCACTCTGCCCTTCCTCCCTGCTCCTCACCTGGAGCTGGCTAAAGGGAACCAGGAAGGTGAAGGCCTCATTGAAGTAGGGCATAGTTGTGTTCTTCTTAGAGGATGTTTTCTTCTTCTTCCATTTTCTCTGGTTTAACATGAGCTGGACCTTTACAAAGGGCTCTGCATGGACAAGAAAGTTCAAGAGGGGTGTGTCCCGTACACGCACATGGGAAGGTTGAGCACAAGGGCCCAGCCCTCTGTCCACCCCTGTATAGCTCTTACCTGAAATCCCTGGATTCAAACCCCGAGCCTCGAGCACAATCACAGTCAGGCAGCCTGAGCTGGGCACGTAGCGCAGTGAGAAGCACAGCTCCCCCATCTGCTCAGGCTATGGGCAACAAGACAGGGCTGCAGCTGAGAGGGTCATCTTTGCCCTTGGGATTTGGGGCTCAGCAGGTACAGCACCCAGACCTTGGCCACCCCCATGGCACAGGCAGGGCCTGTGCTCCTGCCAGCCAGGATTACCTCAGTGGTACCTGGAGGGCCCAGCTGGTACCAGTTCTCCAGGACATGCTGAGGGTCTACAGTGCCCAAGGATAGCTGGAGCTCCCCCAGTGACTCGTGTTTCGAGAACCGTTTGAAATCCAACAGCTGCACCTTCAGGGTGGCCCTGGGCAGCTCTGCTGGTGGGACCTGCAGGCAAGGCTGTGAGATGGGTCCTCTTGCTCTGATCCCAGCCCACTCTGCCTACCCAGGTCAGACTTACTGAGAAGTGGCATGTCTCTTCGAACATGGGACAGAGAGTCCCCCGGTGCACCTTTGTCTCATGTCTTCTTCCAGCCTGTGTGGAAACACTGACGCAGGCGTAGGGGTCCGCTGTGCCCTCAGCCTTCAGGTCTTCGGCCTGCCTCAGGCCCACCCTAATCTGGAGTCCAGTGGGTTGGCTCAGCCTGAGTGTGTGTTGCGGGGGGGGGTGTCCTCTTCCCATGTTCCCCTCCACCTGGCACTTCACCCATCACTCACACCCTCCATCAACTATGGAGCCTCTGGACCTCCTAAATGGGACTTACCTCCTGGCTTCCAAAATCATACTCCAGTGAGAGCAGCAATCGCCCCCACTGTTGCGGCCCCCCAGAGCAGGGCTCCAGGCAGTCCACATCTGGTTGAACCTGGGGTGGGTGGAGGGGTGGTCAGATAAGTAAGGTTGAGATCAATCCCCAACAGGAGGCCTGGGCTCTCATAATATAGGTCAAACCACCACCAGCAGGTCAGCCCACAAAATGGTTTATATCCTCAGCACAGTTCCCTGAGACCAGCCATATCTACTTCTAACATGACGTGCATTATACTGGTACTAGAGCTTCCAATAGCCCATGGACCAGCATCTGCTTGCTTCTTGAAGGCCTCCTCCTCCATCACCTTTGCTCATCTCCTTCCTCTGCCAGGAAGGCCTACCAGGGCTGCCCTGAACTCCCTGGCCTGGACCTTCCATTCCCCTCCCTGCAGTGAGCCAGTACAGGATTGGGCACAGGTAGACACAGGTCTCCGCTCCTCACCAGGTGAGTAGTGGTGTTGCTGGGAGCACTGCCCAGGCCCACAGCTTCTTTGTCTTTGGGCTGCTTCCTGCGGCGTTGGCAG
>LOEQ01001446.1:249944-260721 GCA_001685075.1 Bramus lutescens
CCAGAAGCCCCGTGGAGACCCTGGCGGGGCTCCTGGACTCGGATGCTTCCTTTGAGGATGCCTGGGGAATGTTTGAGGTTAGAATACACGGCAGACGCTGGCGGGAAAGCCCAGAGCCTCTGGCAAAGAAGCAGGAGACGTGCTGGGATGGGACACGTGCTCCTTGCCTGTACTGACCCTGCTGTGAGCCCTGTCCTTCTAGGCACCCCTTTTACCTGGGGTCTGAAGCAGCCAAATATGGTTGCTCAACTTGTCTCAGACCTCTGTATGTAGCTTGTGTGTGCACTCAGGTTACCTCTGTATTGTGGGATACAAGCTAGGTACAATATCCCTGACATTCCAGCATCAAAACAAACCTGAACCCCATTATCTAGACACTTTGAGAAGCTGAATCCCAACTTCTAAACATCTGGGGAGCCTGTACCTCATTGCGTGAACATCTGGTAAGGCTGCGTCCTATCTCCTGCGCACTGGAGAACGCACATTGATCCGCCACCTAAGCACCCAAGGAACACAGTACCCATCTCCTAACCATCCAGGGAGGCTACACCCTATCATCCCAGAATCTAGAGAAATGGCACCATTATCGGGGCCTCTCGGGAGGACCTCCTGCTTGTGCTTTGGAATAGGTTGTGCCCTCTCTCTGCTACACCAGGACCTCATAGCCTACTTGAGCATGGTGTAATGCTATAGTGTCATTGAACATGACACACTGAGCTTCGAGACTCTATCGAAGACTCCAGGGATGTGAACCCTGACCTCCTCAGTGCCCAGGTGAGTCTTCCATCCCCTATACCTATGGGAACACATGCCCTATCATGATGGAACTCACTGAATGACTGGATGCATCTCCCAAGGGCTTCAGAGAACTAGAGTTCGACCCCATCTATCATATAGCTTTATGAAGGCCTCACACACATTGGTTCGTGGTCTCTGTCCAAGGAAGCCATAGATAGAATGGTGTCTTTAATCTACTCTTGTGAATACCTGGGGGTACATGCCCCAAATATCCAACTGTCTCTGCAGCTGGGTGACCTGTTCCCTGTTCATTTGGGAACAGGAGCTCCATTCTGTGGTCACCAGGGTCTTGGACAGCCTGTATCCCATTTGCTGGGCTTACTGAATTGCCTATTGACACAAGGTACATAGGACTGCATGTCAGGCCGGAGGCCCAGGGCCGGCACCACGTTCCTGTGGTTTGGGACATGCCGCTCCTGGGCATCACACCACTGTGAGTGTCCTATTCACTCTTGTCTCAGTCCTCTGTGTGCCATTCATTGAGCTCTGGGCTGCCTGCCCACCCCCAGCCACCCAGGTGTCTGCATTCTGTACCTGTGCCCCATGAGCTGAGCCCACACAAGAGCTGACTGCTGAGTTCTGATCTCTGTGCCCCATGGGTCTGAGTGCATGCTACCTACACCCCATTAGCTGAACATGGAGTTCCCACAATTCACTGTACTGTGGGCCCGAGTTTCCCACTCACAGGCTCTTTAGCGTTTCCATCCTGGTCACTCCATGTCCTCAGAGTGGCCTTCTGTGAACAGTTAAGCCTTACAGTCGTTAGCCAATTCCTTGCTTTGAAAGGTATAGTAGCTTCTTTATGTTTTTGAGACAAGGTCTTGTGTAGCCCAGGCTAGGCTAGAACTCACTAGGTAGCTGAGAATGACCTGAAGTTCTGATCCCCCTGCCTCCACCTCCTGAGTGCTGGGATTGCAGGCTACCAAGCCCAGTGTACAGGGCTGTGGGTGAGCTCAGGATCTCATGCATCCTAGGCAAGATCTCTAACCATTAGCTTCATCCCCATCCTTCTCTGGTAGATTCTATGTCACCCTTTGTTGGAGTTCTTATGTGGGTATTCTGCTCACCAGAGAACTAAGGTGATCAAACCCTGGAGACCTGATACCTCGTTTGTCTGGGTGTCTGGGTGCCTTTGGCTCTTAGCACCACAATGGCTAGGTTCCAAAAGCCCCACTTTCTGATGCTCGTTGTCCTGTATGCTTCTGTCTGAGGGTCTCCATGTCCCACCCCAGTTGTCTTTGCATAAATGCAGCAGGCACCCCACCTCCAGGTGTCTGGGTGCTATGTACAGGTTCTCAGATCTGAGCACCTTTCACACCTTCCCCCAAGAATAGTGGTCACTTAAAGCTGGGCACAGCCCTGTCTCTTCACCTACATAGCTGGAGATATGGCGATTGTGGCTTCTAAACAGAGCTTATGCTCAGGGTTCCCAGCTAGCTGCACCCTGCATCCTCTTCCTGGGAACCCTTGCTTTTCTGGGTGTCCGGCAGCCTGCCTCTTATTCTTCTAAACTGCTAGGTAGAAAAATCTTCAAGAATCACGCCACAGCTCTCCCGCCTCAGTTTCCAGGGTCTTTGCCAACCCTCCCCATCCCCCAGGAGCTGTGCGCCAACCCAAGAGTGCTGGCTGACGCTGACATGCACCCCACTCCAAGGACCCGGTCTTCCTCTTCATCGTTGCCTGAGGTTTGGACAGCTTGTCCTCCTTCACCAGGGTCTTTGGCAGCATAACACGCCACTGCCTGTCTCTCACGTAGGCCCACATCCCAAGGCAAAGGCCCCCAACAGCCATTCCAAGCTCCACTGCGTCTTTGGATGTTCACGGCCTATTCATCAATAGCGGGCGTCACGGCCCATGTGAGTCCATATCCCTTCTGGTCCCAGTCTCTATTCATGCATGGCGCCAGGATGGCTGCTTCACCTTCTGAGCGTTAGAGTTCCTGCTGTGGATATCTGGAGNCCCCCCCCCACAATCTAGCAGCATGTGGGAGATATTAACCCCACTGATACAAGAGTCTGGGTGTCCTGCACCCCCATAACAGAATTCCACAGTGCTTTACCTGACACATACCAGTGTGTAGGTGAAATGACTTTTGTATGTGTCTGAAACTGGGGCACTGTCCCTTGTAACCCCTATCTGAATGCCCGAATTGAGTATATCTGTGGATCTGAGTACTGGGATGCACTGTTCCCTATTCTACCAGGGTTTCTGGGTGGTATGTGTTCCCAACTACCTCTTATTAGACCTCACATAGGCCCATATCCTAGGTAGGGGCTCTCGGGTGGCCAGTCCCAAGCTCCAATGCATCTTTGGATGTCCTAACCCATTCAGGGGTGTCTGGGCCCAGTGAACCCATTCATCCCTGTCTCAGGGCCTCTGTGTTCTATTCATGCACAACTCTGGGCAGCCTGCACCCTGTCCACCCCCATCTCACAGACAGTCTGTGCATTGTCGCCCCTTTTCCAGGAACAGCTGCCGGGCAGCCAGCAGGCACATTCCGGGGTTTGGCCTGAAGCCAATGCAAACCCTAGCTTTGCTGGCGCTAGCAGCAAGTGGGGTGCGGGCTAACCAAGGAGAGGAGGGCAGGCATGGAGGGAGAGTGGAGACCCTCAGTTTGGGGGCATGTGATCAAAGGCTTCCCTAGACACACACTGTCCTCCACCCAAAGGAACATTGGGAAGCCAAAGCCAGCCTGGGACAGAGGCCTGTCTTGAACTGGCTGCCAGCAGGAGCAGCTGTATGCACAGTGTGGGAGGAAGAGTCCTCCACCACAGCCGCTGTTTCCTGACCAAACTCCCTCAGCTGCCCACCCACAGACAGCCCACTGGCAGAATCATCAGCATCAGCCTGGGCAAGGTCCCAGGCTTGGGGGTTTGCAGAGGTGAGCATGGGGTCTCATCTCTGTTGCTGTAGACCCTAGTCCCTCACCAACCCTAATGGGGAACCCCCTCCAGTTCTGGGAGGGTCACCAGAAAATGAATATCGGGCTCTTGGGCCCACTCAGGCTCTCTAAAAGATGGCCACTGGCTTATCTTGTCTCCAGGCCAATAGAAGACAGAGAAGAAGTGGTTGTTACCTGGTGGTCCAGAAGCCTGTGTGAGTGAAGACCTGCTCTACTTTCCAGGGTCCTTGATAGACAAACTGGTCATAGTTCTCCAAGTATGTATAAGTTATCTACATTCTCTGGGTGATGTGGGCCCTCGGTACTCTCTGAGAGTAAGAGACCATCTGTGTTTGCTTGGTATAAATGACCATCCATGCTCTCTGAATGCGAAAGCACATGTCTGACTATCTGGATAACTAACTAATTGGTGTCTCTGAGTTAGGGAGGCTACTAGGGCCAGATCTTTGGGCTCCTTCTTTCAGGCCCCAGTCTGGAGCATCTTGCTTTCTTGCTCTGCTTGCTCTCTGCAGCTCTGGATAGCCCACATTCTGGTCCTGGTGTAGGGTACCCTCTTTCCTGTCCTGCCAATTATTCAGGCTCTTACCTCCCTCTTGTCCACTGCTGTTCCACTGTCCCAAGGTACCCCCTTGTCCCAGAGATCAGGCCCTGATTCTACCTTTTTTTTGTTATTGTTTTGTTAGAATAGATAAGAAGCACCTTCAAACAAGTCAGGTTCTTTTAATGGCGGCTAAAGTTTTCCTAAATTTGTCCGACGGGGTTTTGATAGACAAAGTATTGCAGAACTACTGCAGCTATGTGGGATCCCTACTCTGTGGGGTCCCTGCTGTGCAGGGACCCTGTTCTGGGTGACCCTGCTGTGTGGGGCCCTGTTGTATAGAGACTCTGCCGTGTGGGTACTCTGCTGTTCAAGGATTCTATTCTGGGAGGCCCTGTTGTACAGGCACCCTGCTTCAGGAGGACCCCGCTATGTGTAGGTACCCTGTGCTGGGGGATCCTGGCATGCAGAAACCCTGCTCTTGCGGGAATCCTGTGTAGGTCCCTATTCTGTTAAACCATTCTATATAGACACCCTGTTTAGGGGGACGCTGGTGTATAGGAAGTCTGCAGTGTGGGGACCCTGTTGTGTGGGTATCCTGCTCTAGGGGGTCCTTCTGTGCAGGGCCTCTTCTCTAAGGGGACCTTGTGTATACAGATCTGCTTTGCAGGGTACTACAATATAGAGATCCCTGGACAGAGTTACAGTGATTCTCTAGAAAGCTAAGGCAGTGGACTCCAAGTTCAGAAAAAGAAAAAGACCCAAGTAACCATAGCCCACAGTCTTTCTTTGTGAACACAGAAGGTCTCTCCAAACCCAGGGGTGCCTGGCTCATTGATGTTGGGGCCTGGAGGTTATTGGAGAGCCTCACTATTGGCATAGAGTCCGCAGGTACGTGCTGGTCCTTGAGCTGGTGTAAGGATGGTTCAGTATTTGACCTTCAGGGCTCTTTTCAGCCTTTTGGGGTCAACCCAAGGGCAGTTACTGGTCCTAGGAGGAACAATGATCCAATCTGCACCCAGAGGTCAGGCATGGCAGGTGCCAGGCTGACTTAGGCCCCAGGCAAGGCTGAACCAGCCAGGCTCCCAGCTCCCCCTGCTGTCTGTTGGCTGCTAGGTCTGACCTCCCGCTCTTGTGGACCCCTGCTCTCTCCTGGGCCCCAGTTTAGCTCCTCTTAGGCTGCGCAGCCCAGACCAGAAGACTGGCAGGCGTTTGGGCGCCCCCTTCCGTATGCATTCCTCTTGCAGGGTCCCAGCAATCGCGGAAATCTGACTCTCCTCCTCACAGAGGGGCTGTCCTAAGCCCCTAACTGTTCAGATCTCTGGCTTTCTCAGCAAAAATCTGTGGGAGGGGGAAGTTTAAGCTATGCCTTCCCCTAGACCCACCCGAACAAACTCTAAGTAAGCAGAGAAGTCAGTGGGACTCCAGGACATCAGCTCTCTTGCAAGAGACTTTAGCATCCCAGTTGAATCTTCCTCAGTCCTTCACCCAGGGTCAGGCCAGGACCAAGGCCTCAGTGTTTAGGTGTCAGAGACCACTGCTGAGAAGGAATGAGAAATATCCCAGAGCAAGACACCATGACATATTCCAGACCAGAAAAGCAGGTGTGTGAGACAAGAAGAGAGGACCACCTAGTAGAACAAAGAGGGCATCAACACCCTCAGGTGTAAGGAGATGACACTGCCCTGCAGTGACAGCCCTGCCATCAGGGAAAGTAGTACCACATTGTCTGCTCTCGGAGGGCTGGAGGCTCACAGGGCAGGCAGAGGAATTTGGCAGAAACACCTGGAAACAGGTGTGTGGTCCAGGGCTCCTGGAGAGAGATGGCCAGGCAGGTGCTGGCTGAGGTAAGGAGACTTCACTGACCCGAAGCAAGGAAGGCAGAGAGCACAGGCATTGGGTCCCCTGGGGCAAGCAAGTGGCCCTGGACCACATGATGAGGCACCTGCTACCTGGCACCTCTGGGAAGTACAGCCTGCTCCCCTACCCTGTGTGGAATATTCACGTTAGCCGTGTTCAAGGCCTCGTGCACATGCAAATTTGCACAGATACGCAAATGCACAAGTGCACACAGGTGTGGAAACACAGTCTGTATCTGAAAGGTAAGAGGCCTCTTGACCTCCAGGTGACAAAGCAAGAGGTGCTCTAGCCTCAGTGGTGGTGTGTCAAGGCCATGGGCCCACCCCAACAAGAACCGCATCTTGGTTTCACAGCATCCTAGCTCTCGTGATAACCAGCCTCACCTGGCAGGAGTCTTAAATGGTATACGCATCCTAGAGGTCCTGGCCCCGGGCCGGTGGGCAGACCGACCGTCTACTCCCGACATGGGGACGTGTCCGTGGACTGCCAGCCACTTTGAGTAGTGCTTGACTAGAGTCCATGCTTTCCCCAACCCTGCCTCACTCCTAACCGGAGCCGTAGCCTTTGCCTAACACACAGGGTCTGATAGAGGCCAGAACCTAGTCCAGACTCAAACACAGCCTTGTCTGGCAGGGTGGGAAAGAGGCCCACTCTCCTCTAGCACATTCTAAATGCCTTCTACTGCCTTTCTTGCCCATGTCCATTATAGTGTGTCCAAACTATGTGTGGAGGGTAATAGCTTTCTGTGCCTACTTTTTCTGGGACCAAGGTGCCCTATGTCTCCACCTCTGATGCCTCTGCAGGACCAGGGTCTGCATGGATGGAGGAATAGAGAGGCTGCTGGATGCCACCTCTCCCACTTACGTCTGCCTGAGCTGGGCCTCTGTCAGCCTCCCTCTCCTCATGTGCCCTCCCTGGAAGCCCTGCCAAGATTCTCGAGCTTTGGAAACAGCCTTAAGGGTCAAATAGGTCTACCTGATGTTCTAGTCCATCCTGTGGAGAGTGCTCAGGGCTGTGAAGTTATGGCAATCAGTGGGGTCAGCCTTGGGCCTATGGCTCCCTGCTAGGTAGGGCCTCAGGGTCCCTTTATCTCCAGTTACTGAGCAGCTATCTGGGTCACAGAAGTATTTAGGCCTGGGTCTGATTCTGGGGATTTATTACTAGGGGCCTCCTCTCCTTGGCTTTGCTTGACAGCCTCAGAGGGTTTGTAGATACCTGGTCAACTTCCCTGTACCTGTGGTTGAGTTTAGATTTCTGGGTCATCCCAGACCCAAAGTATGTTTGTGTACCCATGTGACCCTGCGTCCTTGTGAGCCTCAGCTCAGTGCCAGGAACCACTTGGTATGGGTCCCCCCCAAAGGGCCAGCTATGTAACTCTGAACATGGCTGAGATTATTGCCTTTTCTTCTCTGTAGCCAGGAGCAGCATCAGCCCCTGTCTCTGAGGTCTGCTGTGAGGTTATCTACTCGTCGCCATGGCGGGAATGGCAGCTGAACTTACCCTTGCTCTCACTGCCCGTGAGGACACGTTACTCTGCAGGCTGCTATAGTGTCTGCCTGGTCTGCCATGTCCCCAGGCTTCACCTACTAAAAAATCATTTCCTCACTCCCTCCTCTTCCATCTGTACCCGCCCATCATCTACCTATCCATCCATATGTCCACTCACCCACTTCTCTACCCACCGTCTATCTATATACCCACACATTTACTCATTCATCTATCCAAGCATCCACCTACTGACACACACATTCACACACCCATCTATACAGCTAACCATTATACATACCCACCTATTCCCTCCATCTCTCCATTTACCCATTCCTCCGTTCATCTCACCCACCCATCCACCCCCTTTCCCCCTTTCCCTCCCCATTTTCTTCCCTTCATTCTTCTTTTTCTCCTCATGTTTGAGTGTGTGCACATGTGGGTTCATGTGTGTGCTGGTGTGGGGGGATGCATTTCTGCAGATTTGTTTGTATATTCAGGCATATATGTGTGTGTTTGTACCCACTTGGAGTGCATATGTATCTAGGCATGTGTGTGTACATGTATGTGTCTAGATCTAAGAGGAAACATGTATTTGTGTTGTATGTGTGTCTGGTACCTATATGTATGTGGATGTGTGTGTGTGTCTGTATTTGTGTATGTGGATTGGTGTGTGCAGGTACATGTATGTTTGCAAGTACTTATTGTATATGAGTGCAACTGTGTGTAGAACATGCATGTTTGCAAGTCCATGTGTGTGTTCAGTGGTATGTATGTGTAAGTACATCTATAATAAAAGTATATGCGTGTATTCAGGCACACACAAAAAAATAATTTTTTTTTTTTAAAAAAAGGAAGACTCAAAAAGACAAACTGCTGCATCTCCTGAGCAAAGCTTGCGGCCTGCTGACCAGAGCTGAGCTCCTGGCCACAGTCACCTGCAGAGGGCGAGGGTGGGCTGGAGGCTGCAAGCATTTGGTGAAAGAGTGTACATCACACTGACATTCTGCTATTGAGGAGACAGGAATACCGGGGTCCAGCTCCCATGTAGGGTGAGAAGGCGGTTGTGACTAAATAGGCACATGCGGAGGCGGTGGCTGGTGCATGTACATTTCCTTCCACTTTCTCACAGCTCAATAAAGTGAAGTAGAATCCCGTAAGCAGTGAAGAAGGTCATGCAGGGGAGGGTGGTGGTGGTGCAGGGGTATCTGCCACTCTCCAAAAAGACTCCTGAAAAGCAGCAAGGAAAGGCAGGTAATTAAACTGCACAATGGCAAGTGACCCAAGCAGGCACTTCACAGTGCAGTGCATCCCAGCATTTGACAAGGTTAGTGGCATTTCTCAGGATAGAACCCAAGGACTTACAAGTGCTGGGAAGGTCCTCTAACACTGAGGCCTCTTTTGCTTTTTATGTTGAGACAGGGTCTCATTAAGCTGCCCAAGCTGGCCTTAACTTGAGATTTGCCTACATCAGACTTCCATGTAGCTGGAATGAGAGCTTGAGCCACCAGGCCTGGCTGCTTGTAGAAATTGTAATAAGCATAACTCAAGGTGCTCATTTGAGAAACGGGAAGTTCAGCTTACCACAAGAATAAGCAAGGAGCTGGTCAGCAGTGACTCCAAAGTCCATCTTGCCAGGCATGGGAAGGCCATGATCTGGTCAGGAGTGGCCCAGCTCCCCAGGCATGGGGAGGCTGTGTTGCTGTTGAGATGCACATGGGGCCAGTGCACTGACTCGTACACACACATGAAGACAGTGTGGAGGTGTGGAAATGATCATTCATATCTTTAAAGTGTTTGCATGGATGTGCGCGTTGCAATAACTAAAGCACATGCTACGAACACTGTTCTGAGTATCTTAGCGTAGGAAAAGAATGAATAAAAGCTTGTTTATTTCTTTTTTGTTTGTTTTTTTGAGGGGTTTTATTTGTTTGTTTATTTGCTTTTTGAGACAGGGTTTCTCTATATAATAACCCTGGATGTTCTGGAACTCGACTTATAAACCAAACTATCCTCACACTCATAGAGATACTCCTGCCTCTGCTTCCTGAGTACTGAGATTAAAGGCATGTACCACCATACCCGGCTGTGCAAGTTTATTTCTTAAATTCTATTTTTGACAGCTAAAAATGTTTTAGAAATATGGAATGTTTCATGAGTTTGTGTATCATCCTTGACAGGGGTCATGCTAATCTTCTCTGTAGAGTTCCGGTTTTAGTATATGTGCTGCCAAAGGGAGCATATTAAATTCTTGAGTTGCTAAAGATGTTTACTATTTCACCTGAATTTGTGGAGCTGTGCACATGAGTGAGCACATAGGACCAAGAGCAAGACACTCTCCAGGAGCAGGAAGCCTAGGGTCAACTCAGTTAACTATCAGGACATCACAATGCCCAGGGCTAGCATTAATTGCATTTGTGTGCATGTGTACATGCATGCATGTATGTATACATAAACTTATGTATGTGGTATACATGTATGTGAGTGCATGAGCTCATGTATGTGAGTGCATGAGCTCATGTGTGTATGGTATATATATGGTATGAGTACACATATGTGCAAGAGCTTGTGTGTGTGTGGTGTATATGTCTGGGAGTGCATGTGTGTGTGTATGCATGTGTGTGCTTGTGTGGTGTTTATGTGTATGTGAGTATATATGTGAGCATGAACTCTTTTGTGTATGTATGATGTGTGCATGTGTGTGAGTATATGTGTGTGTGCTGTATATGTGAGTGAGTACATGTGTGTGCATATATTTATGTTTGTGAATTCATGTGTGTGTGCATGTTTCAACATTAGACTCCTTGTCACTCCTAACATCGTGAAGAGCCAAGCGTGGTCCTATGTAAATGTCTACTGTAATTTACAGGAAACTATTAGCTTGTTCCCTTAGAGTCAGGCCCTTGTGGGTTCCCACAAGGTCAGGGTGAGGCCTCAGTTCCACATCCTCCCCAACTCTTTTTCCTGTTTCCTAACTGTCAGTCATTGTGAGTGGCAGGAGGTGAGAACTTGTGGTTTCTATTTTAATCTCCACGATTCTCAGTGTGTTGGGTTTCTGCGGCAGCTGGCTGTGAAGTATCCCCTTGTGAGCTCAGTTGTTTGAACTTGGTCCCCAGTGGCGGTGCTGTCTGGAAGGAGACTCCACTGAAGAGTCTCCTCTCTAATCATCATTACTGCCCATTTAATCTCAGGAG
>LOEQ01001446.1:261822-275719 GCA_001685075.1 Bramus lutescens
GCCTGCCTCTGCCTCCCAAGTGCTGGGATTAAAGGCATGCGCCACCACCGCCCCTGATGTCTTTTTGAGTTCTTTGCTTCCTTCTTATATTTTGAGAGCCCACAACCTCTTCTTGTCCCAAATCCATCATTGGATAAGTGAATAGCATATTTCCTCTAAGCAGTTGAATTGTTTGTTGCTATTTCTTTTCTTTTTTTCACTAAAAGGAATTTTCCATTTTAAGTTTTATATTTATTTATTGTGCAGTGGTATGAACTCCTGCTACGGCACATATGTGGAGGTCAGAGGACAGCTCATGGGAGTCAGTTCTCTCCTTGCATGGTGTGGTCCTGAGCAATGGACTCAGATCTCAGGCTTAGAGGTGAGCACCTTTCCCTGCTGAGCCATCTCGCTGGTACAAAAGGGATGCTTTATTATGGTACACAATAGCCTAATGTGAATTGTCTTTAGAAAGGTATTGCAAAAACAAACAGGAGGAATAATAAAACAAATATATTACATTTTAGAAGAAAGCAGTTGCTTGCTCAAGACTTTGTTTTAAAAGGGGAAATTTAGAGGCGTGTCAAGCATTTTAAACCAAAATAAATTTTTGTTTTGCTTTGTTTTTAATATGTTAAAAGAAGAGTAACACAGCTCTGGGTGAATCAGTGTCATTAAGTGAGCCACCTGGGCCACAGAAAGCATGCTGAGGAACACTGGTCTAAGCTACTCTCCAACAGCTCTTCTTTACCCACTTACTGATGTGTGCTTTAATTATCTCCGCCTCCTTGTTCTCTTCTCTCCTTCCTCCTCTTCTTCTTAGCCTTCCTTCTCTTCCCATTCCCCTCTTCACAGGGTCTAGCCTGACTTGGTCCTAGAACTCTGACCAGGATATCAAGGAAATGAAGAAAAGACAGTCATACACACACGCATGCACATGCATGCACACATGCCTACAAGCATGTGCGCGCGCACACACAAACAGAGACAGACAGACAGACAGACAGACAGAGGCTGGAATCGGGTGGGCTGTGCTCACTCTGATTGAGCAGCACCAACCTTAGCAGGTTTATTTTACACATCAGGAGAAGGCGAGATTAGCTAGTCTCATAGGAGGTCTCTGTAGGGGAGCAGTCTCAGGTTACAGTCATCTGGGGGGAAGAGGAAGCAGCAGTAGCTAGCTGTTGCATGTACTTGTAGACACATTTTTCTTTGGGCCTCTAGCTCACAAAAAATGACAAGAAGACTTATTTTTAACTATGAAAGCTTGGCCTTAGCTTAGGCTTGCTCCTAACTAGCTCTTATAACTCAAATTAACGCATAGTTTTAAATCTACATTCTTTTACACACTCGTTACCTCATCTGCATTTTGCCTGCCCTGCTTCCTCTGTGTCTGGCTGGTGACTCTTTCTTTGACCCAGAACGCTCTCTGTCCAGAAGTTCCTGCTATACCTCCTGCCTAGTTATTGATCAGTTAGCTTTTTATTAAACCAATCACAGTGACACACCTTCACACAGTGTAGAGAAATATTCCACAGCATACACTGGTCAACCCTTACACACTGGTCAATCCTTTAAAAACTTTGGTACTAGGGCCAGAGGAAAGCTTTGCCAATTCCGAGCCTCGTTGGTATAGGAAAGGCTTTGCTAAGCCTCTGAGACTCAGTCAACTGATGGAAGGCATGAGTTTAAGGCCTTGGAGTTCTAGTCAGTAATACGCAGTCACTCAGGACCTCATCCATTCTTTATACATCCATTCAAGGCTTCCTCAATTCCCCATGCCGCTACTACCACCTCCTCCTCTTTCTCTTCCCCTCACTACTGCCTCCTCTTCTCCATTTTCCTTGTCCTCTTTCTTCAGGGCTAGGGATGGGAAACTGAGTCTAGGATGTGCCAAGCAAGGGTTCTGTTGAGCAGAACACTCACACACTTTTCTCCCCCTCTTGTCAGTCAGCATCTTTGGAAGAGCAAACATTTTCGAAGTCAACCAAGTCAGACGCTTACATTCTCGTCTGCCACTTGTGTTTTCGATGTCCTGAGATACTTGTGTTACAACTGAGAGATTGCTTTGAGTCTCAGAAGAGACTGGACCTTTAAACTCTATTGAGACTACAAAACTGTATCTGCGGAATCTGTTATGGCCGTTCTATTACATTTGTCTGATCTTCACTGATGACACAGGGTACCCAGTACCACAACTACCTAGTTCCACTTGAAAAGCAGGTGGCAGGGCCCCATTAATAATGTCTTTTTTTTAAAACATCTTGGCTCTTTTAGATTCCACACATGTTTCGTACTCCTACTGGCATCTCAATGGGCTTATAAACCTCAAGAGGAATCCATAGATAGTCGGTATTGGCAGTTCCTAGTCTCCCAACTACTGGGCGCAAGGGCCAGGCTCTCAGTTCATCAAGCATCTCTGTTCTCGTCCTTGACTCTCCTTCCTCCTAGCTCAGTCCTTCCCTTTCCCACAAGCAGTGGGCGTCCCTGGGGATCACAGTGCTATTGCTCAGAACCAGGAAGCTGAGTGTCCAGTTTCATTGAAGAGGAGCACTGCAGAAGAGAGCTGTGTGACCAGCAGGTAACATCCCCCAGCAAGCCCAGACTTAGAAAACTCCAGTCTCTTAAGGGAACAGCCCTCACTGTTCATAGATCTGGTAGAGGACTGTATCTACCCTCCTGGAAAGTCTACCTTCCACTCCCTCCTTTTTTTGCATTTTTAAAAAGATTTATTTTTGTTTCTGTGTTTTGTGTTTATCTATATGTTATGGTGTGTCCACCAGAGAAGTCTATTCAGATAAGATTTTAAGACAATAAAAAGTCTTTATGAGCCGGTGACTACATTGAATGGTTCAAGATCCCAGTGTAGCCCCGAGCCTTTCTTAGGGTAATCTATTAAACACAAAAACAATATTCTGTGTTGGCATACTTCAGTTAACAAGAACAGTTAGCCAGAAGTGGAACTACAGAGCCAAAAAGCAAGGTTAGTCCGTTTAGAGACTTTCCTAGAACTATAAACTTGGATAGATCAAGCCTTTGTTTTAGTTGTGGCAAGCGGCACTGTTTACACGCTAAATGTCATGTCCTGAATGGTACCTCCATCACAGAATCAGTTGTGCTAAGGTCTGTTACATACGTAAGTGTGTATCTTATGTTTGCAAGTGTGGATCGAGGCCAGAAAAGGGCATCAAACCCCCTGGAGCCAGAGTGGTCGATGGTTGTGAGCTGCCAGATATGGGTGCTGGGCACTGAACTCAGGTCCTCTGGAAGAGCAGAAAGTGCTCTTAACTCTGAACCATCTCCCCATTCTGTTTCCTATTAATTTTCATTCTATGTATTTAATCTGCATGTGGGAGTGGGGCAATGGGCATGTGGAGGTCAGAGGACAACTTGCAGAAACTGGTTCTTTCTTTCACCACATGGGTCTTGGGGATCAGACTCAGGTTGTGGGATTTGCCCCTTTGCCTGCTGAGTCATCTCTCCAGCCCTGAGCACTTTCTCTTTGAGTGCCCTTGCTTCACCAGCATCATGGGCAGAAAGCATGGGGGTGATTCATTCTGCTGCTTTCTCTGGTGGCCCCAGAAGAACTACAGAGAAGCCTGGTTTTATGGAACCTGGGAACCTCTCAAAGGAACTAGACACCCCCCGTGCCCCCTCCAACCCAAAAAAGCAGTTAGAAATCCTCAGTTTGGGAGCTGAATTGAATGCAGAGTGTAAGTCAGGAAGCAGAAAATGAAATTACATTGGGAGGCTTAAAAGATAAGAGTTAACAAGGCCCATGCTGAAACTTCTGGGCTGTTGCAGATAAGGATGTTGTGTCATTCACATCAGAATTTCAACTCCTACTTTTCAGAAACAGGCAGAAGATCAGAGCAATTGTTCTACACCTGCTGCTGCTCAAGTGCCTTTGGCTTAAATGGCCAGTGTGCCAGAACACCGGGCAGGGATGTCAGACCAATGATGCATGGGCTGCTATGATGGTGGTAAGCTGTGTTTCCCTTCCTTCCTTCCTTCCTTCCTTCCTTCCTTCCTTCCTTCCTTCCTTCCTTCCTTCCTCCCTCTCTTCTTCCTTCCCTCCCTCCCTCTCTTCCTCCGTCCCTCCCTCCCTCCTTCTTTCCTCCCTCCCTCCCTTCCTCCTTCCCTCCCTCCTTCCTTTCTCTCTCCCTTCTTCCCTCTCTCCCCCTCCCTCCCACTCCCTCCCTGCCTTCCTCTATCCCTCCTTCCTTCTTTCCTTCCTCTCTCCCCCTCCCTCCCTCCCTTCCTCTTTTTCCTCCTTCCTTTGGTTTGTTGAGAAAGGGGCTTATGTAGCCCATATGAACCAGAACTTGCTATTTAGCTGAGGGTGATTTTGAATCCCTGTTCCTCCTGCACCTGATTGCTCAGGATTGTAGGCATGCACCACCATGCCCAGCTATTTTTATTTTGGGGACACAGCGGTTGTTTGAGGGACAGGGTCTCATGTATCCTAGGATAATCTTGAATTATCTTTTAAATTTTTATTTTATTATTGTTTGTATGTGTGTGCGCATTTCAATGTATATGTGGCGGTCAGAGAACAAATCTGTAGAATCAATGTTCTCTTTTCACTTTTACACAGGTTCTGGGGCTAGAGCTCAGGATGCTAGGCACGGCAGTACTTTTATCCCCTGGGCTATCGTGCCTGCTCCTTAGCCTTGAATTCTTCTGCCTTTATATCCTTAGTGCGGGGGTTGCAGCAATGTTCCACCATGTCTTGCTTGCTGGTTTCTAATTTCCACAGGATTCAGATACACAGTCCAGAAGGCACAGAGCTTTTGAATGTTTGCGGTCTGCACATACCTCCACCTGCTTTGTTGTCTGGGCCTCACAGCTGAGCAACTCGCTCCTGACCTGGAAAGAGTATGAACAATCAGTTCTTCCATTATGGGTTGTAGTAGCTTCCAGAAAACACATTAGGGGCTGGGGATTTCATAGTTAAAACTTCAAAATAAAAATGGCTTCTTTTATTATTTTTAGCTTTGTGTGTTTATGTGTAAGTCTGTGTGTGGGCTGTTTGCATGAGAATACAGGGGCCCACAGAGGCCAGAAGGGGGCACTGAAACTCCCTGGGGCTAAAATGAGAGGGAATTGTGAGCCACCTGACATGGCTGGTACCCAACTTAATCCTCTGCAAGAGCAATCTAACCTAATTACAGCTGAGCCATCTCTTCAGCCTCTTTAGTATCCTTTTGATTATAAATTCAACTACTTCAACAGGCACAAGGACATCTGTCTAGACTGGCCTATGGGCCGCTGCTCAGATTTGGACTGTAGTCTCTCCTCCTAAGCAAAGGTCCTCGGGTCCTCGGGGGTCCTGAGTGAAACATGGTGTTGGACACCTCGTCTCTATGTGGGTGGGGTTCAGCCTCAATGCACTCTTTGATGTCAGAGGCTAGGGGTAGATGCTTAGCTGGATTGCTGTGCACACCTGTAATCCCAGCTCTAGGAAAGCCGAGGAAGGAAGCTCTGGAGTTTGAGGCCAGTCTGTGTTACACAAGTTCCAGTAACAAAGAGATCCTGTCTCAATTAAGGGATGGAATGTGGGGAAGAGACAGCTAGAATTGAGGGACATTTGAGAGATGATATGGAAACTTAGTGCTGTGGGAAAATTCTTAAAATACATGAAGAAATCCTAATGAGGACTTCTAATAATGGGGGTGACGGAGTCTCCACTGGCCCTCTCATCACCAAAGAAGACTTCCGGTACTTGGACTGGGTTGCATTCAATTGAGTTGTTGGTGAAGGGGGTTCCATGGAAATCCCCAAACAATCCAGGCTGTTGCTAAGACAATGGGTTGCTATCTAAAAACTGACTGTGGAGTCTCATTGCTTACATCCACACAATTCATTGAACATGGAGAAGTTGAGCTGGAGCCTACATGGGGCCCCTACCATGTTCTAGTGTCTTTGGTACAGGAAGAAACTCTCCAGGCTACCAAAAAAGAAACATAAGCACCAATCCAGCTACAAACCCCTTGATCTACATATATCCTGCCTACAGGCTATACTAGGGCGATGGTAGCATAGAACTTGTGGGAATAGCCAATCAATGTCTGATTGACTTAAGGCCCATTCCATGAGATGGAATCCATATTTGGTGCTGTTTGGGTGACCAAGAACCAAAGACTAGATATCTCAGAGACATAGGGTAAAACCAAATATTACTGCTCTAAAAAAATAATAAGTAACAATAAAAATGACTCCTAATGATATTCTGCTATACTTATAAATCAGCCACTCCTCAGACAAGCTTCCTCCTGCAGCAGATGGGAACAAATACAGAGACCCACAGCCAGGCCTTGAAACACACAGCTGTAAATGGGATGCCTCCATCAAATCCCTCTTCCACAGAACTCGGGGAATCCTATGGAAGATGGGGTGGAAAAAGTGTAGAACAAGGCCCTCTGAATCAACTGAGCAAGGCACATATAAACTCACAGAGACTGAAGCAGCTTGAGCAAGTCTGCACCAGGTCCTCTGCATATATATTATAGCTTTTACTTCGTACTTTTGTGGGATTCATGAGTGTGTAAATGAGTGAGTCTCTGATTTTTACGCATACTCTTTCTTTAAAGTCTTCTTTCATATGATACATACCAACCAAAGACTTCTAAGCCAAGGAACCTATTGTTTAAACACGAGAAGGCTACAGACTGCTCCCTGGCAAACCCACTGAAACTCTCTTAGAAACAAATGACTGACTCTTAGGGAAGTTAACACCCCATCTGACTCAGACAGCAAAAGCTCTTGTAGCAACAGATGACACCTGGTGACTTCTTACAAAAGGCCAAGGGACAGCAGTCTTGACCAGGCCTCTTGACCAGTACGCGCTTTTTTATTCTCCGTATCATTTATGAGATCACCCTATCTTTAGTCCTTGTGACACTTCATAATGGTGTTGACCAGGGAGATAAGCCCCTGGGTATGGCTACACGGGAGTTTCTAGATTGGGTTAACTGACTCACCCTGAATGTGGGCAGCACCATCTTATGGGGGGTGGGGTGGGAAGCGGTCCTAGACCGAATAAAAAACAAGAAAGCAAAATGAGCACCAGCCTTCAACCCGTTCTACTTCCTGACTGGGCACACTGTGACCTCATGTTCCTGTCACCATGCTGTCCCCACCATGATGGGCTAGACCCTTGAAATTTTAGCCTCATAAACCCCTTCTTTCCCGAGTTTCTTTTGTCAGGTATTTTATTGTGGCAAAGAGACAAGCAATTAATAGCGGCGGAACCATTCACTATAGAAGAGGCTCACTCTCTCCAAACTGTTCCAGAACCTGGGTCTAATTATAAGCCAAATCAGGGCAGGATTTGTAAAACTTACATGAAGGAGCAGTGCAGTCAAGAAGAACCTCACGGTTAGCAGACCTTCTATGTTCCTGCTACCCAGGGAGGCGAGCGAGGGGCCGAGCTGGCAAACAGGGGACTTCAAGAGGACAGGCTAGGGATTTGTCCCACCGGGAAGTAAGTGTGACTGGCAAACAACTCACCTGTGGCACGGTTTTGTCTTCACCCAGAACACACACCACACCTGCTGATGTCTCAATCCCCACCTGTCTGTCCACTTTTCGTTATCTTCTCCGTCAACAGAGGCTCCTCAGTTTGTTCACGGGGAGACCCAGGAGCTTGGCTGGAAGGTGCTCACCCAAAGCTTATCTGGAACGAGGCCCCACCCTAAGCCCACCCACATCCCTGACCTCACCTTAGCGCCCAAGAGCCAGGGATGCTGAGGAATTCTTCTGCTTATGGGGCAAACCCAAGTTGGTCGGGACTTTTGTCACATTCCACAGTTAGACTAGCCGACGTATTTTTAAGTGTCCACATTCAAGATGAGATTTCTTTTTCCTGTGCCCTGACTCTCTGGTTTGGGCTCTGGAGCAGCGACTTCTCTTGCTTGCTGGGACAAAACGCCCGACAATTTAAGCAACTCAAGGAAGAGAAACTTTACTTTGGCTCACAGTGCAGTCTGTCATGGCGGGGAAGGTGTGGAGGCAGGAGCATGAGGCAACCGGTCACACAGTCAGGAAGCAGAGAGAAGAGAGAATGCCCGTGCTCCGCTCACTTCCTCTGTTTCAGTCAGTTCTAGACCCAAGTCTGTGATGCTGCCATTCACATTCAGGGGAGGTCTCCCACATTAATTATTAATCTGGGTTGGATTCAACCCAGAAACTCCCTCATGGACAGGACTAAAGGTTTCCTTCCATGGCGATTCTAGATCTAGCCCCATTGAAAATCAATTAGCTGCCACAGATCCACAAATAGGGACTTCTCTGTTTGTGTGGGTCCCTGTAAGAATTCTTGGTCCTCTCCCACTGTCTTGTGCATCCTGTCCAAAAACATTCAGTTGCCTGACCACTGTACAATCTGCCCTGCTGAAGCTCTCCTCGATGGATCTGAGTCTCAGAGGGCCATGAAACAGACCTTTTGAATGCCGGCCCTGGGCCACAGGCCTCACTTCTTCTCAACAGCTACACACTGAACCCTCTGAGTATAGACATATCCTTCCTCTGACCGCCCCCCAAGAACACACAGTGACCCCTCTTCAGTGCTCACTCTGTCCCTAACCATTTCTTCCTTCTCAGTGTTAGGAAGCATGCGTAGTCTCATTTGTGTCCTGTCCCATCCCCATCCTCTCTCCCCCATCCCCTGTCGTCCTCCCCCCCACACCTTGTGACAGCAACCACAGTTACTGGGGTGACTCTAGCTACAGGTCTGGGGGACAAAGCAAGGTCCTTCCATTTTGTCCATATTTATTTTTTATTATTTCTCCATCACTGTCACAGACATGTACTTTAGAATTATTTCTAGGATATTTTTATTACCACGTTATTGATAATGCATTTGCTTTGAGACAGGGTCTCACCTACCCCTGACTGATCAGAACTCTGCCAGTTCTAAAGAAGAAATAGTGACAATGGGAGCTCATGTCCTGTTTTTCCTTCCTTCCTTCTTTTTTCCTTCCTTCCTTCCTCCCTCTCTCTTTCTTTCTCTTTCTTTCTTTCTTCCTCCCTCCCTCCCTCCCTCCCTTCCTTCATTATTTCTTTCTTCTTTCCCTCTTTCATTTTTATTTTCAAGACTTAACCTTACACCATAGCTTAAGCTAATCTGGAACTCAACAATGAGTATTTAATCACAGTGCTTGTCTTAATATTAAAAAAAATCTTATTGCTAGGCAGTGGTGGCACACATCTTTAATCCCAGCACTCAGGAGGCAGAGGTGTGTTACTCCCTGAATTTGAGGCTAGCCTGGTCTACAGAGCAAGTTCCAGGAAAGCCAGGGTGACACAGAGAAACCCAGTCTCAAAAACAACAAAAATATTTTATTAAATTATTTACCTATCTGTCTATCTAGGGAGGACACATTTGTGCCTTAGCTTGCGTGTGGAGGTCAGAGGTCAGACGACCGTCAGGAGTCAGTTCAGTCCTCTACCACGTGGGTCCCTGGCACCACACTCAGGTAGTCAGGCTTGCACAAACGTCTTTACTTGCTGAGCCAATCTCTCTGGCTGCCCAGTAGAGTTTTGGGCAGTTAACGGTTATCAAATTAAAAAAGTTTCCTTCATGGGGCTGGAGATATGGCTCAATTTTTAAGAGCACTGGCTGCTCTTGCAGAGGACCTGAGTTCAGTTCCCGGACCCACATGGCAGAGCACAACCATCTGCCGCTCCAGCTCCATAAGGAAACAAGGGATTTAAACACACAACCCTGTGCTGGACATTGTATGTTCAATCAGTGATTCTGCTGGTCAATTTTCATTTAATGTGGTGAAACATGTGGGGCCCAGCTGACCGTTTCAGGAGGCTGGAGCTGGCCACAGGCTGCACGGGAAACTTGTGAGGTAGCCTGGTCTCAGCTTCAGTTCCAGGCTGAGTCGTCCTCTGCTTCTTATCTGCCCCCAAGGTGTGACCAGTCACAGGCTCTAACACCAAAGCTGCAGCTGAAGCCACCGTGCCCACCCCTACCATGAGACTGGGAACCAAAATTCGTCTTTCTTTCTCTAAGCCGTTTCTATCATTTGATAAGGACAGCAACTAATAAGCTATGGCTGTCATGAACCCATCCACCACCACGGCTTCTACCATGATGGCAAATCCCTCTGAGGCTGAAGCCACATAAACCCCTTCCTCCCTGAGATTATTTCTTTCAAGTATTTTATTATAAGAGAACTAATTAATACGTATGACCAGAACTATCTCAGGACTCACATTTGCATCCCTTTCCTTTTGTTTTGTTTTGTTTTGGTTTGGTTTTGAGACAGGATCTCACTGTATAGCCATGGCTGACCTGGAACTCATAGAGACACACTTGCCTCTGCCTCTGAGGGTTTGAATTAAAGGCATACTCCACCCCTTCTAGGCATTTGTTTTGTATTATTTTCTGTCGTGTTAAGAGAGTAAAAAAAAAAATCAAGCAAGTTGGGGATTTAGCTCAGTAGTAGAGTGCTTGCCTAGCAAGGCCCTGGGCTCAGACCTCAGCTAGTGGGAAGGGGGTGGGGGTGGAGTACAAGGCCTAGGGGATGGCTCAGTCAGTGAGGGGCACACCTTGCAAAAGTGAAGACCTGAGTCTATCTCCAGGTGTAGAAAAGGAAACGTAAGCACAGTGGCATGTACTTGTGACCCCAACGGGAGGAAGTGGAAACAGGAAGATCTTGCCAGCCTAGCCTACTTGGTGAGCTCCAGGCCAGGGAGAGACAATTTCAAACAAACAAAAGGCGGACAGTGTCTCAGGAACAACATCTAAGGTTGACATCTGGCCTACACATACATGCACGCACATAAGCACATACCTACATGCTCAAGTACACAAGCACATATGACATGCACACACAACAAGCACGTACAGAAAACACACACAACATGCACACATGACCTACACGGCTCAGGGAGCATGAACAGTTCCTTCTCCATCAGGAGCTGGTTGTTTGCTTTGCTTTGTATTCACATCAGCGTTACGAGCAGTGGTTAATATTTTCTTTGCAATTACTGGAAGCCTCCGTCCATTAAGGGAACTGCCCTTCTTCTGGGCTACATATGTATTTCATCTTGGTCAATGACTAACTAGGTCTTTGACATGGAAAGGTCCTCTACATACAATGACAATAACGTAAAGCAGTGTTGTCATTAAGCTGGCAGCTGGTGATTCATACACATCAGGCTGCTGCTGTATGTGCTGAGTTCGCGGCACCTTGCTTACTCTCTGAGATCGCTGTGTGGTTCATACATGCCCTACAGAGAGGTGTGCAGGGCATGGGCCCTTCTGCTGTCCCCCCTGCCTGCAGCAGTGTTCAGTCTTCCATTATTAAGTGCTGCCTTGTGGTTACTTCATCTTTCTCCTGCATTGAGGCCATGTTGATTCGGCCTCCAACCAGTCTCTTCTGGAGGCATCCTCTGTCCCCAGGGAATGGGTCTATCCCATGACTTCGGATGCCCCAACTACCAAAGGTTTAATGGCAGACTAGATTTCGTCTTTGAGCTCAGCTCAGGAATCTAGTCATCAGCTCCCCATTCTCTTGTGACTGAACCTGTTGTGAAACTGGCAATGGTTACCAACAGTCAGAGGGTCTTTCCACAGGACCTTGCATTTGCTTCAGCATGGCTAGCAGCTGAGCTCAGACCCAGGGAAAACACTTGTCCTTTTTTTCTCAAACCCCAGACATGATCCCTCAGCATACTCAGTTAGTTCTTATTCAAAACTAGACTATGGAGCCAGTGAGATGGCTCAGTGGGTAAAGGCACTTGTCATCAAACCTAATGACCCGAGTTCAATTCCTGGAACCTACATGGTGGAAGGAGAAAGTTCTCTCACACAAATTGTCCTCTGACCTCCACACATATTCTCTCTCTCTCTCTCTCTCACACACACACACACACACACACACACACACAGTAATAATTTTTTCTTTAAAAAACTAGAAAATAGTAAGGTGTTTGTTTTGCAAGCGTAAAGATACAGAACTCTCGTAAGAAAGCCATTTGTGATGCCACACTCCTATAATCCAAGTGTTGGGGAGTCAGAGATAGGCAGATCTTTAGAGCTCAACGGCCAGCCACTCTAGCATTCATGGCATGCTCCATCTTCAGTGAGAGACCTTGTCTCAAAACAAGGCGGTTGGCTTCTAAGAAACAATACCCAAGGTTGTCCTCTGGCCCCTGCAAGCATGCACACACATGCACCAGAATGAACACGCACACCCACGTATATCTTCTCCGGCCAAAGTTATCACCTCCCTGGCTCCCTTCCAGAGCAGCAGACTGCTAGCATCATACATCAAGGCAGATGAGCTTGTTCTGTGCCCTTCCTCCAGGAAGTACCCACCTGTAGCAAGACCACGGAGAGATAGGATCTCTGATTCAGACTGTGTTTGCTCTTGTCTCTTGGTCCAATTAGGGCTTCAAGCCCAGTCATGTTGCTTCTGGAAACAGGGGCCCTTGGCCTGCTCCAGTTCTGGGACTCTCACTCTGATTCACAAGGACTGCCCAAGGCTTGGGATGTGTGTCCCCTTTATTCATCTTCTTTGAGGTCAAGTGTCCTGGGCAGACCATGGGCAAGTGAGCTCAGGTCTGGGTAGTCTGTGCTCACACCTGAAGCTGGTCCCTTACAGACAAAAATCTTCCTTGAACATCTAGGGAGGGATTGGTGAGCTCCTCCTGTACCCCAGAAACATGCTTATTGGCTAGAATGGTTTCCCTCCTATTTAACTTTTTAAGACAATTCTCTATCCTTAAATCCCAAATAGATCCAGAAACTGAACCAACCAAAGCATGTTTCCCTAGTCATTCTTTTTTTTATCTCAATTTTTCTTTTTTCATGTATTTGGGTGTTTTGCCTACTTGTATGTCTGTTCACCATGTGCATTCTTGGTATCTGTGGAGACCAGAAGACATCATCAGACCCTCTAGAACTGGAGTTACAGATGTGAGCCATCTGTTATAAGTGCTGTACTGAGCTCCAGGCCTCCGCAAAAGCAACAATGCTTTTAACTATAGAGGAGCCACTAAAGCCCCAACATAACAAAACTTTCCCAAAAACTACAGGGAGAAACATCATAACTCTAAGGCTATACAGGTAACTTCATGTTCCTGGGTAGAAAACTAATACCCTGAATATTTCTGCTCTTCTCAATTAGATCTGTAGGCTTAAAACTATCCAATTAAGAAAAAATATCTCAGCAGGTAAGTCAGGCATGGTGGTAGACACCTGTAACTTTAGCATCTGAGAGGCCGAAGACCATGAGTTCAAGTCTAGGCAGCACAGCAAGACCCCATCCAAAAACCAAAGCAAAGACCAGAAAAAAAATAAACAAACTCTGTGACATATTTCAAGGTTTGAGGACACTAAGAGAGACTTACATAGATCTAATCTACATGGGAAGTAGAAAGTAGGAAAAGATAAGATCTCCTGAATAAATTGGGAGCATGGCGACCTTGGGGGAGGGTTGAAGGGGGGAGGGGAGAGGCAGGGAAGGGAGCAGAGAAAAATGTAGAACTCAATAAATATCAATTAAAAAAAAGACAGAGTATAAAATTTATATGAAAAGGCAGAAGACCCCCAAATAGCCAACACAGCATGGTAGAGAAACCCACTCCAATGACTGGCACAACCTGCCCTCAAATTTTACTACAGGAACTGGAGAGGTGGCTCAGTGGTTAAGAGCACTTGCTGGTCTTGCAGAAGACCTGAGTTTGGTTCTCAGTACCCACAATGGGCATCTCACAACCTTCTGTAATACCAGCTCCAGCTCCAGGGGATGTGACACCCTCTCCTGGCTGTTCTGGGCACTGCACACACATGGCAGATGCACGCAGAGACATGCACAAGGGTATGTGCACGCACACACACATAATTTTTTTTTTGGTTTTTCAAGACAGGGTTTCTCTGTAGCTTTGGAGCCTGTCC
>LOEQ01001446.1:310997-335681 GCA_001685075.1 Bramus lutescens
GGTGGCTGCTGCAGCCGGGGTCAGACCAGGGGCCACCCAGCCCGGCCGTTGCCCCCTGATATCTCTTCACGGGTGCCAGGTGCGCCCTGTGGCGCAGGTCTCTGGCGCCAAGCTGTCTCTTGGAAGTGTCCATTTCGCTGAGTGTCATTGTGGGTCTGTTGGTGGCACGGGGGCAGGGGGGAAGTGAGTGGTTCTTTGTGACCGTGTGCGCTCTTAGGATACCCGGTGCCACTTTCTGCCGGGCTTGGGGGGCAATGTGAGCGAGTTTGGAGCCCCGCACCTGTGCGTATCCTCCGGAGATGTGTCTGAGCCTGTGGGGCGGTGTGTGTAGTGCTGCGCTTCTTGGTGGGCAGTTGTTTACCTGGCACGTCTGGGCGCGCGCGCGGGTGTGCTGGGACTGGAGAGCCGATAATGTTTGTGGTTCATCTTGGTGTGTATGTGCTTCAGTGAGAGCTATTCATTCTGCCAAGTCGGCGACTTGAGCAGTGTCACTGAAGGTCTGAATGCCCTGAGTGCATGGGGATGCAGGGGCGCTCTGCTTATTCGCAACAGGGTGTCAGTCAGGGTGCTGAGGGGGTGCTGTTGTATGTGTCAGTGGATGCAGATGGCAAAGCGATGAAAAGCCCCGATGTGCTTGCCAAGTCTACTGCGAATGGCTTTGGTATTGGCCATGGCTGGCTGGGTGGGGGAGGCAGGTGGCAGGCAGGCTGGCAGCTGGCAAGCTCGCAGGGATTTTCATCTCCTGAAGGCCATTTATAGGGCTGCAGGGGAGATGCTGTAAGGCTCCAGGGTGGGTGCTACTGGGCTCTCAGGACCCAGTTCCTCTTCACTCTGTCCCTTCCTCCAGGCCCAGGGCCCCAGCCAGCGCCCAGCCCTGCTGGGAGCCCCGGCCAGCACCACGGACGGCACCCAGGAAGCCCGAGTTCCCCTGGACGGGGCCTTCTGGATTCCCAGGCCACCAGCAGGTTCACCCAAGGGCTGCTTCACCTGTGTGTCCAAGCCTCCTGCCCTGCAGGCTGCAGCGGGCCCAGCCCCTGAGCCCTCGGCCTCGCCCCCCATGGCACCCACTCTGTTCCCCATGGAATCTAAAAGCAGCAAGACTGACAGCATCCGGGCATCAGGTGTTCCCCAGGCCTGCAAGCACTTAGCTGAGAAGAAGACCATGACGAACCCTACAACAGTCATCGAGGTCTACCCCGACACCACGGAGGTGAACGACTACTATCTGTGGTCCATCTTCAACTTCGTCTACCTCAACTTCTGCTGCCTAGGCTTCATTGCTCTGGCCTACTCCCTCAAAGTGAGCCTGGGTGGGGGAGGGAGCAGGGTTAACGGGGCTAGCAGGATTCAGTGTCACTTAGTGAAGCCCAGGGCAGAGCATGCAAGCACAGCCGGGAGATCTGTTATGAGTTCAGAGAGGAAAGGCTGTTGGCCAGGTCTGGACAGCAAAGAGCCACTTCCCTTTCTGAGAGAAACTTGATCCAGCTTGGGGAGTGGGGTAGGATTGTCTGCTCTGTACAGCTAGCTTAGTTAAATCATTGGGAGCAGGTCTTCAGAGTTCAAGGTCCTGTCCTCTGGTCAGGACACATGGGAGTCAACATGGCCAGTAGTCACACCTAGGTAAATGGGATGCAGACTGCATGGAGCCAAGGGACTTGAAATCCCGTGGCTGTGGGACGCAGAGGGGTGGTCTCAGGGCCCTTGCTGGTCCTCTGATGTCAGTCCCTCCCTGGAGGATCTGTGGCCAGGCACTACCCAGCCAGGTGTGTGGCGGAAGACCAAAACCTGCCCTAGAGGAAAAGTTGAGAAACTCATTCTATCCCTACCTACTCTGCACCCACAGTGGCTACAACTTCCAGGACCAACTCCCCTTTGCACTGGGAGTCGGTGGCTGGGAAGGGAACAGCATGGCAAACCTGTGGGACCCTTCAGCCACTCCTATCCCCTACCCCTTCCAATGGCAAAGTGGGGCTGGGAGAAGCTGTGATAGATGTGTCCCAGGCAAGGACTGAGCATCCTTGGACTGTGGGAGCCCCACCAGCAGGGTGCGGGGATGGTGCCGCGGGGTGCCCTCCTCCCATCCTGCGTCTCTGGAAAGAAGGGCTTGGCTCACAATTACACAGATCATCACTTCCTGAGCCCAGACTTGAATGGCTCAAGCCAGATGCAGCCCAGAGATTGCAGCTGCCCAGCAAGGAGGGGTGCCAGGGGCTGGCAGAGTAGCAGGGTGTTGCAGGGAGTAAAAAGTGAAGACTGACCCAAGAGGAAGGATACCCAGGCAGCTCAACCCACAATTCATCTGCATACATGAACCCCACCTTGCCTTGCATCACATGCCTGGCCACCAGGTTCTCCCCTCCTCTGCCTGACTCATGCGCAGCATATCACATTATCTTCATGCCTTTATCTCACCTTGAGTGGTACCACATAGGAGTTGCATACATAAGTGGGCATGTCTATGAGAACATGTGATAGCATGTGTGTGCACATGTGCTCACATGTGTGTAATTTACCATGTGTGTGGAGAGATGAGTGGGTGCATTTGAGTGTGTTGCATGGGTGGGTATGTTTATATGGATGTGAGTGTGGACACTTGAACATACGTCTGAGCATTATTGTATGCATGTAATCATGTGCATGTACTTATGCATGCATGTGAGCAAATGTAACTGTGTGTAAGTGTACATGAACATATGTAGAAATGTATGTCCAATTGCATGTGAGTAGTGCTGACATAATCACATGCCAACATACATTTAGGTATATCATGAGTGCACACATGTTTGAGTATAATACGTGTGCATGCAAATATTTGTGAGTCAATATGTGTTTGCATATAAGTACACCACAACTGTGTTTGTGTGTGCATGTGCACGTGCATGCTTGTGCTGAGAGGCAAGATGAGAAGGGGACCTAGGGACTTGGGATGTCCTAAGGCCAGCTCAGTTCTGTTCTCTGGGACAGTGCCAGGCAGAGAGTACCAGTGCCAGGCTGTTAGTGGAACACAGCCTCCTCTGGTGCCCTCTGTCCCTGCACTGTCTACAGCCTGAGGATTTGGGCATGGCTGCCCGGGCTCTGGTCCGGGAGCTGTCCCCTCCTCCCCTGGCTCAGGCTGTGTTCGGCTGGCTGGGCAGGGTAGCCCATCTGGTGTGGGTTGTAGGTAGGTCAGGCATTTCTGGATGGTTATGGGTTTGTATTGGGATGTGAGGTGGACACTTTGGAGAAGAGAGAAGGCTTACTCGCTCTCCCTTGTTTTGCTCCCTGAGGTCTTCCCAGGGAACAGTGGTCAGGCCTTGGAACTTCTTGGAGGGATGTTCAGGGTCAGCATAGGCCAGGCTAACTCTGATTGGATGCCTGAAAATCAGTCCACCTGTGTATCTAGCTTCAGCCTCCTGACCAGCTGCACCAGCCACTCATGCAGCCCAATGCAAGCATGTCCAAGGACAGCAGGTGGACCAGGGGTCAGGAGGACTTGGCAGGTTTTCTGGCCGCCTTTGCTTGCTGAGCCCTTCCTCTCATCTGCTCACAACACTGTTCAAGTTGTCACGTGATCAGGCGGGGTTGGCAGGCTGGTGTGAGATGATGGCATTCTTGCCTGCCCTGAATGTCCATCTCCCATCAGGCCCCCATCCATTCCTCCAATCAACGGGTCAAGTCAGCGCCATGCAGCCCACTCTGTGTCTAGGGAAGATTCAGTAAACCCACTGTCCACACACTGTCTCATAACCACACAGCCCCACTATTAGCTGGATGGTGCCCAGGATCCAATTTTGGTGTCCAAGTCCTTCATGGTTCCTCATCACCCTTTTCCTGGGGGAAATACTGAGTTTTGTGCATACATTGGTGCACAGATATCCTCTCTTTTGTATGAAGCCTGTGTCTCTCCTGCAGAGCTTCTGTGGCCTTCCTTCTCTGGTCACATCTGCTTGTCCAACTCTCAGGACCATCCTTCAGTGTCCAAAGCATGTTGACCATTATGGGGGAGGCCTAAGGATATTATCTGGCTGGATAGAAGCTGTCGCCAGAAGGAATATATAGCCTAGTGTCTTAGAAAAGGGAAACATCAGACTAAGCTTGGGGCCAAGTAGGGGTCAAAGTAAGGGCTTCTGGGAAGAGGCAGGATTTTCTATGGCCATTGAGGGGCGGGTGAGAGGAAAGTTTTACCTGGAGAAAGGAACAGACACTGTGGGGAGCAGAAGTGTGAAGGACGGGAGCAAGAGTGCAGTGTAACCAGCATGCGGCAGATGTTTGATCTGAGCTCAGGAGGCTTGGGGACTTCCTGTGACAGAAAAGCCTGAAAGACTAGGTTAGGAGGGTAGATTCTGGTTGGGTTTTGTATGTACGTATCTGTGCATCTCACCCTCTGAGCATCAGTGTTATCAGCCTGTCCATTCACCTACCCACCTGCCCACCCATCCACCTACCACCCAGCCAGCACTCACCTGTCCATTCGCCCATTTAATCCATCCACTCACCTACCCCCGCCATTCATCTGCTTACCCTTCTACCCATCCACACACTCGTCAGCCCATCCACTGACACACCCATCCATCTATCCACACTACACCCCTCGTCCTGCACATCGTCCGCGCATCTACCCATCTGCCCACCCTACTCTCCCACTCACTGCTCCACATGTTCACAACCCACCCCTCCACCTTTCCATCTCTTCACCATCCACTCATCCATGTATACAGTCGCTGTTAGTAGAGTGACATTTCAGGCAACAGCAGGTCACATGCACAAGGCTTCCTCGCCTGCTAGTGTCATCGCTGATTTGTACATAAACTCGGTGATGTCAGCAGACGATGAGGCCATCTGGAGTTTCTCAGATACCCCTCATTAAGTGACGCATGGCTATGTCAATCCGTTCTCCACTCTGTTCACGACATCCAGACAGCATCAGCTCCCCACCCACCTTTTGGCACAATCATCTGTCCTTCTGACTGCCCTCCACTGTCGCACTCCATCCTTACCAACCTGAGCACCAATTCGATTCGCTAAACTTTCTCTCAAGTCATCATCCTGTAGCACTCACCAGCCTGACCTCCCGTCTGCGCATGCTTTGCACATCCTCCCGCCTGTCCATCCCTCCACTCCAAGTATCCATGCATGCATGCTTCTCATTCACCCTCCTCATTTGCATTCTTCCTGATCAGTTTATACATCCTTCTATCCCTTTTCTTCTACTTTCTACCCATGCATCCATCTATCCATTCATTTTCTCTTCTTTTGTAGTTCCCCTTCAACTTCACAGGCTGAACTCATCCACCCACCTACCCACCCATCCACCCATCCTTTCTCTTCTCATTCCAACCTTCATAATAACCTCCACCCCCCCATAGACTTTTACTCTGGCACCCATCTATCAACATCCAAATCTATCAGCTTCAAGCGTCTGTCCTGTCTCCAGCTTTATGTCCTCCCACATATTTACTCTCCTATGTCTTTCTTTTTTTTCTCCTATTTCTTCTTCACTCTCTCCTAGCCCCCAATCTCTTCCCTATCTGTCTGTCCCATCCCATCATATCCCTATGTGACTGTGGACACACGTGTGCACTGATCCTTATGCGACTGTGGACACACGTGTGCACTGATCCCTATGCGACTGTGGACACACGTGTGCACTGATCCATATGTGACTGTGGACACACGTGTGCACTGATCCCTATGTGACTGTGGACACACTTGTGCACTGATCCCTATGTGACTGTGGACACACGTGTGCACTGATCCCTATGTGACTGTGGACACACGTGTGCACTGATCCATATGTGGGTGTAGACACACATGCACACTGATCCATATGTGGGTGTAGACACACTTGCACACTGATCCATATGTGGCTGTAGACACACTTGCACACTGATCCATATGTGGCTGTAGACACACTTGTGCACTGATCCATATGTGGCTGTAGACACACTTGCGCACTGATCCATATGTGGCTGTAGACACACTTGTGCACTGATCCATATATGACTGTGAACACACGTGCGCACTGATCCGTATGTGGCTGTGGACACACGTGCGCACTGATCCCTATGTGGCTGTGGACACACATGCACACTCTCACTTGCCTAACTGCACACTCATATTTCAGCCATGTGCACACTTGCCCCCCCATACTCCTTCATTGTTCTGACCTCTCTTAGTTTTAGACACTGACACACCCTAGATGTGTCAGATACGATGATGCATACCTGAAGTCCTAGCGTTTGGGAGTCAGAGGCAGGAGGATTTAGAGCTCAGGGCCAGCATCAGTTACATAGTAAGACCCTCTCTTTAAAAAGGGAGAAAAAAAGAAAGAAAAGAAAGGGGGAAAGAAGAAAAAAACCCCACAAGCATCAACACGAATCCTACTAATGGTTCACCCAACAATCTCCTGGCTCATCTTCCCGCTTTCCTATGTTTTCTCTTTCATACGTGTCCTGCCCCATGTGTTCTTCCACCCTTTCTCCTCCCACTATCACTCTGCCATGCCACACAGGCCATCTGCCTCTTCTGCTCTCTGGTAACCCACAACTTACCATGCACTTCCCTCTTCCTCTTGTCTCTTCCTCACCCTCTTCTGCCCATGAACTTGCCCTGTGTCCCATGTTTATCCATTCTTTTCAATCCTGTGTCTGTGTCAAGTATGGGCATACTCATGTTCATGTATGGGGTGTGTGCATATTTGTATGTGTGCCAGTGCACATGTGTGTAAGCAAGCATGCATGTGGAGGTCAGAAGTCAGCCTCAAGTTTCATTCCTCAGGATCCATTCACTTTTTATTAAAAATGACTCACTTTTGTGTGTGCATGAATACAAACTCGTGTGTATTGTCTGGAGGTCAGAGGACAACCTGCGGGAGTTTACTCTCTCCTTCTACCATGTGGATCCAAGGGATCAAACTCACATTGTTCAGTTTGATAGCAGGCATATTGATCCATTGAGCCATCTTCTCAGACCCCCACTTTGTCTTCTGGGACAAGGTCTCTCTCTGGGACTAGGGGTTCACCAGTTAAATGAATAGCCATCAAACTGCCTGTCTTTGCTTCCCAGTGCTGAGTTATAGGCACATGCTGCTATGTCTGAAGTTTGAAAAATGTATTTTTAGATGTATTGATTTTGTTTTATGTGCATGTATTTTTGTCTGTATGTATGTATGTGTGCCACGTGCATGCCTGGTGCCCAAGGAGGTCACAAGAGGCCGCCAGATACTCTGGAACTAGGGTTACAGATGGTTGTGAACCACCCTTTAGGTGCTGGGAGCTGAGCCTGGGTCCTCTCTGTAAGAGCAAGCGCTCTGAATCATTTCGCCAGCTACCTGGCCTTTTGTTTTTGATGTTAAACACAGATTCTTTGGATCAAATGCAGGTCTTCTTACTTGCTTGACAAACAGTTTACATGAATTGAGCCATCTCCCCAGCCCCCCATATTTCTTCATCTTGAAGCTTATGTCTACCTTCCTCTTTCTCTTCTACTCTTTTGCCCTCTCCTATGATGTCACCATCATGGTTACTCATTAAACTATCTAGTCCACCATGTAGCCACGGGTTAATTGGAATGCATTCTCTCACTACCCTGCTCACTTCTCATGCAGTGAATAACTGCCTGGTGTATGAGGAGTGACCGCCCACACAGCCCCTGACCATAGGAGACTTCCCTCTGGCAGGGAACGCAGACGATCACAAGGAGAGTGGCTGAGATTGGCCTTTTATAAAGGTGGACTCCGACAGAAGTCCATGTTGGTGTATTGAGTGTAGCCCAAGATGTTCCAGAGGAAGCATATCCCAGGATGGGGAGCAGGCCTTGCAGAAGGTCAGGGACAAAGTTCCATAGCCTGTATGGTTGAAACAGGAGAGGGGACCAGACATGCCCGAGCCACAGCCTTGTTTTCCATGGTGAGGGTTTTGTCATCTACTGTGAGTGGGTCTGTGTAATGAAGCTTCCATGTGATGACAGACTAAGGATGCAGAGAGACAGGGCTGGGAGCCCAGATGGGAGGAGCTTCCTAGTGATACGAAGCTGCCCAAGGAGGTGGGTGTGGAGGCAGTTGCCTGGCCATTCCTTTAGTATTTGGTATTTATTTATTTAGTATTTAGTATTCACACATGGGATTGGATCCACAGACACCCAAGTTCTTGGATGCCCAAGTCCTTATTTAAAACATTCCAGCGTTTGTTTGTATCCCACACACACTCAGATGATCTCAACCCAGGGCTATATGCATGCTAGAGCTCTCTCCCAGCTGAGCTACATTCCCGGCCCCTCTCTGTCTACTTTCCGGTACTTCCTTCCCATCTCAGCTGGTCCATTCTTCTAGTTAAGTGAAGCCTACTCCTTTCTTCCCTGTCTATTCTAAATACTCACCCCCACTCTACCCAAATGTTTCATTGAACACTCTAAAATCCCTGTCCATGCTCCCTCCAGCCTCTCTCCTTTCTCCTCTCACTCACATATCAGCTGACTACCCACCATGTCACCTCCCTTGCTCATTCTTCCTGTCACACACCCCTAATCTAAGTCACCTGCTTCCGTCTGCATGCGTGAAGTGACTTCCCCACAGTTCTGCTGACCTTCCAGAACTTCACAAGGCCTCAGCATAGTCAGGTTCCAGTGAGGTCTGCACTCTTCCGGGTTGTAGGCTCTTCACATCTCTCACACATGGAAGGGTAAAGGTCATGTGGGGCCTTTGCTATGTGAGGGCTGCCCCACCCTCAAAAGGCCCTACTCCGTGCCATCACTGGGGGCCAGGACCTGCACTGTATAAGCTGGTGGAGTGCATACCCAGAGCTGGGCTCTTCCTGACCATTTGGTCCCCATCAGCCTCCGTTTCCTTTCCATCTCTTTGGCACTGGAGGATGAGCTGGCACCCACTGGTCTGCCCACCCAGGGCCTGCCCTTTCTCCCTTCCCTTCATGGATTCATCTGTCAGACCTGGAACGTTCACCAAAAGGCTGCCGTTCATGGTCCTGCTCGTCTGCCCTTCTTGTCTAATGCTCTTTTTGTCCTTCCCTACTTGCTCTGGTGGACTCACCCGCCAGTCTCTCCATTCTCTTTTCCCACAGCAGATGACATCTGTCACCTCTCAGGCCCATGGAGCACTGCGTGTCTTTCCTGCTCAGGTTGCTTCTCCAGTATTCTGCCCCTGCCCTACCCACATCCCTTGTTCCTCTTAGCTTTCCTGTTGCTTCTCTGTCCAGTATCCCAAGTCGTCTTACAGCTCCTATTTGATTTCCTGATCTTTGAATTTGGATTCCTCATCTTTGTGGAGCCAGCTGCCCCAAGGCCCAATGCGGTCTCATCACACGCACAGTGATGCCTTCCACATGTTCATCTCTGCCCTCCACCTCCTCCTTGAACGCCGGACTCAGCAGCACTGCTGTCCCCGTTGTCCAGCCGTAAGCCTGGTGCTGGGACCTGCACTGCCGAGCTCCGTTCCCACCCAGTTTTCCTTCTGCAGCTCACCTTTTGTTTATCCTCAAGGCCACCTCATCTGAAGCCCCATCCATCATCATCCACCATGCTGAACTCGGCATTGTCAGTGCCGCCCTCAACACAGGTCCAGAGCCCATCTGTCAGCCCACTCTCACTCCCACAGCTCTTGTCCATGGTACTAGACCCATGTCCTCCAGGCCAGACTCTGCCTCCTCCCTGCCTGACCTGAATCCTCAGCCAAAGGCTCCGTTAGAGTCTGTCTGGCCTTGCCTTTCTTCTGGCTCTATGTTGCTCTGAAAAGCCTTCATAGAGCCCCACCATCTTCTCAATGGCTTCGCTTGATCCCCCCTAACTGTGCTCTGACCTCCATCAGCAGCTCCCAGCTGACCTCAGCCACCTCCTCATGGGGCTCTGCTCCCCTGACCTGATGTGCTTCCCCCCATGAGACCAAACCTGTCACTGACTTGGTGAAAAACATCCACTCAACGAAGTCTCTCTGGGCTATTTGCTGAGGCTGGATCTCCCAGGACACCTTTGACCTCTAGCATCTTCAGATCTCTCGCTAGCCCCCGTATCCCACGGATACCTGCCCTGCTTGCCCTGGGCCTTGTGACTCTTCACTAGTCTGTGAACCACGAGGACAGAGGCTTTTCTTTGTTCCGTGCTGCATACCAGGGCACAGCTGGGCTATGCACGGCTGCTGTTCCACACCCAGGATGCGAGAGCAAGTGCCAAGTAAAGACTGGCTGTTTGGTTGATGAATTTTAGAGTCTGTACCTATCTTCCATTCATTAGTCAATGGTATATTCTTTTAACCTCCTCCCTCTTTTTCCTCACCCATCCCGCATGTAATCCTAAATCTGTTTGTCTACCCATCCCACATATCCAGCAGACATATCAGGAATTCATCCCAAAGATACAAAATGCACCACTATACCCCATCTGACACACCTTCAAAAACCTATCTGCCCACCTGCCCCACCCATCCAGCACACTTCTATCTAGGTGTCCATCCTAACTATATAAATGTGTTACTGTTTCCCATGTACCTCTCCGATCACTCGATGCACCCACCCTACACAAGCAGCATACTTCCTGTCTCCTCACACCACCTGCTCTGCTCATCCGGGACACGTGTATTCTTACACTCGTCTTTCTACCCACCCCCACAACAAACATCCACTCATATGTCCTGCTATTTCCATCTGACCTAGGTCCCTCTGTGTACCTCCCTCCCTCACCCAGCATATGGCCAAATTCACCTACTGTCTCTCCTGTCCATCAAACGCCCATCAAAACACCAGTGGCCCCACTTGCCTAAGCTACTTGGAGTGTGTGTGTGTGTGTGTGTGCGTGCGTGCATGTGCGTGTGTATGTGAGAGAGAGAGTTTATTTACCTGCCCACACACACACTGTTCACTTGATATTCGCTTCTTCTAGCCTCCAGAACTGTCAAAGAATAAATATTCCCTTAAAAAAAATAAAATGCAAAAGAACAAGGGTGAGCTGAGGCTGTCTTGCATACTCTCTGCTACTCAGCATTGTTCTAGAATCCTCTTTGTCTTCCTCATAGGAGCCTATGGGCAAGATGCTGAGCCAGGAGCATGAGACTAATCACAGCCTTTCACAACAGTGTGTGGTGGACACTGCACAGTCTTCACCCCACAGGCAAGCAATAAGAGAAGACACAGGGCCCATTTACTCTGTGCGGTGACCAGTGGACACCTGCAGAGGCAAAACTCTGGCCCAGAGTTTCTCTACCACAGCTGCAGCCCGGAGGAGGGGCTGACAAGAGGAAATAGAACAGCTGGTTTGTTAAAGAGAACACCTGGCTAATGATTGCAGCGGGTAGTTGAACTAGATATAGAATTTACTTGCTAGAGATTCAGTGTCTACAGCAAAGCATCCATGGGGGGAATGGGTTTGACATTACAGCTGAAAACCAAGTAGGCTAATACTAAATCCAAGGGAAGATAGAATTTAATTTTCTGGATAAAATGATAAAACTTTATCAAAAACTTCACTCAAATTGTGCAAGCTAAGTAAATGGGGACACACCTCATTCTCAGTGACAGAGATGCTGGTTCCCCCTCAAATCACCAGAGGGCAGAATCTCACTCCCATCCTTGCTCTCCTGACTCCTCAGCCCTCTTCCCAGGGTCTCTCCATCCAGTTCACATAGAGCACGACCCACTTTCTAAGTCACCCCTGCCCTTTGCTGGATCCCACCCCCTCCTTTCTCTACCCCAGCCCAGGCCTTCCTCCTCTCCGCTCCCTCTGCCAGCTGTTGGGTACCCATCGCACACCTCCTCCTCTCCCTTGCTCCATCTTACCACTCCTTCCTCCCCAGGACAGTCCCTCCTCCTAGCAGTTGTCCTCTGCCTGTCCATTCCCACCCACTCACTCTCCCTCCTGCCACGCTTCTGCCTCAACTCTGGCATCAGCCAGTCCAAGTGTTTTTCTGTCCACCTTCCTTCTTTCAACCAAACCCAGTCCTCATCTCCTGCCTTCATCTCCACCTCCATCTTTTTCTAGGCTCTGCTTTCAGCTTGCATCATGTTCAGCTGGCGCTCACTGGATTATGTCGTACACAGGGACTGTCCTAGGACATATCTGCCCTGCCCAAGTATCCTCTTAGGAATGGCTAGCTCTGTTCTCATTTCCCTAGGATGTCTCGTCTACTCAGCGTCCTAGCTAATGTTCAGCTAGGCAGAACTGATCACGACACCCTGGACACACACGTCACCACATCTCACACCCACTGTTGCTGACATCACAGCCCCATTCACCATGCATCCACTGTCTCCAGGGTCACCTTCCTCCTTCGTGTTAGATCACTTCAGATTCATTGAGCATTCACACAAACTAAAACAGAAATTCCTGGGCATCCTCACAGGGTACCTGTGTTCTTTGTTCCCCATTTCCTTCTCTGACTAGACACTATTTACTTTATAAACTGTGAAAGATGAGTTTCTCGACTATGTTCCCCAAACCGAGGCGGGGGTGCTTGTAGGACAGAGGTCCTGAGACGACTCGACGCTCACACCCCTGCTCCCCAGCACTCCAACTTCCCTCCTCTACTGACGACCTCCCCTGATGACCCCTGTATCCTTCTGCTGCTAGTCTCCATATCCCTCCTCCCATCTCCATTCCCTCCCCTTATTGGCTCCAGTTCCCCCTCCTCTGTTGTCCTCTCTCATCATCCCTCTTCTGGTCTCTGTCCTGCCTCCTCTCCTTACTTCTGCCCATCTTCCTCTCCTCTGATGGCCACTGTCCTCTCTCCTCTCCTGACCTCCTCCTCCCTCCTCTGCTGGCCTCTGTCCTACCTCCTCTCCTGACTTCTGCTTCTCTTCCTCCTCCTCTGTGACCACGGTCCTCTCTCCTCTATTGGCTTCCTCCTCCTGCTTCCTCAGACAGCTCCTTTCCTTTCTTCTCCTGCACTGACCCCTGTCTTTCTTTCTCTACTGACCTCCACCCACTGCTTCCTCTGACCTCTGCCTGTCTTCCTCCTCCTTCTGCCTCCAGGTTCGGGACAAGAAGCTCCTGAATGACCTGAATGGAGCCGTGGAAGATGCCAAGACAGCACGGCTGTTTAACATCACCAGCTCTGCGCTGGCAGCCTCCTGCATCATCCTCATCTTCATTTTCCTGCGGTACCCCCTCACTGACTACTGAGCCCAGCAGGCAGTGGCCTTGGAGACACATCACTGAGACTGACGGTCACTGAGATTCAGGATGCCGAGAGTGTGGGGCAGAATGGGCTTCTACTAAGGCCCAGAGCCATGCATGGCAGCAAGGCCGCCAGAAGTTGAGTGCCCAATGGAGTGGCACACTCTTCCCAGCCACCCTATCTGCCTCCTGCCCTGCCCCGTTGTCACTGGATCCCTGGGCTTCCTCTGTGTTGCTGCTTGGTTGCCGGTGACTACCCTCCTTGACCCATGCACTCTACCCAAGCTCCTGCATCCCTCAGACCTGACACCCAACAAGAAGGGCTTATGTGGGAGCTCCCAGAAGGGGAGCTGCCAGCACCTGGGACTCCCTCACTCCTGACCCCAACTTCCTCCAAGCTGTGATCCCTGCTCCAAGCTCTTGTATCTGTGAACTTCCATTAAAATGTGTGCCCAGCTCAGTTTCGTCTTCTGACCATGTTCTAAGCAGGGTCTAGGTGTCACCTGGAGGTTTGGGGACCTTTATCAGATGCTCCTTGCAGTCCATGACCCCAGGGCCTGCACACGGTTAATTCTGCACAAGGTTTGCTCAGAAACCAAGTGGTCTTGGAATGTCCAGGTGTGTAGGATGGTGAAATGAGGGGTGTTAGGTGGAGGGATTCCACACAGGATGCACAGAGCACACAGGATGAAACACTGCCAGTCTCAGGGTACCCCACAGGGTGTTGCTCAGGTTCTCACCTACTTAGCCCCTGAAATGGGAAAGGGACTCCCTGTCAACTGAAGGTCACTGTTCAAAGGTCAAGATCAGCAACAGCGTGTGCTGATCCTGGAAGTGGTGCTGCCCCAGAAGGCTGCTGCCCCGTGAGCTGAGGTGGGGGTAAGCTGAAAAATGGATGGTGGACAGAGTGGACATAGCCCCCACCCTATGAGGGCCTGGTTGGTCTGAAAAAAAATAGGTACCGTGGGGCTCAGATAGGGGCCAGTGACATGCTTAGTGGTGGGGAGACTCGGCCCCCTTTTCTGATCAAACCCTCAGCAGTGTCAGAAGTGTTGGGAAAAGAAAGGCAAGAATAGAGGTCGTCACCAGCAGTGGGCACAGAGTGTAGATGGAGGTCAGTGGGGGGGGAGGCTGTGCACATGCAGAAGCTTGAGCTTGTCTTAACCAGATAGCTGGAAGGTTAGACAAGACTGTGGACGAGAATGAGATGAGGAAGCCTGGGGTCTCTGGGGGTTCAATACATCCTGAGTTACATGGCAAGAAAAATAAATAAATTAATTAAAAAAAAACACCAGGCCAACCCCAAAGCAAAACAAGGCTGGGGACATGGGTGGAATAAGAGGGAAAGGAGAACAGGAACTGAGAACCCCCAGTCAGCGTTCTCTGCTCTCAGGTACACTGAGGTGTGAATGAGCCCACATTCCTCTGCCACAACCATGCCCTCCCACCCTTCAATCCTGAGCCAAGAGATACCTCTGTGCTACATTGTTTCTCATCAGGCATTTGAGCAGAGACAAGAAAACCACTGCAGGTTTGCAGAACGACAAAGAGGAGAAGGAAAGGGTACTTAAAGTGTGTGTGTGTCCTGGTCTTATGTTCAAAGCTGCAGGGGTGAGGTGTCTGTTCATGAAAAAATGATGGGCTGTTTAGCACCTGCAGGAAATAGTGTATTTCTTTGGGCTCATCCTTAGGTAAGCTACTGGGCCATAGGGTTCCAAGAACACATTCTTTGGTAGGAGATGCCAGTTTTAAAGAGCTCATACCTCTGTTTTTATCAGAGGCTATGCCCCTGTGACTCCATGCCCTTCCTGCTGCCTGGTTCCTGCATCTGCCAAGCTCATGGTGGTAAAATGGTAGCTTCAGCTTGTACCTCCCTGGATATTTGGTTCCTTTAGTAGAACACGGTAGAGTCCTGACCACTTCCTATGGGGCTGTCATTTTTTAGCCACTTCCGTGTCAGCCAACGCTTGGAGGGTGTGGCAGGCAGCTCCCCACCTCTTCTTGATACCATTCACATGACTACTGCTTCTCTGTAACATATCAATAGAAGGCATTTGGGAGCTGAAGAGACTGTTCAACAGTTAAGAATGCACACTGCTCTTCCAGAGGACCCAGGTTTGGTTCTCACAAACACATGGCACCTCAGAAATATCTGAAACTCCAGCTCCAGGGGATCCGATGCTTCTGCATGTACATGATACACATATATTCACACAGCAAAGGCATGGGCCATAAATAAAACAAGAAATATATAGTTCTTAAAAAATATATTTTTCAAATTGAAGACACTGGGATGAAAAGGCAGCTTTGTGACCATCAGAGTACCCATAGTGACTTGTGGGATACTGGTGGGGGTCACATAAGCGTTTATTTCCTAATTTTGTTATGTTTTGTTTCAAGACAAGATTTCCTATGTAGCTTTGGCAGTCTTGGAGCTAGCTCTGTAGACCAGGCTGGGTTTGAACTCACAGGGATCTGCCTGCCTCTGCCTCCTGACTGAGGGATTAAAGGCATGAGTCACCACTGCCTGGCAATTTTCCAAAGTATAAAGTCACAGGTTTTACTATATGTAGCCTCTGTTCAACATGTATATGTTTATACATACACATTTATAGTATGTTGTTCATAAATACCACAGTATAAGACAACCAAATCACCCATTAATATGTTTTCACATACATAAGAAAATAAAATATGTGCATGAGCACATCTTGGTTTGAGTTTCCAGTAACTTCCCTGAGGGTAGTCATTCTGAAGTTATTCTTAAATGATTCCAACATAGAACAGGTGTTGTCTTTGGTTTTTAAAGAAAAACTATTTCAAGAAATATTTGCTCATTATTATGTCTAGATACAAGCTGTCTCTGTGGGAAAAAAAGCAGATGGGGAGGGGTTTAATTGCTATTATTAGGAACTAAAACACCTACAAAGAGTGGTGAAAATCCATGGAGCAGGACACATAAAAGGAAGGGCAGGAAGAGCGGTTGCCAGGGACCCAGGTGTGAGGGCAGGTGATGGAGGCTGACCACGAAGGGATAGCCATATTAGGAAATGTGTCAAGACCATCCCTGTCAGTGAGGATGGACACAAAAGTCTGACAGGCTGGGAATCTAGTGGAGACATTGTTCACTGTTTCCTCGGCTGACATCTTCTCCGGCTTCTCTCATAGTGGACACTGAACCAGGCCCAGCACTCTTGCCCTGCCCCCAGGAAGACCAGGAAGGAATAGGTTTTCAATGTCTTAGGTGCCATCAGTCTTTTCCGGTGGCTGTAGTGTTTATGTCACCTACTGGGACATTCTTTCCTGTGAGGCAGTCCCTTTCCATGGTGACTTTTTTTCCTTTAAATCACAGACAGTCTTAACTTGCCTGCACTTGCCTTTCAGGATTCTTTTCACGTGTAGGTATAACCTGAGTCTTTTAAGGTTCTTCCCGGGGTGTGCTCCAGACCTGCAATAGCTGCAGAGCTACCTCGTGCTGTCCTTCAGAAACCTCCTGACTATTCCACTCTGCTTTTCATTCAGTTTTCAGAATCCATCTGTCAAATACAAAACAAAAACAAAAGCAATAGCCTCGTGGGAATTTGGTTGAATCCGTAGATACACCGGGGGAGAACTTACATTTGTTGAAACACGCTGACTTTTCCAAATCCCCGAGTGTGCAGTAGGCTGCCTTTCCTTAGGCCTCTCTTGATTTCTGCCCAGAATGTTTTCTAGTTTTCTGTACTGTCTCAAAGAGTTTGTCAGGTTGATTTCTAGACAAAGAATTTTTATGTGGTTGTTAAAGCCACAGCCTGAGATATTTTCTTCTCTGGGCATACACTACAGTTGTCACGAAATGTCACTGATATTCAAATCACAGGTGCATGGCCAGCATCTCTCTCAGTGGGTCTTTTGATCTGATTTTTTTTTTTGTAGCTGTGGGGCTCTATCTGTGTATGCTCCCAGGATATCTAAGCTCATCAGTATGCACTGGGTTTCTTCACTGTCTGCCTTTCCTAAGGCCTCATTTACAGTGTGGCAGAGCACTTGAGAAAGCAACTGTGTAACCCTCATGGGAAAGATAAGTCCTTCAAGGTCACGTGACATCCTAAGATATTTATTCTGACTATTTGCGGTTCTCTAGAATTTGCATAAGGAAGCTCACAACTATTCATAATATGCCCAAGAGGGCTTCCTTGCTAGACTGCAAAGATGATAGAACAAATTTTTGCATTCCATAAAAACATACATTAAAAAGTAATAAGCTTGGGGCTGTGGAGGCACTTAGTGGGTAAGGCACCTGTCCTGTAATCATGAGAAGCCCCAGGACCCACATGAAAGCCAGCCACTGGCACTGGGGAAGGAAACAAAGGCAGATCCCAGGGCCTCACTGGCCAGCCAGACAAGTAGAATTGGTGATCTCCAGCTTCATGGAAAACCTGTCTCTGAAGATAAAATGGAGAGCAACTGAGGAAGACATCCAACATCAACCTCTGGCCTCTACATGCCCTTTTACACATGTATACAAAAATATACCCCCATTCAAATAAGATAAAACGGAACTTATACTTGTCCTGGGCACATATCAAAGAGACTTCTGCACATCAGCATTCACTGCAATACTGTTCACAATAGGTAAGTTCCAGAACCGGTCTGGGTGTCCATCAGCAGGGGAATGGATAAAGAAAATGTAGTGCATATCGACGGTGGTTTTCAGTCAGGGTGGAAGGCTGAGGAAGCTGGAATCGGATGTCAGCAGAGGACCAGCAACAGTAATGATATGTCATGGCCCGTCTTGGCTATCAACTTGATTGCATCTGGGATCCACTAAAACCCAAGCTTCTGGGCACTCCTGTGATGGATTTTCTTGATCAGATTACCTGAAGCCAGAAGTCCCACCCTTAATCTAGGACACATTCTGATAGCAGCCTATATAAAAGGACGTGGAAGAAGGAAGCGCTTGTGTTTGCCTGTTTGCCCTCACTCTCACTGAATATCATTTGCACGTGTGTCTGTACTGTGTACATGTGGTGCCCACGGAGGGCATCAGCTCTCTTAGAACTGGAGGTATAGATGGCTGTGAGCCATATGTGGGTGCTGGCAAACAAACCTAGGTCCCTTGCAAGAGTAACAAGTGCTCTTAACCATGAGCCAGCTTTCCAGCAATTTTTTTTAAAAACTAAAATGTTTTTATTATTCTGTGTATGATGTGAGCATGGCCACATGTGTGTCATAGAACACATGTGAAGGTCAGAGTTTAAAGTCCTTTTTCTCTTTTTACTCAAGGACCAGAGATTGAGTTTAGGTCATCTGGTTTGTGTAGCAAGTGCCTTTGCCCACCTTGCCAGCACAATGATGTTTAATTTCTACGGAGTGCTCTGTAACAGCATTTCTGCATTTTTGATCTAATCATGTGATTTTTCCTCCCTTCTTAAGTTAAAGTAGAGGTTGAAGAGATAGATCAGTGGTTAAGAGCCCTGGCTGTTCTTGCAAAAGACCCAGGTTTAGTTTCCAGGAGCCGCATTAGATAGCTCACAACACTTTAACTTCAGCCCCTGGGGGTTTGACGTCCTCTTCTGGCATCCTTAGACACTGTACTCACACGCATGCGCCACACCATACTATACATAATTTAAAATAAAAAATAAACCTGGAACTGTTGAGAAGGTTCAGTGCTTAAGAGCACCGACTGCTTTTGCAGAGGACCTATGTTTGAGTCACAGCATCCACATTGGGCAGTTCACAACCCCTGTAACTCCATTTCCAGGGGATCTAGTGCACTCTTCTTGCCTCTACAAGCACTATAAGCACTCAACCCCCCCAGACACAGAATAAAAATAAATCTTAAAAAAGATTGTAAATTATTCTATTTGTTGTTTCCTAACATTGAAATAACCTTGTATGTCTGAACCAAATTTAAATATTCTCTTTGTATTAGTATTTTTAAAACACTGCTGTATTTGCTGTTCCTCAGACACAGAGGCATGTGATAGACTTGGTGTTCTTCCCACTCCCTTGGGGACATATCACTGGGAGTGGGGTGTCTTTGTGCTGTGTTTGGAGCAGCAGATGATGGTGCCACGTGCCCTGGAGTCTCTAAGTGGAAGGAGTCATGCTTTGAATTTGAAACGCACTCCACAGGCTTAAATGTATAAACACTAGGTCTCAGAAGCTGCTGCTGTCCTGGGAGTTCCTGGAGCCTTTAGGACAAGGGGTGAGTCTAGATGGAGACATAGGAGGTTCGCAGAGGCAAGACTTGAGGGCCCACAGCTTGATTCTCCTTCCAGAACGACCTCTCTGCTTCCTGATCCACTGAGATGTGACAAGCCACATTGTAAGCCCCAGGTACCTGGCCTTCCCCACAATGCACTATGAGGCAAAATAAATCCTTCCTCTTCTTAAAGTTCTTCTTCTGGAGCATTTGGTAACTGATACAGATGGTTTTAATTTCTTGAAGAGTTATTGTTCTTTTTGCTGTCCTGTTTGCTGTTCTTGATTCCAGCATCTCACACTAAATGGTTAGCTCATTAATCCCCCTCCTCTCTCATTCCATCCCACATGGTCCAGGCTGGCCTAGAACTTACAATCTTCCTGCTTCAGTTTCCCAAGTACCAGGATTACAGGTGTGGGGTACCATTCCAGTCAGCTTTTATTATTTCAGACACAGGGAGTGTGCTGCCTTCTAGGATTCCTCATTGTAAAAGTAGTTGGAAATTTGGACTGCCTCCAGTGGGATTTCTTTTTATTCAGTATGTGTATCTACGTAAGTAAACATGTTTATGTATCCAAAGGAGGGATTTAGTAGGCTGGCTTACATCATAGGCAGTTGGATGGTCCAGTGATGTCTGCATGCTGGAGATGTGAGGAGCCTTAGAACAAGAGAGACCAAGGATGCAGCTCCAGCCCGAGGCTGGTTTCTCGAGGGCCACTCCTGTGAGCTCATGTAGAGAGTTAGAGGAATTGGGATTCTGACGTTCATGGCAGCGGCAGCAGCAGCAAGGTGTGCAGCACTTGTGTGTGCTGCCTGCTTTCCTCTCCTCCCACTCTCATCGGGTCTGGGCCCAAACTGTTAAGTGGTACTTCCCACACTGAGGATGGGTCTTTCCCCCTCATGATCGTCCCTCTGTCTCTTGGACCAATGTCTGTGGAAACATCCTCACAGAGCCACCGGAAGGGAGCATCACTCACGCTCCAAACTTCTCCCCACCCATTTAAGATGAACCGCCAAGGGACTGGGGAGACAACTCAGTCTAAAGTGCTTACCACACAAGTGGGAGGACCCAAGTTCAGATCCCCATGTAAGAAGGTAGATGTGGTGTTAGGCATCTGTAGTCCCATTGCTGGGAAGGTTGGGCAGGAGGATCCCTGGAGCTATGTTGTGGGGAACTGCTCTTTCATTCCCAGACGCCCAGACCCGAATAATCACACACAAACTATATTAATTACAGCACTGTCTGGCCAATACCCTTAGGTGTATTCCTAACTAGCCCTTAAATCTTAAATTAACCCATTTATATTAATCTGTGAATCACCATGAGGCTGTGACCTGTCAGAAAGGTGTGTCCTTCTTCAGCAGTTACATGGCATCTTCCTGACTCTGCCTACTCTCTCTCTCTATCTCTGTTCAGATTTCCTGCCTGGCTTTGCTCTGTTAAGCCACTGGCTGGAACAGCTTCCTTAATAACCAATGGTAATAAAACATATGCACAGCGTACAGAGAGGAATCCCACATCAGAGCTAATTTGCCAGTCAGGTTGCTGAGTGAGCAAGCTCCAGGTTCACTGAGAGACACTGTCTCAAAGAACAATGTAGAGAGCGACTGAGGAAGGACACCCAGTATTGATCTCTGGCCTTCACATATGTGCAGAAGCACATGCACTTGCCTGCACACATATGCACACGCACATACACATGCATATGTGTACACCCACACACACACATGGACAAACGAGCACCAAGGGAGTAAATTGGGCATAGTGAACTTCAGACAAAAACATGGGGCTGTGCATTCTGTCTAGACCACTGCCACTTCACAAAAGTCTTAAAAACAGTCAATTCCCTTTCCTCCTAACTGATTTCTTGTTTCGGAGTTTCTTTGGATGCTCCTTTTCCTCCTCTCCACATACATTCCACTAATAGTGTGTCTTTCTCTGCATAGAGCCCTGTGTTGCTCTTAAACCCCAGTGAGGCTGAAACTGGGTTTGAGGAACCTGACATCATCTCTCCTCTGAGTCTTCAACTAAACCCTCAGGGCATGCTCTTTCCACGCACATTTTCATTGATTCCTCCAGTCAGTATCTTGTAGTTTGCAATAAACAAATTCTGAACATGTACAGTTAGATTATCACTAAGCCTTTGATTGATTTTGTAGAAATAGGCCTCATTTTTTCAGTAGCTTTGGGCTCACAACTGACTCGGGCAGAGCACACAGACCCAACGTGCACCTACTCCACACACGTTCGTCCCCCACCCGGCTCACCTGTCTTCCCATGCACCCGCAGTCTCCCCACTTGACCCACCCCACTTGACCCCACTTGTCCTTCCATCTACCTGTCACCCACATGTACCAGTCATCCCCAGCCCCCTTATAGAGCTTTACCCATTATCACTGCTCAACCCCAGAGAGGGACACTTGTCACAGTCTACAGGTCACATTGACACTTCTTTGTCAGCAGAGCTCCTAGTTCACACTGCTTTTCTGTCTTGGTGGGAGATGTGTGTGGCTTCTGACAAGTGTATTGTGCTAGGGACCGGCCACCACCATATCAGGCAGAGTACTTTTTTCCATGCTAACCATCCTGGTTGTTCCACGGCTACCCCCTCCCCTTCCCCTGGAACACTCTAACTGCCTCACAGCCTGCACCATTTGTTTCTCTTTCTCCAGAATGTCATATGGTTGGGTTATGGCTCATTCCTATTCCCAGTACACACTCAAGATGCCTTTCTCTTTGTTCATGGTTCCATAGCTATTTTTTAGTTGAGCATAAGGTGCATGTGTGTGCACATGCGTGTGTGTGTGTGTGTGTGTGTGTGCACATGTTAACTAGAATCCATATCAAGTGTCTTCCCTCAGTGGCTCTCCACCTTATCTTTTGAGTCAGGGTCTCTCACTGAAGCTTAACCTTGTTGATCCAGTAAGAAAAGCTGGTCAGCCAGCCTTGGGGCTCCTTCTGTCTCTGCCTCCATAGAGCTAGGTTAGTGACACATGTTGTCATGCTTGGCTTCTTATGTGGAGGCTGAGGATCCAAATTCAGGTCCTCATGTTTGCAAGGCAAGCACTTCACCTATGAAGCCATCTCCCTAGTTCCTTTCCAATTATTTTATATTGTGGCAAAATGCACATGGTATTTGGCATCATTCTTATTTTTATTATTTGCTTATTTGATGCTTTTATTCAAATTTTGACAATTCAATACATGAATAAAGTGTCTTGATCACCTCCACCTCTCTACATCCTCCTATTTTCTACAGTAGTCCACACAGCCAGTCTCATTATCTGCCTTTGAGCTTTCTCATCTTCTCATACTGGAGACCTGTTGCTATAAAACACTGATACTCATCCCCAGCCACTGGCTCTCACCCTGCCCTGTGGATGCCATGATGCTGGGGGTCTCCCAGTAGTGGGATCCCACAGGGAATGTGTGCCTCCTGTGGCAGGCCTGTCTCAGTCAGCAAGCACAGTGGCTTCAGGCCCATCCCCATTTTAGCAGACGTCAGAACCCCTTCCTCTTAGAGCTGAACTCTGCTGTGTGCACGGTCACACTGCTGCCTCAGTCATTTGTTGATGGACACCATGGTCACTTTTGAGCACCAGTGTGAATATTGGTGCATATACAGCTCACTACTAACTCCTTGCTTTCAGTTCCTCTGGGTATAAACCTTGAAATGGGATTCCTGGGTTACGTTGCATATTAGTTTCTTTTCTTCTAACTGTGGCCAAAATTCTGACTAGAAGCATCTTGAGGAAGGAAGGTTTATTCTGCGCAGTCTGTTCAAGTGCAGCAGATCATGGTAGGGAAGGAAAGACATGGTGATGGGCCAGAGGGTCCTGGCAACAATACTCTACAGTCGGGAAGTAGAGAGTGGACAGGAAAAGGATCTTGAAGGTCTACCCCCAGGGACAGAGTTTCTCCAATGAGGCTTTGCCTCCCGGAGGATGTGCAACTTTCCAAAACAGCACCACCTCTGGGCATCAAGCATTCAAGCATATGAGTCTATGGGGGGCATTCCACCCTCAAATCACAGATGGTGGTTCTGTTTAAGCTTTGAGGGACTGTATAGATCATTTCTTCATTGTGCTACGGGAGATGGAAGGCAGAGCTACACATCCCAGCCCTAGTTCACGCCTTCCTATCGCCGCATCACAATCCACTGCCTGGATCGACCTGTTTGTCTATCCATCCACACGCAGAAGGGCAAAATCTGGCTTGCCTCCAAGTTTCAGCAATTACAGCTGTCACAAACACCCACATGCAAGGCTGTGTGTGGATGTGTTTACAAGTCACTGGGTGAACACAGCTGTGTGAGATGCTGTCAGACCATCTGCCAAGTGGCCGGACCAGTTTGCATTCCCACCAGCTGCGGATGAGAGCTCCTGATGCTCACGTCCACACCATCCGGGTCCTTATACTGCGTGCACAGCACTATGCAGTGCATTGCGTTGTTACTGTAAGAAGCAACTCCCTAAAAATGAATGACATCATGAATATTTCAGAGGCCTATTTGTGTAGGAGCCATTTTGAATGATTATTTCTAATAAGTTTGGCCTCTCACTGTTTCTCACTGCCATACTGAGTCATAAAAGAGACTGTTTTTGTTGTTGTTTTTTTTTTGCGGGGGGGATTGTCCCATGCCCTGTGATGTTGATTTCACTTAATAGTTCTAGCAGTTTTGGTGGAATGATGTGAGTTTTAAAATCGCACTGATTATGACATCTGAGGACTGGAGAGATAGATGGCACAGCAGTTAAGAGCACTCGTTGCTTTTGCAGAATTCCCCAGAAACCTCATGATGGCTCCCAACTACCTGTAACTCCAGATCCAGAAGATCTGATGTCCCTCTTTGTGAATATGGTGCACTTGGACCACAAAGAATACACAATACACATCACATATTTAAGTGAATACATAACTACAACACTGGCGGATCTGCGTGTTTTCTTTTTCCCTTCTATCCCTGTGTAATAGGGTCTTTTCCTGAGTGTGGACTTGACTGTCTGGTTAGGGAGCCCAGGCGATCCTCCTGACCCTAGCCATCCTCCAGCACCAGAATCACAGGCATGTGCCACCCTTCAGCCTTTGTGTGGATGCTGAGAATGGAGCTGGGTCCCCACGCTTGCCCAGCAGGCACTTTACCCACGGAGCTGTTGACATCCCTGTGCTCCTGGGCACCTTGCAGTTGAGCAGGCTATGTCAATTAGGGTCACATTAGGGGTGAGAATGGACTTTCCTGTCATGTTCCTGACCACAGGGTAAATGCTGCCCCCCTTAATTCTTGAGTACACTACTGCTGTGGGCTTGTGGGTGTCTCAGGCCTGTGACTTTGCCTTCCTGTGAATGGAGCTGAGGTCTATCCAGTTAGCCTATCCAGCCTCTTGAGTCTCTCTCTCTCTCT
>LOEQ01001446.1:335762-351844 GCA_001685075.1 Bramus lutescens
CTGTCCTGGAACTAGCTCTTGTAGACCAGACTGGCCTTGAACTCACAGAGATTTGCCTGCCTCTGCCTCCTGAGTGCTGATATTAAAAGTGTGTACCACCACCGCCCAGTTTGAATCTCTTCTTATGGCCAATTACGCTCATGTCTAACCCTTTCCCAGCCTTGCATTCCTTGAACAATTGCCCTCGACTGTGGTGTGGGCTGACGTGAATGTGGCAGCCATGGTGGACACTCCCCAGGAATCTGTCTCTGTGTCTGTGTGTCCACATGTCTAAACCTGCTTGGTCTGGTTTGGGTCCTCACTTTAAAGAAGAAGAATTTGAAAGTGGCCCTTCCTCTTTTGTTTTTGGGGAAAGATGATGTGAAATTTGTATTATTACTTCCTCAACAACTTTCTAGACTTCACTAGCGAAAACAGGCAGACATGGAGGACTTTCTTCCGCATTTGCTTTTGTTTTTCTTAGACTTTAAGGCAAAAGATGGTTTCACTCATCCATTTTCTCTTGAGAGCAGTTGGTGGCCCGTGTCACTACAGAGCTTGGTTCGTTTCATCTTCATTGGAAAGACCTCTCTGTTTACCATGTACAGTGTTATGGTTACAAAGTTCATGGCTCCCACTGTGAATGAGAAGGCGAGGAACTTCTCCTGAGCCTGGCTTATCTCGCCAACAGTGCTCTCCAGCTCTGTCCATTTTGCTGCCAACAACAGGGGTTCATTCTTCTTTAGGACTGAGTCATACTCGAGTATGCATACACACATACCTTCTCTTCATCCGTCTATCCATTGATGGACTCCTGGGCCATTCCATATCAGGACTGAAGACAGCACAGACCTGCAAGTATCTGTTTTTGTGTGGATTTAATTTCCTTGGGCTATAAACCCAGAAGTAGAACAGCTGGATCATGAAGTAGTTCTATTTTTAATTCTGTGGGAAGTCTATGCTGTTCTCCTTAATGGCTGGACCAGTTTACATTCCCATCAACAATACACAGACATCCTCTTCTTCTATGCTGTTTCCAGAATGTTTTGTCTTTCTCCTTTAATATCAGTTCTTACACTGTAGCGCAGGTGGGTCTCAACTCAATGCAGTCCTGCTGTCTTCGTCTACCAAGTGATTGCATTATCAGGTGTGTGAGCCATGTTGACTACATCCCTGGCTTCTTTATTTTTACTAGCTATTCTCATGGGATGAAACAGCAGGTTGGTTTGTTTTCTAGCAGTGCTGGGGACGGATCCCAGGGCTCTGAAGATAAGCCAGGCTCAGAAGTTCCTCACCTTCTCATTCATCGTGGGAGCCATAAACTTTGTAACCATAACACTGCACATGGTAGCTGAACTCTACCATTGCATACACCTGGTCTCTATGCAGTTTTGACGGACATTTTCTGTATTTGCACCATATGTACTCCTGTGTGAGAAGTGTCCCATTTTGGGTTGGGTTAGTTGAATTGGGGTTGTTTTTGTGTCTTGCATACCCTGGATGTTAGTCCACTGCAGCTGGTGGCTCCTTCCTCCCATCCCACAGGATGTCTCTCTGCTTTTTTTGATTGATTCTTGAGCAGGCAGAGGCTTTATTTATTTTAAATTGTGTCTGCGCACTCGTACGTGCACCATGGGTGTGTAGTACCAGCACAGGCTACAAGAGGATGATACAGACCTTTAGAAGCTACCCTACCCAACAAGAACACTAGAAACCAAACTGGGGTCCTTTGAAGTAGCAGCCTGTGCTCTTAACCTCTGAGCCATTTCTCCACCCTCAGAGAGACATTTTTAAAGCTTGCTTTAATCCTGCTTCTCTGTCCATGGGTTCTCAGATGATTCCCTTTTCATTTCTAATATTGGTCAATTGTCAGGGACCAGCCTCGACAAAAATACCTCTCTTCAAGGTAGAGGCATGGGCATTTAGAAATACAGTAAAGAATACAAAGACACGCTTAAAAATAATAAGACAGAAATATAGAATAGTATCTGGAGGGAGTTCCAGTGAGCACTGAAATCTGCCCTCATTTAATTTCCCATTTCTTAAAATACCTCTGATCACTAAAGGTAGGAGAAAGGCAAAAACTGCATTAACCCGATACAGGGAAATGAACAGACCCGTTGAAGGTTGCAGACTACTTCCATAGTTAAACATTCTGTTGCTAGAACAAAACAAGTCACATTCATATGCTGGACCAAAACATTCTGTAGGCAAAGCACTCCCCGGGTGGAATCCAAAGTTATCTCCTTAAGGGAACTGAAATTTAGTTGGATCCATAGAATTTTGTTTGAGCTAAAAACATATCTTCTTTTCTATTCTTGAAATACAAGGTCTGGCTATTAGCCACACCTGTTGACAATAACCTTTAGAGAGCAGAGTTAAATCTAGGTGGGACCTTTGTTTGAGGTAGGAGTACAATAACCTTGAAGGACTAGAGGAAGTTCCAGCTTTCTGTCTTTGGTCCACGTGGAAACAGGCTCATATTTTTTGGGCCTCCACAGTCATCTCTGTCTCCTTTCTCTTATCTGGTATGTAAGTGTTGCTGAGATTTTATTAAATATCTTGATGTTCTAAAAGAATTACTTTGACTCTCTTCCTTGTGCATGTTTTTCTAGGATTATGGGGTATGTAGTTCCCTTTCACAGGCTAATTAGAATCAACATAATCCTGCCTTTGGCGAACAAGGAAACCTCACTGGGCACTGTCCTTCCTTGGGTCCCTTCTGTACTTGTCTCTTGGTGATGTGCACATAGAGTCCTTACACAGCCTAACTTTCCCAGTGATAAGCACATTTCACAGAGAGTGGCTAGGTCCTAGGACTGGAAGTGTCACTCATTTAGTAGAGCGCCTGCTTAGGATACAGGGAGCTCTGGGCTTAGCCCTTACTTAGCACATATCAAGTAAATGTGTGATGGTGACACACACTTGTAACACCAGAACCTGGGAGGTGGAGGCAGGAAGATCAGGAGTTCAAAGTCATCCTCAGTGACAAAGAAGTCTGAGGCCAGCTACATGATTCTACTTACCACAACTGGAAGTCACCTTTTGCTCTGACCAAGGTCCCAAGGAGCCAAAGATCCCACTGGCTCAGCTGGAGCGATGGTTCAGTGGCCAAAAGCATTTGCTGTTATGGAGAGGACCTGGGCTCAGTTCTCAGCACCCACATGACAGCTCACAACCACCTGTAACTCCAGACCCTAGGAATCTGATGCCTTCTTTTGGCTTCTCTAGGCACCCACATATACATGGGATACATGCTTCCTTTCTCACACATATATACACAAATAAAAAAGAGAATAAATATAAATGATTTTTTAAAAAGTTAACTAACTGACATTTTTTGTCATTGTTGTCACAGAGTGGTCAGTTGAGGTACTCCCCCCCACCCCGTGCATCTNATCTCTTCCGCCCCTAGTTTTGACCGAAGCTGGTTCTTTCCCCAGGGTCTAGGTGTGTCTGGAGCTCAGACCCTTGGAGCTCTGTGGTCTTACCTAGAATTTTCCAGTGCCTTCTGTAGGCAGCTCTGGGCACAGCTGGGGATTCTGGATGCTCACACCCATGAGCAGGTGGCCCTGGCCTACTCACTCAGAACAGTGTCTCTCCTTGTCATCCTCTCTGACTGTGGCAGACGGTCTGGGCTTACCCTTTTCCACTGTAGTGTCCTTTCCCATGCAGCAATCCCCAGCTCTGACTACTCATATTCCAGGCCTCAGACTCCTCTTTGCCTGCCTGCCAGAGTTCTCAGTTTGTTCCCACAATGCACTGCTAGATGGGTCACAGAAAAAAAATGGCAAAGGAGCTAAACCAGTGGGGACAGCATGCTGAGCTAGGGAGCTTTCCGAAAGGCAGGTAAAAGTAGTAACAGCAAAACCACACTTTCAGCCTCCCCCCCCTTTTTTTGAGATAGCTTCCCCCGTAGCCCAGGTTAGCCTTAAACTGACCATGAAGGCAGGATGACTTGATCCTCCTGCCTCTACTTCCCAAATGATTACGGGATACACCATTGTATCTTGTTTCCATGGTGCTGGGGATTGAACCCAGAACTTCCTGCGTACTTGGTATACCTTCTTCCACCTCAACCCTGCAAAACCAGTACTTGATGAGAGAGTTCAAGGTTCTGTGTGTGTGGAGGTGGTGAGGACAGAGGTGTTCTGAGGGAGCTGGAATGTTCTTGATGTTCTGGGGGAGCTGGAATGTTCTCTATCTTGGTCTAGGAGGCTGCCCAACCTGTGAAAACTCAACTAAGTCCAATGAAGATGTTTCTGCTTTGCATTGTTTGGCCAATGTGATATGGCCACAGCACAGCAAGGACAGTGCCTTAGGGGTCCTAGATGGCAGATTAAGACTCAGAGCTGCAAGCCCCAGCTTTCAGTTAGTTTTGTGAGCTCTGCTAAGTCTAGAAAGGGACATGCCCATTTTACCCCACAACTGCAGCAGACAAAGGGTCTAAAGCCAGTCGGGTGGAGTCCATCTTGGAGGACTTGGAGGCCTTGCAGGGTCTCTACCAGCCCCCTTCCCCGGAGGGTGGGGTAGAGAACAGAACCGGGGACACAGGAAAGGGGCTGACTAGAGTGTGACTTCGTTCCTGGCCTCTGTCCTCTAGTCTCCTGACCATTTGGTTCCAAAGCAAAGATGAAGGTAGGGCCTTTGCTCCCTGGTATTAATGATGTAGTGGCCACAGAGGCACCCAGGAAGCTGTATCTGCCAGAAATCACAGTGTGAGTCCCAGAATGCATCTGGCCACTTTACACTGAACATCTGCCATAGGCCCCACAGCTGGAGCCTCGACCTCCAGAACAGCCACAGCAACTCATGGTTCTGGTAGTCAGTTGATGATGGAGTAGATCAGAGGAGCAAGGAGGGAGGGGGTGTGCAGATGTGAACCCCTCCTTCTTCCTGCCCAGCATCAGGTTGGAGGTTAGCACACAGTCACTTCCTGGTTCCTGGTTGTGCTGTTTCCCCAGAGAAAATCTGTTTTGTGTTGAGATAACCACGCTAGTCTCGTAAGTTCTTCTTATTAGCTTACGATTTTCCTCATATGCTCTTGAGACAGTAGAGTAGTCCAGGTGGGGTGAGGTGCTGTAATGAGACCCAGCTCTGTCACTCATACATTTGCTGGGCTGTGCAGCAAATGATCCGCTGGGTGGCTTCAAGATCAGGCCCCTGGTGCTGCCCAGCAAGCATAAGACCCCTATCACTTAGGTAAACTCTAAATGTGGCAGTGTGTACCTTTAATCCCAACCCTGGAGTGACAGACAGGAGGATCTTGGGAGCTCACTGGCCAGCCAGATGGCTGGAACTAGAGAGCTCCAGATTAAATGAGAGACTTCACACATGTGCGAGCACACACGTGCCCCCCCACATGTGTGCACACAAGCATAGACACACACAGATGACCAGGTATCTGCTACTACTGTAATACAGTTCCGGAGGCTGGAAGGCCAGGATCAAGGGCAACAAGGTCATGATTCTCTAAAAGAGGATCCTGTCTGCCTATTCCAGCTTCTGGTGATTGCTAGGTATATTGTTATGTTCCTGTGTTCCCAGTCTCTGTGACCCTCCTCGTATAGCCCTGTCCTCTGTGTTTATGTCTCTGTTGTCTCCCACAAGGCAGGACTTGGGATCAGCTCAGGTCTCAGAAATAGGACAAGACTCAGGATCAGGGCATGGGGGATGCATAGGGAAGAGTCAGAACAGGACTCAGGATCAGGGCACTGGGGGGGGTGGTCAGAACAGGACTCAGGATCAGGGCACCAGGATGGGTCAGAGCAGGACTCAGGATCAGGCCCCTTTGGGACTCAGGATCAGTGCATCACTGGGGTTCAGAGCAGGGATCAGGACCAGAGCAGGAATCAGAATTTCCCAGACACTGTGGGATCCTGGTTGGATTATGGAGGACACATACGGCTTAAGAACTTGGGTCCTGTGGAATCAGTGCTCTAGGACTGGCTGACTCTGGCTTATCTAAGGCACCAAGATGGTATGTCATTCCACACCTGTGGTCACTGATGGCACTGGCTGGTTGACTGGCAGATATGGACACAAATAGAAACAGGCACAGAACACAACAGCTAGCAGGGAGGCACTGTGGCCAGCCTGCCTGGTAGACCATCACAGTGACCAGAGCTCTGAGAGCCACAGCTGTGGAAGGCCTGTTCCCATCCCATACACAGGACAGTGGTCTCTGGAAGAGAAGCCCCATATGGTCAATCCAGGTGACCGCTGGAAAGAGCCAAAGAATGTGGGTGCCTACATAGGTACAGTCCCAGTCCCATCAGAAACCAGGGTCAAGGGGACCCTCTAAGTGTGTCCTTAGGGTCTTGCAGTAGCCAGATCACAGGCATGTATAGACATATGCTAAAAACTTAGTGGTGTTACTGATGTTCATCTGGGAGGGACTCAGATATTCAGGTGGAAAGCTGGGTGCTTCACCCAGGGCATCTGTGCACCCCTGACAAGCAGCATTCTACTCCAGAGAGCCCTTCAGTCCCTCAGATGGAAGACACATATTGTTCTGTCTCCATGGATAAGGCCACAGTGACCATCCTACCCACCTCCTTCAAGAATGGAGTCTAGAGGCAGAGTGGTTGGGCCAAAGTCTAGTCTTCCGTAGACTCAGCCCTCTTCCCCCAGCTACACAGCATCAAGCAATCATACAAAGCCTCCAGGCTTCCATCTCATCTATCATAAAAAGCCAGTTTGATGGGGTGGGCTTTGGAAATCAGAGATCACGAAGAGCAAATTGCCAGCTCTCTGTGAGAGGCTAGTTTGTCCTCTGAACCCAAGCATCCATATTCTGCTGCTTCCTCTTTCCTAGGCACAGTCTGTCTCTCCAGTGAGACTGCAGAAGCCAGTTCTGGAAGAGTCCACCAAACCAGGCAAGGAACCTATTTAGACAAGTTGAGTAGTGCATGGGCGCCCCCTGGTGGCTGCATGCTCAGAGACTGTGGTCCTGGCAAGACTGGACCTGACTTTGCAGGCACTGAGGGAGGGGCCTCAGGGTTCCAGGTAGTGAGATCTCAGAACCCTGCAGTGGGTGCCTAAAGGGTGAAGCTTAGGCTGATGCATGGAGGTGCCCACTGACCCATTTGTGGGCCAGACTGCTAAGTGCTGTGATCTCCTACTCCCCCCACCCCATGACCCACCTCTTAAAGAATCCTTGAGTTGATTCTGGCCCAGCAGGAAGAGGCTGACAAGGAAACAGGGAGAGGCCGTGGTAAGGGCATGGACCTCTGATCTTTTGGAAGACAACAGCTTCTTCTCGCAGTGTCCCTGACTGTTCTGGGCCCTGCTGAACCCTGTCCTGCCTTGCTTCATACCGCTCAAACCCACAGGGAAGCGACTCTGCCATCCTGTCCCTTCTGCAGCATCCTGCTCCTTGAGCCTCCCCCTTCTGTCACTGACAGGTCCCCGTGTCCAGGTTGAACACCAACCACTATCACAGCTTTGGTTGGCTCTTCTGTGCTTCTGCTTCTTCTCCATTTTCCCAGCTGGGTCAGGTGTTAGTGCCATGCCCATGGCAGAGCGGGAACTGTGGGCCTGCAAAGCAGAATAGAGGAGAGGGCAGCAGGGAAGGACAACCTTCAGGAGGAAAGGCCATTCTCTGCTCCTGGTCATCCTGCTCTGGAGGGTGAGGATGAAGAGGAGAGACATAGTTGGCCCTCTTTGGTCGGGGTCCCTACTAAAGGACATGAATGCAAGTGAGGACTGAGGATTCCTCTTCGGGATGAGAGTGGAGGAGGCAGGAGCCCTCATGACAGCCTCACCAGTAGGATGGAGGACCTGAGCCCCTGAGGCATCAGGAGGAAAGAAGAGATGTCCTCCAGTGGGAGGAAGGCTGGGGCCATCGGGACACTACAGACAATAGAGTCGCCCAGAATGGGAAGCTTTGTGCGTGTCTGGCCCTCAACCCCTGTGGATAGAAGCTAAGTCAGCATTCAAGCAAGTCAAAGACCTTGTGTCCACGCTGCTCATCCTCTGCTCCCAGAGCATTCCGGAGAGCTCAGACTCCCACTGTGTCCACTGGTCCAGATGAGAATTGAGAAATGGAACAAACCTTGCTGTCCACTGGGGCCTGTGCCCATGGTGCCCCTCTATCCTATGTCCTGGGTTTTCCACATCTCCAAAGTCCACTCATATCCACACTGCCCACTCTGAGGTCTTGCCTGGAGCTTTGAGACCCTATGAAGGCCATACGGGGTGGGCAGATTCGAAGGATGCTGCTGACCCGTCTAAGGGGGCCCAGGGAGACCTGCAAAACGTCACAGAAAAATGAAAGGCAAAGAGACAGAGAGACAGCTGCGGCCTCCTGTAAACAGCCTGATTTCCCAATGCAAACCAGATTGCAGCCCAGGACCTCAGGTAAACATGTGCGTCAGTGCCCCCAGGCCCCTGCCGCCCAGGAGGCCCAGGGTCTGCATGGCCCAACTCTGGGACGCATCACCGTCACCGCCCAGACGGTTCCTAATTAGGCAAAATTAGGCCTTGCATTCCTCCAAAATCCCCAAGATCTCTGCAATTTCAGGTCTTCCCCAAAGGAAAACATCGGGTAATTAAACAGCATGAGAAAGAATGGTATAGAATGTTCTCTGGCTGAGGAAGCAGCTCTGGTTTCCCACCCACCTTGGCTGGACAGAGGATCTGCTGGGAGGTGGATTAACCATGGCCTTGTTCTCAGGGCCTGGGAGGCCGTGGGCCTGGGGGAAGGGGGCAACTAGACCTGGTCTTGGATCTCTGCTGGTGGGGTGNAAGGGGGCCCAGGGAGACCTGCAAAACGTCACAGAAAAATGAAAGGCAAAGAGACAGAGAGACAGCTGCGGCCTCCTGTAAACAGCCTGATTTCCCAATGCAAACCAGATTGCAGCCCAGGACCTCAGGTAAACATGTGCGTCAGTGCCCCCAGGCCCCTGCCGCCCAGGAGGCCCAGGGTCTGCATGGCCCAACTCTGGGACGCATCACCGTCACCGCCCAGACGGTTCCTAATTAGGCAAAATTAGGCCTTGCATTCCTCCAAAATCCCCAAGATCTCTGCAATTTCAGGTCTTCCCCAAAGGAAAACATCGGGTAATTAAACAGCATGAGAAAGAATGGTATAGAATGTTCTCTGGCTGAGGAAGCAGCTCTGGTTTCCCACCCACCTTGGCTGGACAGAGGATCTGCTGGGAGGTGGATTAACCATGGCCTTGTTCTCAGGGCCTGGGAGGCCGTGGGCCTGGGGGAAGGGGGCAACTAGACCTGGTCTTGGATCTCTGCTGGTGGGGTGTGGGGCTGTTAGGTCTCCATGGCCTGTGTCATGCCTGTAGGCACCACCAAGGACAGTGTTTTCAACAGGGAATTGTTGAGATTAAGCTGTGTCCCCACATAAGTGACTCTATATTGTATAAAACAGTAGTTTTTCAGGCTGTGTGTTGTCCAGAGAGACTGCATTTTTTTCTTTTTCTAATAATTTTTTATTATTATTATTAAAATTTTCCATCTCCTCCCCTCCTCCCAATTCCCNGCTTCCACACAGCCTGTACATGAAGTAGAATCAAAACCCAGTTCCATTGTCCTTAGCTTCTCAGTCAGCTCTCCTTTTAGAGAGACTGCATTTTGTGAGTAGTCTTTGACTTCATTCTGAGAATGAAGGATGACTGCCTGGGTGGACACACGAGTAGCACCATCTGTTCAACACCACATTGATAAATAACTTACTCTGGGAGTGGAAAGGGTACATCCTAGTTTTGTCAGAGTTAAGTGAAGCCGTGGGGGAACACGGGTAGATTCTAATCATACCAGGGAATTCAGGCCCAAGAATTCACCAGACAAACCAGACCAAGGAAAGAGTAGAAATCCCTTACCTGGACACCATAAAGAGGTATTGACTTTGCATAGGGATGGCAATCCTCCTTCCCCTCCCCACACACCCCAACCTGTCATCTGATCACTTGGTTCAGTGATTGAGAGAACTTGCTGTTCTTCCAGAGGCTGAATTTGGTTCCCAGCACCTATGCTGGATGGCTCACATCTAACTCTTACGTGAGATCCAACTCCAGGAGACCCAACACTCTCTTCTGGCTTTTCCAGACACCAGGAACACATGTGCACATGTGTGTACATACACAAAAAAAGTTTTTTTTAATGCTTGCTGTTGAGCCCTTAAAGACAAAGCTTGCTGAACAAACCTCAGGCCCACACAGTGAAGTCCTCTGGCTCAGAGTGGAGTTTAAAGACAGGGTCTTCATCTCTGTGACACTCCACCCTCCCCACCTCAGCTTCTGTGCTTTATCTGAGAGGGCTTTTGCTTCATCCAAAGTGTTGCTTTTGGTTTTGTTGGTTTGTTTGTTTGAGCCTTGGCTGAAACTGTCTATGTAGAACAGGCCAGTTCTAATTCACAGAGATCTGTTTGTGTCTGCCTCCTGAGGGCTGGTGTAAGGGTGTGGGCCAGCACTCCAGGCCTCACTCTGCATGTGGGGATGTTGTCTCTAGACCCTTTAGGTCCTAGACATTCTTCCCCATAAAAACAGATGGAGCTCAGCTTCACAAACTGTGGGGTGTGGAGTAGGTGGAAAGTGTGAGAGCAGAACAGGTTCGGGACTCACAAGGACAAAGCGTTCAATCAAAATCAAGTGTGTCATGAATCCATGGTGTTTCTGGTGAGGCTGGTAGATGTTCTTTTCTTTTAATTTACCTGTGTGTAGTGTGTTTGCATGATGTGGGAGGGGTGGGTAGGGTGCGTGTGGAGGGTGTGGTATGTCTCGTGTGCGGGTATGTGGTATGCGTGTGTATGTGGGGTGTGACACATAACACATGTGGAAGTCAAAAGATGTCTTAGCACATTTGGTTCCCTCCTGCCTTCCTGTGAGTCCCAGGACAACTCAGGGCTCTAGGCTTTCTTACAGCAAGTTCCTTAACATACTTAGCCATCTCTTCAGCCTAGCAATTTTCTCATTTTTACCAAGTGGTAAAATTATATGTACACTGAAGAATTGTTTTAAAATAATTTTATTTATGTAAATTTTTAATATTACATTAATTATCAACTAATGTTTGATTGCATACCTATTTTTTCCTGACAGAAGGTCGAAGGTGAGCTTGTCAGGAGTGGGATATGAATACACACCTCTCTGTATTCCTGTGCATCTGGGGTTGTGGTAGGATTTCTATATCAAAGGAGAGTTGATTGTAGAAAAACAAAGTTATGCTTATTCTAGAACACTCCCTGCCTGTGGGCCAGCAGTTGGGGACAATCTCAGTCTTTGGGGACAATCTAATCCACTCAAATGGGATAAAGGTGGCCACCATGGGGTCACTCCATGGTCTCCTCTCTCAGATAAGAGGGGTATAAACTGTGGGCACAAGTCAACGTCTCCTCCATTTTTTCTCCAGAACATTGCCAGGCTGTGTTCATGACTTAGGCTCACAGTTCTCCGCACACAGCCCTGTGTGTGCTCATGTGTCAGAGGGTGTGGTCTCCAAACGACACAAAGACAAGTCAGATGTGGGCATTGCTGTCATTGCTGTGAGGATTGATCTGATGCCGTGTTGGGGTATACTCACACACAGGATAGATGACCCATTGCTGCCATTATAACGCTTTTGAGGTAAGCAGTATGATTTCAGGGAGACGTGGGCATGACCTTGCTGTTACGGGTGGAAAGCCACGGGGCCTACTGGCCTGATAAGAGGGGGGTTGATATTCAACTGGTACCAGGAACTAAGGACAGTGCACCTACGTGTTCCTGATGCCTTCACTGACTTGCCCAGCTTCCAACATTGTGAGTGTGGAGGTTGGAGGCTTTGTGTTAGGAGCCATTAATGTGTTCTCTGTTGAAGGAGGGTATAACAGCAATTGACAGAGACCAGAGGACCACAGAGCAAGAAAGGCTGGGTGGTCACTCAGAGTACAGCAGATTTTCGTTGTTGGCTTCAGGAGGACCATCTCCTAGGGATGGGATGTCAACGCTGTGATTTTTGTTATTTGACTTTACCTTTGCCTCTCTGATAAGTCATCCCATACCCTGAGGCCTCGGTGCTAACTCATAAACACGCACGCACAAACAGGCACACACGTCAGTAATGAGTGAGTGACACCAGGCTTCTGGTTTGCGGCTATGTGAGACCTAAGAGGCCTGGATGTAACTACCCTTATCAAATCTCACTGACACATCCTGCAGGGAGGCCGCTCCCACCACTGGCTTTCAGGCTACAGGGTAGGGTAAGAGGTGAGGGTTAAGGAGATAATCCCTTATCAGCTGTATGTGCCCAGCTCCTGGGACAGCTTTGAGGCTGGCCTCATCTCCTGGGCCCTTCCCTTCCCTTCGAAGGAAATCGAGGCTCAGGACCCGGAAGTAGCTCAGCCAGATCACAAGCAGGCATGCTGACCATGCTGAGGAGGCTGGCTCCCTGGGGAGTCCTGATTGTACCACATGTCAAGTGTGAGCATCAGCAGATGCTGGTCCAACACCCTCCTCCAGAGTCAGGAACGGCTCTCCTCTGGCGTGGGAAAAGTACACGGGTTCAGGGTCACTCCTCATGGCTCTTCCATGGGAATCCACTAACGGTGGGGCCTGCCAGTGGGGCTACTACACATACAGGTCTGCCCTCTTATGTGAGAAGGTCACTAGACTCTTTTTCTGCCCTGGCCTTCAGGTGCCTGCCTGTCCCTGGCTTCTCACCCCCAGGTGTCCCACAGTACGATTGCAATCTGCTTCCCCCAAGCACTCGGACCTAGCTGAACCTACCCTCTAGAGCTGTGGTTCTCAATCTGTAGGCCACAAATGCCCCAAATCATTGGAAAACACAGATAATTGCAATCCAGAACTGTATCAAAGTTACAGTTATAAAGAAGCAATGAAAGTAATTTATGGTTGAGGGTCACCATGTATTAAGGGTCGTAGCCTTAGGAAGGTTGAGGACTGCTGCTCTGGAGGGATACAAGATGGCCTTCACAAGAGAAAGTGAGCTCTTCCTGGGGGCCAAGGCCAGGTTCTGTGGGGCGTGGGCAGCAAGCACACTTTGCCTCCAGCTTGCTAGGAAAACAGCATTCCTGTGGAATGGAAGAAAGGAGAAAGACCGTAAAGACCGTCCCATGGCCATGTGCGTCACACTGGTGTCTTCTAGGGCCATGAGTTAACTGGAAGATGAGAGCTTTGCACCACAGAGGCAGTGACTGCAGCAGAATGACAATCAAGCGACAGAGCAGAACCTGTGAGGCCATCTTCAGAGCCACACGCTCCTGAGAGCCATCAGAGGTAGGCTTGCAGCTCACCCCTGAGTCCTGCCATGCCAGCTCCCCTGAAACTGTACCACCAAATTCTTATATTGTTAAAGAAATTACAAGAAACTATTAATACTTTGTATATTTTTAAATGGTATTTTAAAAAATATTCATTTTATCACATGTTATATAATATATAATATAAATAATATAGTATAGTATATAATTTTATTTATTATGGGGTGGGGGAAAGACAGTCACATGCCTTGGCACATGGAGAGGTCAGAGAATGACTCGCAGAAGTCAGTTCTCACCTTCCACTGTGTGGGTCCAGGGAGCCAAACTCAGCTTGTCGGGCCTAGCATCAGTGCCTTTACCTGCTGAGTCAGTTCACCAGCCCTGAAGATGGGATTTTTAAAAGAGGGATTTTTGCGATGACTGCTTCTTGAAAGACAGGTTAGAGTGAGGGAGCGAAAGAGGGAGGAGGGAAGGAGAAGAGAAGGGAAAGGAAGGGAGGAGAGGAGAGGAGAGGNGAGAAGAGAAGAGAAGAGAAGAGAAGAGAAGAGAAGAGAAGAGAAGAGAAGAGAAGAGAGATCTACATTGGGAGAGGCATGCACATTCTTCCACTGGTGTAGGGCTGAGCCCATCTTGGGGACTGGGGTCCCAGCACTGGCTCATTAGTCTGGTCCTCTCACGAGAAGCGGTGGAGCAGGCAGGAGATAGCATGGAAAGGAATGAAAATGGGGTAGCAGGGTGTGGGTCTAACAGGTCAAAGGATCTTGTTTTCTCTCACAGGGTGCTGGAGAGATCAGCTGTGTAAGAGACAAGGAGGTGGAGTGGTGGTGTGTGCATGCAGTCCCAGCACTGGAGAGGCAGGGGAAGGAAGGCTAGGAGTTCTCGTCCGCCTGGGAGCCACAGCGAGACCATGCCTCATGCAGTCATCTGCTTCTAGAACGCAGACCAATTGACTCACAGCTTTTGTGAGGCACAATTCACACATGGCACAGTCAGTGGGTCTGGATGCAGTTGCAAAGCTGGGCAGCATTGCCACCGTCCATTCCTAAAGAAGCACAGCTATCAGCAGCCACTCTGCCTCCCTACCATCACCCCAAGGCTACACAGCAGCTAATCCCCTTTCCCTTTCTCCCTTCAACCATGGTAGAAACTGAGTAAGGACCAGGGTCTATCCACGGAGCATGAGCTAGCTTGCTGGAGCCCATTCCCTATGGTGGGATGTCATGCTCAGCCTTAATGAAAGGAGGGCTTGGTCCTGCCCCAATTTAATGCGCCAGACTTTGCTGACTCCCCATCAGAGCCCTTACCCATTGAGAGGAGGGGGTGGGAGATGGGCTGGGGAGGGAGATGAGGGAAGGCGGGAAGAGGGATGGGAGAGAGAACTGTGGTTGGAATGGAAAATGAAATTCTAAAAAATTAATTAATTAAAAAATTGAATACTCGTGGACTCACCTGGGACGTGGTCTTTTGTGATGGCCTCTTTTACCCTAGATTCATGCAGGTCTCATACCTTTTTACAGCCAAATACAATTCCATCACACGGATAAACCACCATGAGTTAACCCATGTATACATGGAGAGGCATTCATTGTTTCCGCTGTGGGTCTTCTGTAAACGTGACCACTAGGAACCTATGTGCACAAAACTTTTACAATAATTTTTACATTTATTACTTATGGAGGAGGCCCTGCATGTACTGTGGTGTATGAGTGGAAGTCAGAGGTCAACCTGTGAGGATTGGTTCTCTCCTTAACCCAGTGTGGGTCCCAGGGATTGAGCTCAGGTTCTCAGGTTGGTGGCAAGCTTCTTCACCTGCTAAACTATCTCACTGACCCAAGTGTGAGCCAGATTTTATGTGGACACATGCTTTCATCTCTCAATGGTGTGCTCAAGTGGAGCTGTTGAAACATATGAGAAGTCTGTGTGTACTGTGTGTGGGGACACAGCAAAGTCATTTGCCAGAACCGCACTGTCATCTAAAAGAGCATCCAACATACAGGGTCCAAGTCTCCCCACCACACCCTTGCCTTCTCCTGTTGTCCTTGAAACCTCAGTGCTGTCTTGACATGCTAAGCCATCCCACCAGCCCCTCTCTTGGTGCGGTTTGCACTGCCCACTGGTGAACAAGGTGAGGCCCTTGTCTAACGCTAGCTATCTGAAAAAATGTTCTTTGGAACCTGTCTGCTCTGATGGGGCCATTGTTTCTTTAGACTGAGTTTGTCATCTTCAGTGTTGGCCTTGCACGCTACCCATCATTCATTTCTGCCAGCAGCTTTTTGATGACCCCTGCAGAATTTCCACATGGGCAGGCAGGCAGCCTGTCTTCCTTCATCCTCTGCAATCTGTCGCCTTTCTTGTTTCTCATGCCTCACAGGCCAGACCCTTCCTTGAAGGGTGGCAGACAGGGCCGGGGAACCACATTCCTGCCTTGTTCCTTATCTCTGAGGGAAGCATTTAATCTCCCAGTACTTGCTACAAAGTCCACCGCATATTTTTCATAGATGCCTTTTTTATCAGATGAAGAAAATGCCTTTGAACTCCCAGCTGCTTGAGAGTTTTATGCTGAATAGATTTTTGGTTTTTTCAAGTGTTTTTCTGATATAGATGACTATAATCCCGTGGGAATTTTTGTTTGTTAATACGGTGAATCTGGTCTGGTTATATGGGAAATTTGCTGACTTCAAATACCCGGATATTCTTTGCTCCTAGTAAAGGCTCTGTGCCTCCACCACAGCTAATCCTTTGTATATGTTACTGGAGCTGACGTGCCAGGTTGTTCCATAAATGTTCATGAGAAATGCCGGACTCCAGGCCCCTTGATGCTCCCATCTTATTTTTGATACCAGTGTGAAGCCACAGCAGCCTGGGGGTTGGGCAGGGAACAGGGAGC
>LOEQ01001446.1:403157-413821 GCA_001685075.1 Bramus lutescens
TATGGGTCTATTTTCATTCTTCTACATGTTGATATCCAGTTATGCCAGCACCATCTGTTAAATATGTTTTCTTTTTTTGCATTTGATATTTTTTGTTTCTTTCTCAAAAGTCAGGTGTTCGAAGGAGTGTGTATTAATATCCGGGTCTTCTATTCGGTTCCATCAGTCCTCCTGTCTATTCTTATGCCAATGCCAGGCTGTTTTCAGTACTTCCTACAGTAATTCTTAAAAACGTTTTATCTTTATGCATGTGTTTGTGTGCACGTGTGTGTGTGCCACATGTGTGCAGGTGCCCCCAGAAGTCAGAGTTGTGTTTGCTGGTGTTGGAGTTGCGAGCAGTGGTAAGCTGCCTGATGGGGGTGCTGGGAACTGAACTCAGGTACTCTAGAAGAGCAGTACACGTTCTTAACCACTGAGTCATCCTGACAGCCCTCAGGTGGTAAATTAGAACTCACTCTCCTGCTATACACCCCCCCTGAGAGCTGTGGTCCCAGGAATCTTTGGGGGGAGCTGAGGATAATGAGCTACCTTTGGTTATTTCTTCCAGGTGGATGGACATGGTTCCTGCTAAGGGTCTTGGATACCTACCGTTTGCTATTGTCCAAGTTAATAACTTCTGGTTATGTGTGAATGCTCTGACCTCCAGATCAGCACACTGATGTCCCTTGGATGCCACCATCTGGATGTCCCACTGATGCTATGAATATATCATGTCTCTCCTGTAACAGCAGAGTTGTAAACATGACCTCCATTTTACATCAATTCCCCTTGGATGCTTATGGAATTTGTGTTGTAAAGACACAGCACTCATGGGACGGCTGTTAGTATTCAGGCACACCCTGGCAGAGCTCCTCATGTCTGAGCCCGCTTGCATAGCAGATGGTACTTGTCCCTTTAAGAGACAAGCTTCTCTCCCTCTCCCTCCCTTCCTCCCACCCTCCCTCTTCCTCACCCTATCTCCTTCTCTCTCTTCCCACTGAGTAAGCTCTTCTCTGCCCTCTCTTATCTCCTCTTCCCTTCCCTCTCTCTCTGTCTCTCTCTTCCTCCTCTTCTCACCCTCTCTCTCTGTCTATGTATCTTTCCCTCCCCTCCCTCTACCCTCCCAATACCCTCTTCCCAATAAAACTCCATACTCAAACTCTCTTTGCATAGCATATTTTGTCTCTCACCCATGTTCCTCACCTTCCATAGGACCCACCAAGGTCTCTTTTGCACCACATCTTACATGGAGAGCTTCTCTGTGTGAAGAGGGTGCTTGTAGGTGTCATGAAGACTCTTTGTTAGCTGAGCTGACCCAAGAGGACGCTGTCCTGTGTGGACCTGGACGAGTCAGGTACACTCTAAAACAGGCGTATTAGCTGGGAGTGTTTAGAACAAAACTAGGTTAGCACATATTTACCATAAAGGGGAACTTATTGAGCTGGTTTACACCATAGGCACTGGGTAATCCAATAGTGGCCTTCTACATGCCGAAGAAGCAGAGAATCTGGTAGCTTCTCAGTCCAAAATGTTAGCTACTGCAGAACAAGAGACACCAATGATATAGCCTCGGTCCTGTGCTGAAGGCCTGGAGCCTCCCTGAAGAGGCTCTGGGGTTGAGTTCATGAGGAAAGGCTGAAGAACCTGGAGTCTGGCCATGGCAATGGCTATAGATGCACTTAGTCAGGGAGAAAATGGAGCTTGCATACATAGACATGTACACATATTCATTTCCTCCTCTTCTTAACTCCCTCCCATCAGGACCTGGAGCCCATTGAAGAGTACCACAGACATTCAGGGCATGTCTTCCCCTCCCTCTCTCACTGCTCCACATCAACCCTCTCTGGAAACTTCCATGCAGATGAGCCTCACCCATCCTAGGTAGCTCAGTCCAGCCAGGTTGACAACCAAAATCCACCATCACAAGAAGCATGAAGAGAGATGTCAGAGAGCATATCCCCCTACAGTTCAGGAAGATGCTGTGGATGGCTAACAGGGCAAGGGCGCTTCAGCTATTGAGGATGGTCACTGGCAGACAACTCTCAGGAAAATGGAGGCATGGGTACTGTAACTTTAATTCTTTAAAGAACCCGCATAGGAGAGGGCTCTGAGCTCTGGGTGGGAATCCAAGCATGCTTACCCCACGGCAGTGGCTTCAGCACACCCTGAAGAGTGAATACAGCTCACCCACAACTGGATTGCAGAAAAACAGACTCTGTAAGATTATAAGTCATGTGGTTTGAAGTCTGAGTTTGTAGCCATTTTGTTACCAAGTTTGTTAGCAAGAACTAACACAGGCCAGCATCTCCGCTGATGCCAAGAAACCTCCGCTCCATACACAGAGCCAGGGGCCTTCTTGGACCTCTATCCAAGCCGAGACAGGCACTGACCTTTAAGCCAGCAGTGCAATCTGTCTCATCTGCAAAGTCGCTGTGTCGTGGTAATCTTCCACAATTCCCTAACAGAAAAGGAGCCTCCAGACTCTTAGTGCCATCAAACAGCTCCTTAGCATTTAACTTCATGACCAAAGGCCAGCAGCGTCCTGCATGCTCCTTGGCTCCTCCCACTACATTTCCTCAAGCCATGGTTTCAGTAATTCCAACTCTATTCCGACCACACTGAACCTGATAGAAAAGAAAGTGGGAAGTAGACTGCAACACATGGGCACAGGAGACCACTTCCTACATAAACCCCATATATGCAAAAACAAAAAAAATTTTAAGTAAATCTTTTTCCCGTGGACTCTTACATTGCATTCTACTTGGCTGCCTGCCTGCATGCATGGTTTTCCCGCAGCTGCTGCTCCATAATGCATCTTAGTGTTAGAACATATCTGATTCTTCCATCTGTCCTCCTTCCTTCTTCTTCCCTTCCTTCTCTCCTTCTTTCATTTCTCCCTTCCTCTGGTCTATGTCCTTCCCTCCCTCCATTCCTTTCTTCCTTCTTTCCTTATCCCTCCCTTCCTCCTTCCTTCCCTTCCTTTTTTCCTCCCTCCCTTTCTTCCTTCCTCACGCCTTCCCCTTCCTTCCTTTCCTCTTCCTTTCCTCCCTCCCTTCCTCTGTCACAGTTTTATATTTGTCTGCTAGACTCGTGGGTCTTATTTCCTTTCCTGTTGCTATGATAAAATACTCTGGCAAAGGCCTACTTAAGGAAGAAACAGTTTATTCTGGTTCACAGTTCCTGGGTACCGTCCAGCAGGGGGAGGGAGTCAAAATGACCAGAGCCTGAAGCAGCTGCTCACATGGGATCCACAATCAGGAAACAGGGAGTGGGAGTGATGGATGCTGCTCAGCTCCCTCTCTCCACTTACACAGTCTAGGACTGGGGCCAGGGAGCGGCACCACCTCCAGTGGGTAGGTCATCAGATCTTAATGAATGAAATCAAAAAAATTCCCCACAGGCATGCCCAAAGGCCCATTTCCCAGGTAAGTCTGGATTCTGTCAAGTTGACACTGAACACTAACCATCCTGCAGGAAAATTGTCAAAAGTAAATGAGTTTTAAAGAAATAAGCCAAAAATCAGCCTCCCACCTCAGACTTGAACATTTTGACTGGTTTCTTGTGCTACTATAGTAATTGGAATGAGAAATGTTCCCCTAGGTTCACCTATGTGAACACTTGGTTCCTCATTGGTGCCATTGTTTGGGAAGGAAGGATGTAGAGTCTATTGGAAAAAACACATCGCTGCTGGAGGGATTTGATCTCGCTACTGAGAGGATTGGATGGTGTATAGCCTCAGTCCACTTTCTATTCATGGTTCCTATGCATGTATGAAATGTTATTAGCCAGCTTCTGGTTTCTGCTGCTGGGCCATGCCTTTCCAGCCATGATGGAGTTTCCATCTCGGTAAGCCCAAATAAGTCCTTTCATCTGTAAGTTGCCTTTGGTCATGGCATTTTATTACCACAACAAAACAGAACTAACACACCTATTTTGATTTTAGTTTTCTTGACTGTTGTCTTGACACACCAGTATATATGGTATTTCAACATCAAAAGGTTGGGCATCCTTTAAGCCCCCACCTCTGCCGATCACCACAGCCCTAGGCTTCTTCTCGGCAGAGCCTCAGACTGGTGATTTTACCTAGTTATTCTTTGGTCCCAGAAGCCTGTGTCTTGCAGTCCAGCAGGCTACAGTTGCTGGTCTCGGCATCTCTCCCAGGTGGATGATCTCTATGGGGTTCTCTCCTCTTTCTCTGGGTCCTAGGCCAGCTGTCACCCCAAGAAGTTCCTTGAGAGTTCAAAACTTAAGGGCTGCCTCTCTGGACACCTCAACAGAGCCCGAGGTTTTTCCTGGTTCACCTTGCTCAGATGGCACTCAACATGAGTGTCCTAAGAAAGAAAGCTGGGCAGACACATCCTTTGAAGATCAGTGTACCTAGCAGAAGTCTTTGTTCTGACTGAACACTTGACCTGTAACTTGTTTAGCTCAGAAAAATTTCCCAGAGTGGAAACCAAACCTCTCCCTTCTTCTGTTTTTATTTTCTTCTTCTTTCTTCATTCTCTCTATTTTTATTTATTGGGACAAAGCCTGCCTGAATGGCCTCAAGTTTACAGAGATCCACTTGCCTTTGCCACCTGAGTAGTGAGATTAAAGGCAACGCGCCACCACACCCAGCTGTCTGGTGTTTTATGTCCTTGTTACAGAAGAGCATTCCAATGTGTTTCATTCTGTCCCTCCTCTGGAAACTTCAAGGATCTCTTGAGTAGATCTCTGCCCTGGGATTGCATATTGCTCTTGCTGGGTCTCTCATTGCCCAACCCCCGTGACACATGGATGCAGAGTATGAGCCTGGAGACTGTGCCTGTCGGTGCTAGGGACTCCTAAATGACATCTGGTGATGTCCTATTCTCTCCATGCCAACTGTCTCATGTGCTTGACTCTTCTGGCAATGGCTGGCTGTACTAACTTTCCCACTTCCTTTCCCGTGTCTCCTCCCCCACAACTTTCCATTTTCTGGGATCTGGTCTTAGTTTCTCTTGTAAAATTTCTACTAAGTTCTCATCCACTCTTCAATTTTAATTTGGAGAATATTTCTTTTATTCTTTGTATTTTCCTTGTGTGTAGTTCATTATATTGTAGCTATAATCTAACTGACATATTGCCTATTCAAAGCTCTGCAAGATTTCTATTTTATCTTCTTAGAATAAAATGAAAGCAAAAACACTATTTACCACACTTTCTGGTTTCATTCTGTTGCTGTGATAAAACTTGAACCAAAAGCAATGCAGGGTGGAAAGGGTTTATTTTATTTTATACTTCTAAGTTGCTGTCCATCTTTGAGGAAAGTCAGAGACAATTCAAGGTATGAACCTGGAGGCAGAAACCACAGAGAAACACTGCTTATTGACTTTGCCACCAACTCATGATCAGCTAGCTTTCTTATACAACTCAGGCTCACCTGTCTAGGGATGGTGCTACCCACACCGGGCTGGCCTCTCCCACATCAATTATCAATCAAGACAATCTCTTACAGATATGGTCACAGACCAATTTGAATGAGGCAACTATTAAAGTCTCTATTCCCAGACAACTCTAGACGGTGTCAAGTTAAAAATAAAAACCAACCAGGACACCATACTCTGTGGGATAGAGCAAAAGTAGTTCTAAAAGAAAAGTTTAGAGTTGCTAATGTCTGCATTAAAAAAAGGGGATCTTAAATAAGTAAGCCAATGCTGCATCTCAAGGGCTTAGAAAATAAAAAGATAAATCAAAGCTGAAAGAAAGAACAAAATCGTAGCATTCAGAGCTGAAGTTAATGTATAAAAATTGAAAGAATAATAGAAAAGTCTCAATAAAATCAAGCATTGGTTCTTTGAAAAGAGCATTGACAAATCCTTAGCCAAACTAGCAAAGAGAAAGGAGAGTTGGAGGTGGAGTTTAGTAGCAGAATTCTTGCCTAGTATGCATGAGGCCTTGGGTGTGATTCTCCATATGGGATTTTAAAGAGAGTCAGAGGGTTGGGGGGGCAGAGATAAGAAAAAGGGAAAGGCAGAGCTGGAGAGATATGAGAGCATTGGCTGATTGACTGCTCTTGCAGAGGGCCAAGGTTCTGTTCCCAGCACCTACAGAGTAGCTTACAACCATCTGTAACTCCAGGACTAGGGGATCTGATGCCCTCTTCTGACCTCCATAAGCACTGGGCATGCGCATGGTACAGACATACATGCAGGCCAAACACTCATACACATAAAACTAAATAAGTAAATTTTAAAAAGAATAAGAAGAAAGAAAAGGTCTAAATTAATAAAATTAAAGGTGAAGAAGGTATTTCCAGATGTCACTGAAACCCAAGGGATCAATGGATCAATAAATTGGAAACCTTTGAGAAAACTGATAAATGTCTAGACACATATAACCTGCCAAAATTAGAGCTCTATAGAGAGCTTAAACTGATCTACAATACTCAGCAATATTAAGGCAGTAATAGAGTCTCAACACAGAAAAACCTAGATGGGACTGACTCACTGTTGGTTTCTACCCGACATTTCCCTAACAGAGAAAGGGAAGGAAAGCTTCTCAACTCAGTCTCTTAAAGTCAGTGTTATCCTGATACAGATGTGCATAAAAATGGATTAATAAAGAAAACTGTAGGCCAATTTCCCCATAGATGCCTAAATTCTCACTTTCAAACTACATTCAACAATATGTTTAAAAGATCCTACCACATAATCAGATTGATTTCAGGAATGCAGTGAAGGTTCAATACTCACAAACCACACATTGCAAAACAGCACTTGAATAGAACCAAGGACGAAAGACAACCGATCATGTCAACAGATGCAGAGAACTTTTTGACAAATGCAACATCACTCCATTGTAAAAGTTCTAAAGAAACTAGGAATAAAAGAAGTGTACCTTAACATAACAAAAAATATATACAGGACACCTGTAGTCAACATTATATTGAACAAAGGAAAACTGAAAAATATCTCCAGTAGAATTAGGAACAAGAAAATGCAGTGCTTGAAAAGTTATTCATAGCAGTAAGGAGGTTAAGAAAAAGAGTGCTATAGAATAAATGCTATAAAATAGAAATTAAGGAGTCAAACTGTCCCTGTTGATGGGAGATATGAAAGACCAGTAGAAACCTCTTTGATATAATACATTCAGCTGATGTGGGATTCCCCTCTGTATGCTGTGATTACCATAAATGAATAAAGAAAACTGACTTGGCCTGATAGGGTAGAATAGAGGTAGGCGAGGAAAACTAAACTGAATGCTGGGAGGAAGAAGGGTGGAATCAAGAGACGCCATGTAGCTCTGCCAGAGACAGATGCCCAAACTTTAGTTGGTAAGCCACAGCCACGTGGCGATATACAGATGAATAGAAATGGGTTCAATTACTATGTAAGAGTTAGCCAATAAGAAGCTAGAGCTAACGGACCAAGCAGTGATTTAAATAACATGGTTTTCTGTGTGATTACTTTAGGTCTAAGCTAGCCGGGCAGGCAGCTGGGAAGAACAAGTGGCTCTCTCCTCCAAACATTCAGCAAAGTGCAAGGATATGAAATCAACATGCAAAAATCAGTGGCTTTTCATACATGTGCAATAGCCTTATTTATTCTTTGAGAATTTCATATATATATTTACAATTATTTTGATCATACGTATCCCAACTGTTCCCTAATTGCTCCTCAACTGCCCCACCAACACATGGTCCCTCTGTGTTGGCTAGATTTTTATCAACTTTGGCACAAGCTAGGGTTATTAGGGAAGAGGAAACTTCAATTGAGAAAATATCTTCATTAGCTTGGTCTGTAGGAAAGTCTACAGGACATTTTCTTGATTAATGATTGATGTGGGAGAGCCCAGTTCACTGTGGGAAATGTCATCCCACCCCTCGGGGCAGGTGGTTCTGAGTTCTATAAGAAAGCAGGCTAAGAAAGTTATGAGGACCATGGCAGTAAGCTGCACTGCTCCTCAGCCTCTACTTCAGTTCCTGCTTCCGGATTCCCAAGTTCCTGCCCCCACTTTCCTTCATGAGAGACTGCGATTATAAGCTGGAAGAAACTCTTTCCTCTCCAAGTCATAGTGTTTTGTCACAGCAATAGAAACCTAACTAGGACACCCTCCCATCCTAATGTATTCTTCTTAAAAAAAAAAAGTTGTAACCCACTGAGTCTAATTAGAGCTGCCCTCATACTGAAGCATGGACAATCCATTCACATATACACTACTAAAGAAAAATGACTCTCTTCTTCCCCCAGCAGCCAGCTATCAACTGCCAGCAGCTCCTCAACTAGAGGGGTGTGAGCCCGTCCTCGTCCATGCTGGAATGTCACCTGCCTTCATTGTGTGCCAGCAACCACAGCTACCATAAGACTACATCAGTGATGTCACATCTGGAAGACAGCATTTCACAGCATTGCTGCCTGTCCTCTTGCTAGGACCTTCTTTCACCCCCTCCCCTCTGTGTTCCCTGGGATTTGGGGATTAGGGAAGGCAGGATGATAAAGATACCTACCTGATTTAGGGTTAAGCACTCAGTGTCTTCCTACTGCCTGCTGCCTGCTACACAAAGCCTCTCTGACCTGAGAGCAAAGCAGGTTCATGGGCAGAAGAATAAATATTTAGAGGCAATTTGACAACATGATCATTTAGCAAAATAAAAATAATGGGGTCTACCCTAAGGACTATGACCTACCTAGCCATTGCTTTACCAGGATTATAGACAAGAAATTCCTTTTTGTGGAAATGGCCTCAATTGCAATCAGATAGCAACTGCACCAGTGGTCAGTATGTGGCATGTAGGGTCCAGCAGTGGGAAAGACCGTGGATGACTTTCCTCCCTCAGCAGCCTGCATAGCACCTTCCAGCACTCTGAAAGCTACCCAACTGGAAGGATGTTTCCCGGTTTGCTTGAGATTGCTATCTCTGTGCCCTGCATAGCATGCCAGGCCTTTACAAACAGGGTCTAACCATGTGGGTACAGTAGGTAACGAAGGGAAATGGCAATAGTCAGTGTTGCTTTGGAGACCTCTGGGGCCTCTCTGACTAACAGTTCATAAGCAGGTATCTCAGGCCAGCCGCTGAGATTTTCATTTAATAGGCCATGCCTTTGGGGAGCAGATTGTTCATCCATGCTAAGTACTTCTGTTCAAATACCTTTTCTTTTTTAAAAATTGCACATGCATACACACACACATACACACCATGATTTTTTTTTACTTATTGGAGGAGCATGCGCATATGTATTATGGCACATGTATGGAGGTCAGAGGACAACTTGCCAGAATCAGTTCTCCCCTGCTACCATGTGGGTTCCAGAGATCAAACCCAGGTCATCAGGATTCCAACAGTCCAGGAAACAATAATAACAAAACACTACAAATGGGGTTGCTTCCAATTAAGAATCTGCTAGATGGCAAGAGAAACCATTTCCAGAGTGAAAATATACTTGCAGAATAAAAGAGAAATATTATCAGCTATTCACCCAGTGAAAATTAATATCCAGAATATATATAAAGAACTTAAAAAGTAAACATCAAAGGGTGGGAGAGATGACTTAGCGGTTAAGAGCAGAGACCTGGGTTCAGTTCCCAGCACCCACGTTCACAAACTGTCTGTGACTCCAGTTCCTGGGTATATAGTACCAGTTTCTGACTTCTGTGGGCATGTGCATGTACATACATGCAGGCAAGCATCTGTACATACAAAATAAAATAAATAAATCTAACATCAAAACGTGAACATAAAAATAGCAAATAGTTCAATTAGCAAATGGGGAAATGAACATAATAACCCTTTCAAAAGATGTACAGGTGCCTAATAAATGGGAGCAAGGGCAGTCAGTGCTGCATCAGGGAATGTAAATCAAAACTACATTGAAATTTCTCCTTATCCCAGTCACAGTGGCTTCTATAAAGAAAAGAAACCAAAGAGGCTGAGAAGGACCTAGCAGAAAAGGAACCCTGCACACTATGAGTGGGGATATAAATGGAAGTCAATCTGCACAAACCACAAAAATAGATGTCCCAGGGCATTTCAGACCACAGGGGGCTGGAGAGCTGGGAGAACAGACAGTGGAAGCTATGAGTTCCAGAGGGCAAGAGTAGAAAAGGAGGACTGTCCCATAAAAACAAAACAAACAACAAACAAAACTCCTGGGTGAGGGCAGCAGCTGAGAGACGATGAAGCACAGCCAGCCAAGGAGGAAACAGGCGTGAAAGATTCTGAGAAGCCTGTGAGCAAGGAGCCTGAAGAGAACTCGTGCTGGAACTTTCTGCCCTGAGACATAGTCAGAACAGCTCCTCAGTCTTGTCCAATTTGAAGAGCCAGAAGAATTCAGGGCTTCCATCAGACAAGGGAAAGGAAACGAATAACCAAGTAGAAAGCTCACCATACTGTGAGACACCCAAGCTGCAGGGCGCAGGGGAAGGGTGGATGAAGCTCTTCTGTGCCCAGGAGCACCAGACCATGGGGAGCTAAGGCCTAAAGATCTGTAGGAAAACCACTGATGTGGAGGAAGTGGGTCACAGGACAAAGCAAGGTTTATTACATTGCCATAGAGCTGTGCTAGAGGAAAAACAAAGAACAATCAGGAAGTGATCATGTGCAGCCTCACACCTGACCCTGGGCAGGGATATAAAGGGCCCAGGCTCAGGAGGAGCCATACCTACACACTTCCCTCTCCATCTGTTCCTCTGACCTACTCCATCCTCAACCACACACCAGAACCATGA